>JAMXBD010002550.1:0-185016 GCA_024138025.1 Combretum micranthum
GATCTCTCCTTTCTATTGAATATTATACTAAGATTCGTGGCTTTAAGACGTCATAGGGTTGTATATTCAAGGTTCTTTTCTTGATTTAGACGTTCCTTTCTGCGTTCTTGCGCTATTCTATAGATTCACATCTAGAGGATCGCATCAGATTTGGTATAAGAGCTTTGGATCTTAGTCAATATGTATTCCTTTGATTTTCTTTCCTTTTCCTTCTTTTGTCTCCGTTGAGTTGTTTTATTTTCGTTTGTGATTCTTTTCTCTTCTTTTAAATCTTACAATTAGAGTTTATGATTGCACCAAAAAAAAAAAAAAAAAAACACAAAGAAGAAAAAAAAAAAAACGCAAAAAGAAAAGAAAAAAAATATTTCTTATCTTGCCTGACATAAGAATTGGTTTGCAATCTTTCTTTCTTTTTTTAATTTTGCCTCTACATTGAATTAGATATCTTTATAAAAGAAAAAAAAGTATTCTTTTTCCATTGAAATCGAGAGTCAAATTTTCTTCTTTTCTTTTCATCTTCTTCCTTAAATCTTCCTATTGTTGAAATTGTATTCTTGAAGCTTTGGTTTGGCACCCCTAATCTTGGTGAGATTAGAATGTTCAAAGGAAGCTTAGGAGATCATGCTAAGAATTTAGTGTTGAGAGAACTGTTTTCTTGAGTGAAACATGAGCAAAGTGATATAATACTCAAGTGAAACACGTAAGAGAGTGCAATAAGGTTACTTTTGTTCTAACTAACATTGTTTTTGCATATGTATAATCAATTCTCATGACAAAGAAGGAGAAACGCCCCATAAGTATAATTCAAAGCTAATGTATGAAGCTATAACGACGCAATTTGAATGTATGGAACTTATGCTTGATGAAATAATAGATCATATGAAGAAACAAGACACTATCATTGCTAAATTACAAAATGAGCAACCTTCTAGGGTTTTTAGAAATCCAAAGAAAGGTGGATCAGTAAGCTGTGGAAATGCTTATGGAGATGATTGTCTAAAATTTGATGATCAATTTTCATTTGGAGAACAAGATAGGAGTATGGCAAGAAGGCAAAGTGATAACGTAGATAGGAATATAGGCAATGTTTGATTGAGTTAGTGTTTGATTGCTATAACTATTTAGAGGAAAAGAAGGTAAAGCTTCCAATAATAGAATTCACTAACTATGCAATAGTATGGTGGGATCGGATGATACTTAGTAGGCACAGAAAAAGTGAACAGCCCATTGATACTTAGGATGAGATGAAGGTTGTTATGAGAAGGAGATGTGTCCCTACTTACTATTATAGGGAATTATATAAGCATCTATAAAGTAAAAAACAAGGATGTGTGTTGTTGAGGATTATCATGAGGAGATGGAGATAGCTAGGATCCAAGCCAACATAGAGGAAGATAGAGAAGCTACCATGGCTAGGTTTCTTTGTTGTTTAAACAAAGACATTTCCAACTAGGTCGAGTTACACCATTATGTTGAGTTGGAGGACATGGTCCACATGGCAATGAAGATTAGAAGGCAACTTAAGAGCAAAAGTGCAACCAGGTACGATTCTAAATCTTATTCAATGTCTAATTCTACATTGAAACCAAATTGTAGGAATAAGGATGATAAACCCTTGAACAAGCCTAAGGATGATGTTGCAAAGGCTAACACATATGTGGACAGTAAAGGTAAGATTGAAAATCAACCTGATCAAATTAGAAATATTAAGTGCTTTAAGTGTTTAAGGGGTGGTCATATAGCTTCATAAGATCCTAATAGGAAAGTTATGTTCATGAAGGATAGGCATGTAGAATTAGCAAGTGAACATGGAGATGATAGTGATAGTGAAGACAATGTGTCACCTTTGGAGGATGCTAATGATGTTGAGTGTTCTACGTATGAAACTTTAGTGATAGAGGGCACACTTAATTTGAAAAGTGAAGAAGAGCACAATGAGTAGTGTGATAAGATATTCCATACACATTATTTAAATGCAAATAAGTTGTGTAACGTGATTATTGATAGTGGAAGCTGTATAGATGTAGCTAGTACCTTGCTTGTGGAGAAGTTGAAGTTGCTAACCATCAAACATCCAAGACCATACAAATTGAGATGGTTAAATGATAGCGGTGAAGTAAAGGTGAATAAGCAAGTTATAGTATCATTTTCTATAGGTAGATATAATGATGAAGTTATATGCGATGTAGCACCTATGTATGCAAGCCATATGCTACTGGGGAGATCGTGGCAATATGACAGGAGAGTCATGCATGATGGTTACAAGAATAGATACTCTTTGGTTTTCAATGGACAACAATACAACTTTGGTCCTTTGTCTCTAAAGGCAATGCATGAGGATCAAATGCGTATTCAAAAGCAATATGAAGAGTTGAAATCTAAAGAAAATGCACAAATAAAAGATAATGTGAGTGTGAGTGACACAAAGCCGAGAGATTAGTAAGAAAAGAAAAGAGTGAAAATAAACTGACATTGAGGGAACAAATTAGAATGTAAGCAAAATAATTTAAAAAAAAAGTGAGTTTTTATGCAAAAGAGAGTGAAGTTAAGAGAGCTATGTGTGCGAGGCAGCCTATACTTGTACTTATGTACAAGGATTTTTGGCTTAATACTAGCGATCTTAACCAATCTTCTCCTAGTTTTGTCCATGATCTTATACAGGAATATGGTGATTTGTTCCCTGAGGAGAGTCCAAATGGTATATCGCCACTTAGGGGAATCAAGCATCGAATCGATTTCATTCCTAGAGCTAGCATTCCAAATGGACCAACGTATAGATGCAATGCGAAGGAAACTAAAGAGATTCAAAGACAAGTTGAGAGCTCATATCCAAAGGCTATGTTGATGAAAGCCTTAGTCCCTATGTTGTTCTAGTACTGTTGGTGTCGAAGAAAGATGGATCTTAGAGAATGTGTGTTGATTGTCGTGCCATCAACAAAATCATTATAAAGTATAGAAATCCCATCCCTAGATTAGATGATATGCTTGATGAGTTGTATGGTGCTTGTGTGTTCTCTAAAATTGATCTGAAAAGTGGTTATCATCAAACTAGAATGCATGTAGGAGATGAATGGAAAACAACATTTAAAACAAAAGATGGTTTATATGGATGTTTTGTCATGCCTTTTGGTTTAACTAACGTACCTACCACTTTCATGAGACTTATGAACATATTTTGTGTGCCTTTATTGGTAATTTTGTTGTTGTTTATTTTGATGACATTTTAATTTACAGTAACAGTATAGATGAGCACTTGGTCCATTTGAAATATGTTTTGAGATGTTACATAAAGGAAAATTGTATGTCAATCTCAGTAAGTGTTCTTTTTTTACAAAACAGATTGTTTTCTCAATATATGTTGTAAGTGCTCAAGGTATTCAGGTTGATCAAGAAAAGGTTAAAGCTATTCTAGAATGGCCAAGACCTATATCTGTTAGTGAAGTTGGGAGTTTTTATGGTTTTGCTAGTTTTCTATAGGAGATTTGTTAAGGACTTTAGTAGTATGGCCACACCATTAACTAAAATAGTGAAAAAAAGTATAGGCTTTAAGTGGGATGTAGAGCAAGAAATGAAGTTTAATTTATTTAAAGATAAATTAAGCACAAATCTTATTCTAGCATTACTTAATTTTGATAACACTTTTGAAATTGAATGTAATGCTTCTAGATATGGTATTGGAGCTATCTTGATGTAGGAAAGGAAGCCGATTGCTTCTTTAGCAAGAAATTGAGTGGGACATCTTTGAATTACCCTATTTATGACAAGGAGATGTATACATTGGTGAGAGCCTTAGAGACATGGTAACATTACCTATGTCAAAGGAGTCTGTGACCCATACCGATCATAAAAGCTTGAAGTATCTTAGGAGTCAAGGTAAATTGAACAAGTGACATGCTTGATGGATGGAGTTCATAGAGACATTTCCTTATGTTGTCAAGTATAAACAAGGCAAGGAATGCGTTAATCTCTACTTTGAGTGCAAAATTACTTGGATTAGAGCACATTAAAGAATTATATGTTGATGATCCTGATTTCGCTAATGTTTATAAGGCATGTGAAAAAGGAGCATTTGGTAAGTTCTATAGGCATGAAGGGTATTTGTTTAGAGACAAACAGATGTGTATGCCTGACTATTCTTTAAGAGAGTTGCTAGTGCATGAATCATATGGAGGTTGCTTGATAGGAAACTTTGGTGTTAAGAAAACTTTAGATATTTTGGATGAGCACTTTTTTGGCCACATATGAAAAGGGATGTTGAGATAATATGTGTGAAGTGCATAAAATGTAAATAAGCTAAATCCAAAGTTTTACCCCATGGCAGTGTACACCTTTGCCTATTCCTCATGAACCTTGGGTAGATATATTTATGGATTTTGTTTTGGAGCTACCTAGGTCTAGAAAGGGTCATGATTCTATTTATGTGGTTGTTGACAGATTTTCAAAGATAATATTTTTTACCCTATCATAAAACTATGATGTATCTAACATTACCGATTTATTCTTTAGAGAAATAGTGCACTTGCATGGTGTTCCAAATACCATTATTTATGATCATGATGTTAAATTTCTTAGCTACTTTAGAAAATCATTGTGGGTGAAATTAGGAACTAAGTTGTTGTTTTCGACCACATGTCATCCCCAAACTGATGGACAAATGAAGGTAGTTAATAGAACTTTAACTCAATTATTGTGTGCTATTATTCAAAAGATTTAAAAGAATTAGGAAGATTGTTTGTACATGTTGAGTTTGCATATAATCGTAGTGTTCATTCTACCATTGAATGTTCATCATTTGAAGTTGTTTATGGTTTTAATCCACTAACTCAATGGATTTAATTCCCTTACTTGTTGATGAGTATGTTAGCTTAGATGATAAGAAGATGACTGTGTGAGGTAGCATATAAAAAGAAGGATGGAACAATATGCAACACAAGCTAATAAAGGATGCAAGAAGGTTGTGTTTGAACCTGGTGATTAGGTTTTGATACATATGTGTAAGGAGAGAGTTCCTTTAAAGAGGCATTCCAAGTTGTGTCATAGGGAAGATGGACCATTCTAAGTGGTAGGAAGGATCAATGGAAATTCCTACAAATTGGATTTGCTTGGTGAGTATGGTGTTAGTGCTACTTTTAATGTTTTTTATCTTTCCCTTTTTAATTTTGATGTAGGTGAAGCTGATTCGAGGATGAATCCTTTTAAGGAGGGAGAGAATGATGGAAATGCAAGCAATGGAGATAGCAATAGATATTTTAACACATCAGATCCATTAATCATTCACGGAGGTCCAATTACAACAGCTAAAGTAAAGAAGATGAAGGAGCCTTTGAATGCACTTATTGAAGATACTTGGAGAAAACAAAACTTGCATAGGGATTTCACCAATGCATTGGGATTAGATCATGAGCAAAGACTTATATATATGATCTAAATGTGTCAAGAAGCTGTTTAGAAACTTTTATTATGTTTATTTATGTTATCATGTAATAAGGGGTTGGGCTTTTTATTATTAGGCCCTTATTAGTTATGATTTATGTTAACGTGTTAAAGCCCAATTTATGTTTTATTTCACTTGGGGTTTTCTTTTCTTAAGGTTACAATAGGTTATCAAATAGAAACATCTATTGTGTACATGAGAGATTTTGATGAAATATTATTTATAATTCTCTCATTAGATTTTCCCTTATTCCTTGAGAACAAACTGAACTTATCAAGATTATTCAATCTTGTGGCGTTCTATAATTATATCTTAGGTTCCTATCTACAAGATGATATCGGGTCTAAGATCTCTCCTTTCCATTGAATATTGTACCAAGGTTCATGGCTGCAAGACATCATAGGGTTGGTGTATATTCAAGCTTCTTTTCTTGATTTAGATGTTCCTTTACCCGTTCTTATGATGTTCTCTTCATTCGCTCTTTCCTTATCTTTAAAAGTTTAGGGTTTTTAGTAGATTAACATGAATGGATAAAGAGTAAAATTATGGGATGGTAAGGATGTGACTTTGGTTGTATCCATGCAATAATTTTAATTGTATTGATAAAATATAAATAAAGATTGCATCTTTATTTGAATGTAAGTGAAATATATGTTTAATAATATGTTATTGATTCAAGAAATTGTGTGTTAATAAGAATTTTTTAGATTCTAGAATCATTTTTATAGCTTGATTATGATAAGCTCATGATGTAAATGCCTTATGATTTTGTTATGGTAACTTTGTGCAATCAAGTAGTTAACTACAAGATATTTTAAATTTGGTACAATTCCAAAGCAAGGAACTACTTTTTGAAAGATTTTATTATATTAGATCTAGTATTTAAGAAAGTTTACAAAGCTTAAAAGTAAATTAAATTTGGAAAAGCTATTGGCTATTGCCATATTAATCCGCTAATCACTCATAAGTATGAATCCTTTAAAGCTTTTATTAACCAAAAAAAAAAAAAAAAAGAATCCAAAGTTCAAATTATGACAATTTTATATCTACTATCTTAAGATGGATGATTGGAATAATATGTTATCAAGGGATAAATTACACCAGTGGTCATAATGTTTAGGGGTAAGTTCATTTTGAGTTATAACGTTTGGAAAAGTGATTCAATTCAAGTCTCTGTGGGCATGTGTCACCTTCTCTTACTAACACTTATCACCTCTTGATGACACATGATAACTTTTGCTATTGATATGTGTCCATGGAGACCTAAATTGAATCACTTTTTCAAATGTTGTGACCCAAAATGAGCTTATCCCCAAAGTTGTGATCTCTTTTTAACCACTCTAAATGTTGTAATCCAAAATGAACTTACCTCCAAATGTTGTGACATACTAGTGTAATTTACCCGTTACTAAAGTAATCTTTCCTATGGAAATCATTTGTATAAATAGGATAGAAAATGTTGTGTATATGTAAATCATGAAAATACAGATCGGCCTGAAAGAAAGTTAATATTTGGTTGATTTACATGTGCACCTGCAATGATAAATGTGGTGATAGTTATTGGGATTTCCCTATAAATGATTGGTTGATCCAAAGAAAAGCCTAATCATTTTACGAGAAATTACTATCAATGTTAGATCACTACACCAAGAATACCACTTACAAGTTGATATCTCTATCCAAGGACTAGGTGCTAATGTTGTGTTAGGTATCTTGTGATGGGTATGTCATTATTTGGATTATTATATGCATGTTTCGATTTAAATGTGAGTATAATTTTGTTCTGTTTGATTTTGTTCTCTATAGTTACTAGCCTTATTTCAAATATATCTACCAATATCAACTCTATTTCAATGCTAAATGACATGAATTTTAAGACATGACATGGATTTTGTTCTGTTTAATTTATGGGCACTATCTTTGATAGAATCCAGATGGTCAAGGAGTACCTTTAAGATCTTGAGAAAATGTTTGATAGGAATCAAAAGGCTGAAACTATTACAATTTTGGCAAAATTAATGTCTATGGATACAAAAGAAAGGATAGAACAGTACAAAGGAAGGGTAACATAAGTCAATACATCATGGAGATGTCTTATCTAGCATTGAAACTCAAGGCACTAAAATTGGAAATTTTCGATGACTTATTAGTATACTTGGTTTTGATATCACATCTTGCACAACTAAGTCAGTTTAAGGTAAGCTATAACTGTTAAAGGGACTCTTGGTCCTTAAATATACTTATCTTCGACTGTGTCTAGGAAGAAGAAAGACCGAACCATGATAAAGTTGAAAGTGCTCACTTAGCCAGCACATTCAAGAATAAAAGGAATAGGAAAAGAAAGGGCAAGGAGACAACAAATTGGACATTTAACTACCAACATAATTGGTAGCTAAAAGGCAAAAACTTGGTAGCCAAATGTATTAGCTACTAATTTCTATTTGGTAATATCTACAAGTTGCTAAGGTTATACACTACCAATTTTTATTTGGGGGTAAAAAATCATCCTTTTTACTACCAAATTTGGGTAGCTAAAAGTGACATTAAATGGTAGCAAATAATGATAATTGGTAGTTAAATATATTGTTATTGGCTACCAAATACGATTTGATAGTAAAAAAATTACGTCCACTACCACCAAATTTGATAGGTAGAAGCATCGTAAGGTAGCAACTAACAATAATATTCGGTAGTTAAAAATCATGCTATTGACCATTATAAGGTTGTCTTTTGTGTTTTATTAAAAATACTTATAGTATTATCACCTGCTATGTGTTTACATTTGTTATATAGTACAATACATTAATCATTTATATAAGATGGCCAAAAAAAAAAAAAAAATCATTCATACAAATATAGGCACATGGTGTTTATTTTTATAATAAAAAAACTAAAGTGAAAATGATAAAATGATTACATTTACATTAATAAGATAAAGTTCAAACATACTTAATATCCAGTAATAATAGAATTAATAAACTTTAACATAAATACTTAAAAATATACAAGTATTTGAATCAATAACAAAGTCTCCAACCGATTGTTTTCTAAATTACAGAACCTATAATGAAAAATAGATGAAAATAAAATAGTATTGATAGAGCATTCTTCAATTTGATATTAATTGGAGCATGAAGCCTCACGATCTCCTCCTTCTGCTAAGGGTTGTTAGTGAGAATGAAGTCTTGAATCCATGCTATAAACACATAAAACATAAAATAATTATTAAAAGAAATTGCAACAAATTTATTTTCTATAATTTTAGAATATGTATTAACATATTAACCTTACCATTCAATATGGGTATCTACACTACATTAATTTGTTTATCAATGTCATCTTCTCCATTCACATTGTATGACATTCCCCATCAATAGAAAACCACACCATCTTCATCATGGTCATCATTTAAAAATAACTATTCAATAATATAATATCCATTATTTATGGCTGAATAAAATGACCAATTGAACAAATTAAAATTATGATAATCAATAAATATAAAATCAAAATGTATATCATTGTCGAATGAAAAGTATACATGATTTAATGATTGAGATTAAAATCTAACAAACATAATCTATCGAAGAGTACTAATCCATGCACATCCTAATACACACATGACAACAATTACTTCTTTTCTAGTTACCTTTTTTTTTTCCTCTCCTTTTAATGTAGTTAGTGGAACACATTAGATGTGAAAAAAAAAAGAAATAAAAAAGAAAATTGACTAAGCTTTATACATTGTCGGCAATGACAATTTTTCTATTTCTAAAATTCATTAACCTTACTGAACTCATATCCTTCTAGTAGATGGAATGATTTTATTGTGAAAAAAGAAAATGTCAAGGAAATCCACAAAAACGTTAGATATAGCTCATACATGTGTATTTTTCGCTACTAATAACTTATTTGATATTTTACTATTACTATTCATTATTATTGTTTTATTTTCTACCATTACTTGCTGCCATTTTTTTTCCTTATAATTTGTGTCTACTTCTACACACTATTCCCTATTTACCACATTTACAAGTTAACTCATTACATGTCAAATCTGTCACTTTTCACTTGATTTTTTTTCTTCCAACCACTATTCTTGCCTGTTGTACCTTTGCTACAGCATGCCTTTTTTTTTTTTCCTCTTTCAAATTATTTTTTATAATTTAATTCCTCAAATTATCTTTATAAATACCTATTACCATTCTCTCTTCTCACACTTAACAACTCATCAAATTTCTGCCTTTTCTCTCTCTCTCTCTCTCCCCTCTTTGGCTGATGTGTTTCCTTCCCATTGCTGCCCCGGCCCCTTTCTTTTTTTCAACACAAAAACATTCCTTTGATTCAATTTTTTTTTTTTAGGTAAACACACTTTCCATACATCTATAGTTAGTATAGGTGTTGTTTCATGCATTATCCATGGATAAAATCTCCTCATAATGCATAAAAGTTAGAAATGATAATGCGAAAAATGAAACTCATATCTCATCTACATTATGATCATATTGAAGTAATATTATTATTGATGTATTTTTGTCAACTAATCTAACTATCTATATGTATAAATCTAGTTATTTACATATTTATATCAATATGAGCATATTGCTCACTAGCTTAACATCTATTTCATGTTTATATTTATTTCATGTTTTTTTATTTTCATGCTCTTAATATATATTTGAGACTTGTCCTAAATTTAAGTCTCAGACTTGTCCTTAATTAAGTCAAAACAAAAAAGGGACTTGTCCTTAATTTAAGTCCCAGGAAGTCTTGTTTTAATGCTAAGACTTCCATTTTATTTTATTTTCTGTTAATATTTTGCTATTTAAGTAGACTTATCCATTTCTAAGTCTTGGAGCTTTGACATAAATTTAAGACTCCCAAGCTTTTATTTTATTTATGAGACTGGAAATATTTCGACTCTCGGAAAGCCTTGAAAAGATCTAAAACTTCCACGTTTTTCTTTCTTTATGTTTTTTTATGGAGACTAGAGGTCATTCAAGTCCCGGGCAAGTCTTGGAAATAAGCTAAGACTCCCATAATTTTATTTTGATATTTTTTATACTTTGATTTTCTATTCTTTAATTTTTTTTAATGAAGTTATGTTGATGATTTTTTTCTTAGCATAATAGTTATTTTTTGTTACTCATGTATGCATGTGGTCATAGGTGATGTTGTCATGATAAAGTTTCAAAGATATGAAAAGTGAAAATTCTTCAATGATTAAATTAACCTTCAAAACCTTAAATTCAACACTGAAGAAAATTGGCATTAGGAATAAAAGAATAAAAATAGGCACTCAACTAACCTTTTCAAATACCAAACAAAGCTTTTCCTAAACTACAAGTGTTGATAATTCTTTGTTATGGAAATATCATCTATAAACTTACCCATAAGATATGTTCAAGCTTTTCTTTCCAAGAAAGATATAAGCTTAAGACAAGTCCTTTACATAATTCTTTTAAGTAATAGAAACTCACTTTCAATAGGTTCCACCCACAAACATAAAAAAGCTCATGTTTTGTAAATTAATTCATTAGAAAGATTAATGTGATCAGAAAATATCCATAGCATCAAAATAAATACCATGGTTTTCTTTAATTGAGCTTCATACCTACAACATCTAAAAATTTAAACTTTGGCAAGAATCAAACTTGAGGAAAATACATAGTAATTACACTTAAAATAAAATAACAAAAATAAGTAAAACCATGTCTCATCAAATAAGTGATAAATAAATTTTTGGAATCAACATAAGACCCTTCAAGCTTCAAAATAAATTTTGAACCATGACTTTTGATATATGCCTACAAATCTAGGAAAATGAATTATGTCACAAATCAAAAAATAATTTTTTTATAAAGCATAACGTCTCTACTTTTCACCAAGATTTCTTTTTACAAAATTATTAATTTTGGAACAACAACACTAGGATCATGCATATAATATGAATATATTTTATATGAAAGGATCTTTCAACTATAAAAATATCTATGTGCTTGCCATAGGATTTTTGGATAGTGTAAAACTTGAAAAAATTACAATTTGAGGGCTGGAACTTTCGAATCAATTATGTACCGACCCATTTTGCAAACCAAATGGCTTTAAATATTAAAAATAACCTTAAAAATTGGTAAATATTTTCGAATAGGTAAAAAATGACTACTAATTTGTGAAATTTCGAGTTAAAATGACCAAGTTATAGCTATTTTAAGTTGGAATTTCTCCTAAGCCCAATTTTGATGAGAATAAAAAATAGAGTTAGAAATTTAAGTAGAATCAATATGAAATACTATTTAGGTATTTTTTTTTTTTAGGTAATCAGGAATTCGACGTACCTTTCCCTAAGGACCACTTCGACTAAAGATTACACTAAGGATGAGTGAGTTTATCTCCTTGTTTTACGTACTTATGCTTGTGCTTGTAGTTTAGATGTGCTAGAAATAGGAAAAGATAAAAAAAAAATTGAAATGTACATGTGATTTGAAATACTTGTTGAAATTATAATAAGCATATCGGGAGTTGAATTGTTGTTAACTAAATTATTGATTTATTTAGCATGCTGAGTGTCTGTTAATTCTATGATCACCTCTAAGATATTTAATGTCATGCTTAAAGAGCCTAATTAAATGAATTCATGCATATCATAAAGTGAGTCACATTGCATCAATTACTATACATTTGGTAGGACAAAAGCATAGTTATGAGGTATAAGGGCCTGAAAATTTTCATTAATATTTTGGCCTATAGGTGCCAGTATGACTATAATTTAAAGGCAGTGGTAGCCTAAAAGAACTACAAAAATTTTATTTGCGAACTATGATTGTATAAGCCCAAAACACCTAACCTTGAATGGAGAGCATAAATCCATTCAACATATGATTTCTTGTTAATCATATGTATTACTTGCTCATGTGTTCGATGCATCTCATATACTTGTCTAATAACTTGATTGATTCACTTGTATGGGTATGTTAATACAGGAATATTCTCACTAAGTTAGTTGTTTTTACCTCCCAATAGTTTGTTTTTGTAGGAAAATCATAACACTGAGTTTCTATCTCAACCGAGTATATAGCTTGTCAAAGATCAAGTCAGGATAACTAGAGGATTAAAATGTCTATAGACTAAACATAGTTGAGAGAAAAGACTTAAAACTTGATTTATTTCTTTTGTAATCTCCTTTGATAGAGGATAATAGATAACTTAAGTTGCTTTTCTTGTTTCATCTTTGGTAGGGTATCTGATTCTCTACTATCCTTATGATTTGTGGAAATATTGGTATCCAAAACTAATTTTCAAAAAATAATATATATATATGTATAACATATCGAGAGAATAAGCAATTAGAGTCTTGCAATCTTTGACTTGCAAGGCGGTCTTCATGTTATGGGTATACATGTGATATGACGACTTTAGAGTAAACTATTAGGCCTCTGTTTAGTTTCATGACAATGTGTGTGGATATTGTGCACATTGTTGCGATGTTGGGCAAATATTTGAGTAATCCAGGAGTAGGTCATTAGAAAGCAGTCAAGAGAATTTGTATTTATAGAGAATAAAGGATTACGTGCTTACATACAAGAGGTCATATCAGTTGGAGATCATTAGTTATTCTGATTCTGATTTTGCTAGATGCTAAGACAATAGGATATTCACATCATAATATACTTATTTGTTTACTAGAGGAGCAGTTTCTTGAAAGTGTGTTAAGTAAGCACTCATAGGTTCCTCCATCATGGTAGTAGAATTTATATCATGTTGGCATAAATTACACTAGAGGCATCAATATTTATGGATAAGTTCATTTTAGGTATCAATGTTTGGAGTGGTTTAAAAAAGGTGTCAACCTTTGATTAAGTGATTCATTTAAGGTATTGCTAATAGTTAGTATTTGACGCCATTAACAGCATACTTTAGGTAGCACATGTTAACAAAGGAAAATTTCCTTGACATTTTAATTATTTTAAGACCTGACCAAAAACATTATTCAAAAAATTAAGAAAGAAATCAAACTACCAAACCAAAATTTTTTCCAAAAAAGTAAAAGATTTTCAACCACAATAACCAAACAACGTACTATTAAATTAATCAAAAGAACCCGAATTTTAAATTTCAATTTCAACCCAAATAGTGATTAAAGAAAAAAACCTAGACATTGAGTGGCGATGGCAACTAGTCCATTAGTACTAAATCCATCACAACAAAGCAACGAAGGAGCCTTAAAATTCCTAAATCTAGTCGTTGGAAACTCCGAACTATGATCTATCATCATCATTCTCTTCAACATCAATTCCTCCACTAATTCTCATTACATTATGTAAACACCACCAACCATACACGTATTTCTGCTTTCTAATTCTTTACCACCAACCACCTAGTAACACTCAAACACTCTTAAATGAAGAAACCTTAAAAACAAAAATGAAGAAACCCTAACCTCACTCTCTTTCCATCTTTTCTTTCTAAAAGTTTCTTTCATTCTCTTTCTAAGGTTTTGTTGACTTTCTCTCTTGCCTCAAGCTTCCTTGCCTTCCTAATTTCTTACTTTCTCTGTTATGGTTTTTTTTTTTTTTTTTTGTTGAATTGTAGAGGAGTTTGAATTTTGGTGACTTAGTTTTGGAGTAATTGGAATACTTAATTTTATGTGTTCTTTTTTATTTTCTAATTTGGTATAGTGTGGTGTTGGATTTGGAGAGGGAAAAAAAGATTCAACCTTCATTTGCTAATTTTTTGAATCTTAGGGCATGCATTCATGTTGTTGAAAGGCGTTTTTGTGATTTTCGTGAGTGGATTTAAAGGGAGCTTAGAAGTGAGATTTTCAAAGTAAATTTTCTATCTTTTTTTTTTTTTGAAATTTTGATTTCACGAGTATGAACTTGATAGGGATTCAAAGAATTATTTGAATGACTTAATGTTTAATTTATTAGAGATGTTACGAAACTTTGATTTTTTAGGTTTTTGCATTTTTTAAAATTTTGTGCTTTTTGAAAATGTCTTGATTTGTAAATCTATTCCAAAAGTTCTTAACTTTTTTTTCCAATTTTTTTATCATAGGATCTGGTCTTAAAATAATTAAAAAGTCAAGGAAAATGTGCTTTATTGACACGTGTCACCTAACGATACGTTATTAATGGCGTCAGACACTAACCGTTACCAATACCTTAAATAAATCTTTTAACTAAACATTGATATCTCTTTATAACCATTTCAAAGATTGATTCTTCAAATTAATTTATCTCCAAATGTTAATACTTTCTAGTATAATTTATTCTATCATGTTATGAGGTATCTAGTCATGGAATATGGTTGTGGAATTTTGTCACTAAGCTGTGCATTGCGAATAATATTGACAGACCATTAAAGGTATATTATGACAATAGATCGACAATGTTGTACTCTAACAACAATGGGAGCTTGACAAAGTTAAATAACATTGACATCAAGCTCCTAGATTTGAAAATAAGAGTTCAAAATGGTTAAAAGTCTATAGAGAACATAGGGGTAAACTTGATGATTGTGTCTCAGCTTATTAAAGGCTTACCACCTAAGGACTTTTATGAGCATATTGCTTATGTAAGTGTTACATATTTTTAAGATATATAGTTTTAGTAGGAGTTTGTACTTTAGATAGTGCTCGTTATAATAGACTTGTTATGTTGCTTATAGACTATTACACAATTAAGGTTAAATTTCTTTTGTAAGGTTATTTTCAGTTATAAGGTTTATGGTTATATTTATTTATGAACTCATATAAGGTTGATCTCACTAAGTTATAAGGTTAGACTAGTTGGAAATAGGCATGTTGGATTGCATTACATGTAATTTCCATGTTACACATCTATACTTGTTCCATATCATTCAATTATATTGATGTATGTGATCATTAATAAGACTAGTTACCACATATATAGTGAAATCCACTTTGGTACTATCTTGATATGATTGATGGGTTGGATTGTTCAAGGATGCATTCAATAATGATAGAAAAATTTTAAGTTTTGACACGATTTATACACAATTATAAGGTCACACACACATATCCCAATTGGGAAATTATTGTGTTTATTTTTAGATAAACGATATAGGCTTATATACGTTAATAAAATAATTGTGTAATAAAATTATCATAAAATACAAAGTCCAAGTAAAGTGATCTAATAAAATTATGGACTTTAATGCATCATATGAAGTATGGAATATTACATGTAAAGACTAGACATATTATTTCCTATTTTATGATGGATAGGTTTCCTATTTTATAATGGCTAGATTTTTTAATTTATGATGGGTAAAATAGAAAATAATAAATATGGACTTATATATATATATATATATATGGTCATGGTCGTCAAGACATACCTATCGCACATTACTCATTTGACATCCCATTATCAGAGAGACAAAGAGAGAGACTAGATCTCCTAAAGGCTGCGTATTGACTTGGAAGACCAAACCATCCAAATCAAAGGGATTTTGTGTGTCTTCTATATTATATATTTAGGTATGCTTTCACAATTACTTTATATGTTTGTACTATAATCTTGTGCAAGTATTAGTCAATTTAGGGATCTAAGATTTAATACTAACACAATTTCCTTGTTTTGTTATTTTTTTTTCAAGATAAATACAACTTGATTCATTATAAATTGTTATCATTCTTTGGCTTAAAACACTTATTTTCCCTTGTATCATGTTCAATAAAAACACACTTAATGGCATTCTTCGTCAACTTGATTTAAAGATGATTGGGTATGGACAGATAACATACACATCCAAATATGTGAAAGTGACTTACTATGAGTTTTGCCTTCCACAGTAGCTCAAATTGATTTAATATCACTATTTTCATCCATTTAGCTCAAAATCTTCTTGTGACATTCTTTGTGAGAAGCGTTCTTTGACATATATTTACTAGGTATCTATTTTTCCTTTCGATAACACCATTTTGCTAAGGTGTATAAAGACATATTAATTACCTATGTAGTGAGCACTACTTAAAGTATTCCAAAAATTTTTAGATTTGTATTCTCCCCTATTATTTGTGCGTTTTACCTTCTTCTTTAAGTTAGTTTTTAAATTATTTTTACACCCTTAAAATCCTCTAATCTTTTTTATTTTTTTTTATGAAATATTCTTAAACATATCTAAGTAGTTATTAATGAAAGTTGTCATATATCTTATTGGGATATTAATGGATGCTTACTCTAGGGCATCTTGGGCTCTATACTTAGATTCTTTATATATTGAATGATAAGTATTGCCAAATTTATATCCTATACAAATGTGTCATTATAGACTTCTAATTAGGGAGGCCCTTGAGCATTTTCTTTTTCATTATGAATGAACTTCAGTTTTTAAAAACACATAAGCCCAAGCCTCTCAAGCTAAAGATTCAGTTGCCTCATTCCTCTTGGCTTTATTTATGATGCTATTTTAATAGACACGACATAGATAGAATCTAGCTTTTGTCCCTCTAAAAATAGTACTACTTTGGTTATCTTCATATTGTGATAGAATTTAATGCAACTAGTCTAAACCTCATAAAGTTATCTGGTTTTATTAGCTATATTACCGATAAATTTTTTTTTTCTTGATTTTGAGTACGTAGTAAACATTTTTTATTCAGACCTAATCAAGGTTGGATGGTAGACTTGTTATAATTTTTGAACACGAGTTATTGAAAGCCTTGAGTTGTTGGCAATCATGACAACTTGAAAGGTTTAAAGTATGAAAGATAGTCTTGTTAGCATGTATGAATTTAATACTCTCATTATTTCTAAATTGAGTCAATGTCATGAATGGTATATGAATGGTATATGAGCTTTGATAGAATATGCAATTAGGTATCTGAACTTTGAAATTGATCAATTTAGTACTGAAACAACATTTCTAAAACACTAATAGTACCAAATAGGTACTAAATTAATCAATTTTAAAATTTAGATACCTAATTACATATTTTGTCAAAGTTCAGATACTATTTGTGACATTGTCCCTTTCTAAATTAGATAATCTAATTCTTTGCTTTCTCTACTAATAAATGCATATTAGTTTTTTTGGGTAAGATAGTAATTTAAAAGATTGTAATATGTAATTTGTCCAATCTATAAATCATACTACTCATATTAATCAAGTTTCATGTTTGGGCACAAATAAGTCCAACATATACATCAAACTTTTGTTGCACCAACCTACGATATTCGAATTAGACTTTCCTCTAGAAAATAGCCACAAATGCTCAAAGTTAGTAATTAGAAGCAAAGATAGTAAATAACTATTAAGAAAAATCCTTTAATAAATTGTAATAAAAAACATATTTTGCTCTTGACAATATGATAACAACAATCAAAACAACAAACATAATTAGAAAACAAAACAAATAACACCAAGATTTACGTGGAAAACCCCAATTGGGGAAAAACCATGGAGGGTCGTATAAATTTCTTCCACTATCAGCAAATAATGGGATATACTGTTTTTCTTACTAGATAACACCAATGGATCACACATATCTTCACCACAAATAGTGGATTTCAATCAATAATAGCCTCTCTATCTCCAAGTCTCTCTCTAAGTTTTAGGAATGGCTTCACATCTCATAAAAAAATCTTAAGAACAAACAAGAAGTATTTATATGCAACAACAAAGGGAAAACTCACACACAACATAGGTTAGTGCAATTAAAAGAAGGCTGGCAGCATTTGGACTGGCAATGGGATGCAGTTATAGGAATGTCAACGACCTTCTCATGTACACCGGCAGCGTACCCATTTAGGCTGGCGGCATTGAAGCAGGCCTAGACTATCTATAGCTCTCGGCAAAAAATTCAAAATTTCAACATTGCCTATTTGTGTCGTAAAGGCTGGTGATGTATCTTCTACTATTGCCAGTGTACAGCAATCCATCCTTTGTTTTGCACAAAATCTTCTTATTCCAAAGTCTTCTTTTAAGTATATACAATATACTTAAGATATTCTTGACTATAGACCCATATGGGCTAGATCTATAATCCAACAAACTCTCCCTCCAACTCATGTGGGGGCTCCATCACACCTAATACTTGTCTATAACCAACAAGTTTATCCTTAGGTAGAGCTTTGGTCATCATATCTAAAGCATTCTCATCAGTATGGATCTTCTTAAGCTTTAAAAGCTTTGATTCTAATACATCTTGAATCCAATGATACCTAACATCAATGTGTTTGGATCTATAATGGAATGTTGGATTCTTATTAAGATGTATATCACTCTGGCTATCATAAAAGACCCTCAAGTCCTTTTGCCCTTGACCTTACTCCTCCAAAAACTTCTTCATTCATAAGACCTTCTTGTAGGCTTCAGTTATAGCTATATATTCTGCTTCAGTGGTGGATAATTCAACATACTTTTGCAACTTTGATTGCCAAGACACTGCTCTCCCTACATAAGTAATCAGATAACCTAAAGTGGACTTCCTAAAATCTAGATCTCTAGCCATATCAACATCAAAAAACCCTCCAATACAGGTTTATTGCCACCAAACTGTAAACTTAACTTAGAAGTGCCCCTGAGATACTTGAGAATCCATTTAACAATGGTTAAATTCTCTTTACCTGGATTCGAAAGATAGCGGCTAACCATGCTAACATCATGAGCAATAGTTGGTCTAGTGCACACCATAGCATACATTAGACTCCTAACTACAAAAGCATAAGGAACCTTTTTCATATCTTATTTGTCTGCCTCACTTTTAGGACGTTGTTGAGAGCTGTGTTTGAAGTAACCTGCAAGTGGAGAGCAAATAGCTTTCGCTTTGCTCATGTTGAATCTCTCCAACATCTTTTCTAGGCTTATCTCCTATGACAACCACAATTTTTGGCTCTTCCTGTCATGAATTATTCTCACACCAAGAATTTAGCATACGAGTCCTAAATCTTTCATGGTGAAAGACTTATTCAATGCAATCTTCAAATCCTAAATCTAGTTGGAATCATAGCCAACAATCAACATACCGTCTACATATAATAGGAGAATAAGAAACTCATCACTATCAAACTTCTTGATGAAAACACAATGGTTTGATGTAGTCTTGGTATAACCCTAATCAAATATGAAGCAGTCAAACTTCTTATACCACTGCCTTGGAACCTGTTTCAACCCATATAAGCTCTTCTTCAATTTACAAACAAGTTGCTCCCTCCCTTTGACCTTAAACCCTTCAAGCTGCTCCATGTAAATGTCTTCATCTAAGTCACCATGAAGGAATATTGTCTTCACATCCATTTGCTCAATCTCTAGGTTGAAAACTGGCTGCTATACTCAATACAACCTAAATGGAAGACATCTTCACCATTGGTGAGAAAATTTCATCAAAATCAACCCCTTTTTTCTAACTGAACCCCTTTACAACTAGTCATGCCTTGTACCTTAGTTGTAAGTTCTTTTCATTAGTCTTCAATCTATATATCCATTTGTTCTTCAATGGTCTCTTGCCCTTAGGCAATTCACTAAGTCATAAGTCTTATTCTCATGCAAAGATCTCATCTTTTCTTGCATGGCTTTAACCCATTCCTTTTTCTGCTCATGTACTATTACTTCCTGATAACATCCAGGCTCTTCCCCATCAATTAGCATTACATATTCATCTAGGTTGTATCTCACTGATGGTCTTCTATCTCTTGGAGATCTCCTCAACTCAACCTATTAATGAGGCTCTTAGGGCTCTTCATCTAAATCCCCTACATCTCCCCCATCATCAAAATCTTCAAATGAGAGTACTGGATCTATATTTGTAGGGATCTCACATGAGGATTTTGTCTTTTCTAGCTTCTGTATATCTTTAATAGTATGGTCTTCCAGAAAAACGATATCTCTGCTTTTGATAATCTTTTTCTCAACTAAATCCCACAATCTGTATCCATACTCATCATGAGCACAACCAAAAAAAAAAAAATTGCACTACTTCGAATTTGCATCCAGCTTTGCTCTTCAATCCTTTGGAATATGCACAAATGCCTTACAACAAAATAGTCATAAGTGTTCATAAGAAACTTCTTTACCTGTCTACACTCTGTCTAGGATATCTCCATCCAGAGCATAAAAGGGAGATAAATTTATCATATCAAAATTGTTCTCATTGCTTTACCCTAAAATGATTTAGGCAGCATGGCATATGATAACATACACTTCATTCTTTCTGTGATAGTGCAATTCATTCTCTCTGTGACACCATTCTACTATGATGTCTTTGGAACTGTCTTTTCTAGTTTAATTCCTTGATCTCTGTAGTACTCTTCAATTGATCCTGTATCCACCACCATTGTCTGCTCTGATAGATATCAATTTTCTTTCTATTTCTTTTTCAACTCTAGTGTGGAATTGCTTAAACACATTTAGCACTTGATCCTTAAACTTCAAAGCAAAGGTCCACAACTTCCTAGAGTGATCATCAATGAGTATAATAAAAAAAGAGCACCACTTACTGTCTCATCTTTCATATAACAGAAATCAATGTGAACCAGATCTACTATATGAGATTTCCTAGTAGGTGGATTTCTCTGAAATGTAACCTTATATTATTTACCAGCAAGACAATCAATGCAAGTTTTTGGAGGAGTACCTTTTACATCCGACAGAAGCTATTTCTTGACAAGCATTTGAAGCCCTTTCTCACTCATTTGACCAAGCCGCTTATGCCACAATTCTATTGAAGCATCATCAATCAAATTCACATCTGCTTTACTTAGTTTTGCTGACATTAAATAAAGGATATTACTTTTCTTTTCTTTAGCTACAATGATAGAACTGTTGGTGAGCTCTCCTCTACCTTCACCAAAATGACTATGATAGTCTTCATCATTTAAATTTCCCTACAAATATAAGGTTTAGGTGGATATTTGGAACATGTGTGACATCTTCGAGAATGAGCCTGCAACTAGTGTTAGTCTCTAAAATAACATTTCCAATGTCCACAATTTTAGATGTTTCATTGTTTTCCATCCTAACATTGCCATAACCACTAGTAATATAGGATGAGTTGTCACATGAAAGTAACATTTCCAATGTCCACAATTTTAGATGTTTCATTGTTTTCCATCCTAACATTGCCATAACCACTAGTAATATAGGATGAGAAAAAATCACCATGTGTTGTCACATGAAAGGAGGCACCAGAATTTGTAACCCAGTCACTATCATGATCTGTAAGACTAACACGATCCTCATCCTAAGTAACAACAGTTTCACTACCTGCTATTGCAGCAATTGTGTCTTCATCTTTTTCATCACCCTTGCCTTTACCCCTCTCTCTTTCACAGTCTGAATTCCCTTTAGAAATGACCTAGCTTTTCACAGTAAAAGCATTTTGATATTTTCACTCACTCTTGATTTAGATCTTCCCCTGGATTTATCAGATTTATCATTTGATCCTCTGGTCTTGCTTTTGCTACGCCTTTCATGCTTGTTAGTAACAAGAACCTGAGTATCAGAACTCATGCCAAGATCTTTCCTTCTAGCCTCTTCATTCATTAGGCTATCTTTTACCATTGCAATAGTGAGCTTTCCATCTAGAGCTGAATTACTAGCTGACACCACTAGTGTCTCCCAACTTTCAAGTAATGAACTCAACAACAAAAGTGCCTGAGTCTCATCTTCAAGCACAACCTTCATAGTAGTCGGTTGATTTACAAGGCCTTGAAAATCATTCAAGTGCTCAGTCATATTGGATCCATACTTGTACTTCAATTTCACTACTCCCCTAATCAAGGAGGTTTTATTCAAGGCTGTTTGCCTCTCATATATGGACTACAATTTCCTCCATAGAACATTAGCTTTAGTATTCTAAGCAACATGATGATATATGCTTTGATCAATCCATTTTTGGATATATCTGACAATCTTTCTATGCATGATTACCCAATCTGCATCAGATTTATCTATTGGCTTCACATAATTACTACCCAAAGGCAAATAAAAATCTTTGCAATACAGCAGATCTCCCATCATAGACTTCTAGATAGAGTTATTTGACAAATTCAATTTAATCATTGTACCTGGTGATTTAGCCATGTCTGCAATTCAATGACAAATCCTTTTTTTTTTTTTCAACTTGGTGCTCTGATATCACTTTGTTAAGAAAAATCCTTCAATAACTTATAATAAAAAATAGAGTTTTCCTCTTGCTATTGCGATAATAATAATCAAAACAACAAACAAAATATAAAAAAAAAATAACACCAGGATTTACGTGGAAAAAAATTTGGGGAAAAACCATGGGACCGCTGTATAAATTTCTTCCACTGTCAACAAATGATGGGATACACTATTTTTCTCACTAGATAACACTAGTAGATCACACGAATATTTACTAAAAATGGTGGATTTCAATCAACAATAGACTCTTTATCTCTAAAGTCTCTCTTTAAGTTTAAGATTGGCTTCACATCTCATAAAAAACCTTAGGAAGAAACAAGAAGTATTTATCTGCAACAATAAAGGGAAAACTCGCACACACCTTAGGCTGATGCAATTAAAAGAAGGCTAGTAGCATTTAAACTGGCATTAGAATGCTGTTACAGGAATGTTGGCTAGTATGCTAGCAATGTACCCATCTAGGATGGTGGTATTGAAGACGGCCTAGCCCATCTGCAGCTCTCGACAAAAAATTCCAAATTTCAATGTTGGCTATTTGTGTTGTAAAGGCTGGTGGTGTATCTTCTACTATCACCAATGTATAATAATCCATCCTTTGTTTTGCACAAAATATTCTTCTAAGTATATATAACATACTTAGAATATGCTTGGTTATAGATCCATATGAGTTGGATCTATATGGATCTATAACCCAACAATAACATATTCTCTTATTTTGATTTTTGGAGTGTTGATCGTTTCAGCTAAAGTAGAAAGGTCATTGTTAAACTCCACCGAATCACCCATTTGAGGGTACCTATAGGAATTGCAATGGGTTTAGTGAGCAACACCAAATTTGGGTAGAACGTCTTCTGCATATCATTTCGATGGAAGGTTGTATGCAAAATGTTGATTTCTTCTACAAGCATCTGTTACAATCAAAACATACATTATAATTTAGAAACCTAAATAAATTAGTGCTGCCACAAAAATTCTAGCATAAGCAACTTACCTGCTCTCTATCAATGCAACACTGATCACCAACATCAAAGGGATGCATAATGAATACGAATATAATAGTTTCGAACACAGTTTTGGCATTGTTCCCAAACATAAATGAAATAAGTATAATTTGACTCGAAATAAAGACAAGAACTTTAGTAGTCAAGACTCCCATCGTCAAGCACCAAACCATAATACCAATTATAATGACAACCCCAGAAGCAAGCCTATTTAACTTTGCAAGTGCTATTTTTTGTAGTTCAACGAATGTGTAAGTGTCTCGTTTTCCTCGCAGGCATCCACCTGCAGAAATAGATGACCTTGTCAAGTTTTGCATATGTTGTTTATACTACCTACATAGCTCTGCATATTTATTTTCACTTGACGTCTTCAGCTTTTTGTTTGAATATAAAAATGAATGATATAAGTTCTGGTTCTATAATATTGATCAACCTACCAACCAGCTCTTTAGAGATGGCTTGTCAATCTTTGTACTTTC
This sequence comes from Combretum micranthum, assembly GCA_024138025.1. Classification (NCBI taxonomy): domain Eukaryota; kingdom Viridiplantae; phylum Streptophyta; class Magnoliopsida; order Myrtales; family Combretaceae; genus Combretum; species Combretum micranthum. The sequence goes on from JAMXBD010002550.1 coordinate 24,048, forward strand.
TGCTGCTCGTGGAAGTTAATAACAATAATAATAATAATCAACTTCCTCCCCTTTCATTGAGCGTTGAAGATCCTCCTCATCAATGTACCTGATAAAAAAATTTAAATTAGGAAGTGAAAATGCATTCTTTGGCAAACCTAATACCATGGAAATGGATACTTTAAATTTGCTTTCTCGAAATTTCCAAAAATTTTACCTCTTAAAATGATGTCATGTATAATCAATGGTTGGAATTAAAGGAGATAAAAAAATAATGTTATAATGATATCATTAAGTATTTGAAAGTTTCAAAAGTTTTGATTTAGTATGTATCCTCACGCGGAGCCGGGCTTGGCCACATTCTTGAATATTTTGTATGCAGCAAGTTTTGCGTCCCACTCACTCTTAATTTTCATATTCTGTAGCTTCCCATCCTCTTCATCAGGGGCTCTTGTGCTTTTGTTGTTCCTTTATTCCCTCTCCGCATAGACAAGATCTTAATAGTCTCCAATCTCCTGACGTTTTCTCTCATTCATCCTGCTATTTCAAGAAAGGGTGGACCTATTAAAGTACTAACAACACATCATTGAAAGAGGGGCTCTTGAATCCGGTCAAAGAATCTAGCAGGTTGAAATCAAGAAGCTGGTAGCTTAATTAAATAAATTTTGACCTACCATATTGCAGCTCCAACGAGACGCCCCTCAAGAGCATTTGTCACATGCTCTAGGATTTTGGTAGTGCCTTTTGATCGCTGCAGGCCATGATTGATCAATAAAATCCATGCCAGCATAATTAAACCTAACCAAACTAGAGGTTCCACTCTTTTCCTCATCTCATATACAAAGTACAAAAACGTTCTACGCACATACTTCCTCTCAATGAAGAATATCAGTATTGCAATCAACCATTTACCAATCAACCTTCCACACAAAACTAGTAATACAAAAGCGGTCCATTTCCATAATTCCAAGCCCCACATTATAATGCTCTTCAACTTGGGCACTATAAAACTCGCAATTAAAATTCCTACAAGGCAGACAAGAGCTACCCGACAAGAACCAAAGCTACCTTCTTTTTAAAAGTACACCTCCCCGAATTAAGGTTTTTAATGGCCTCGTCCATCCTATCTTAATTTCCGTCTCTACATCGGAATCTACAAACAGTGATGTCTGTTTCATATAAGAGATTGAACTACGGCTACCATTGGTTGGGACTTCAGCGCTTTTAAGTAATCATCACCGTAACTTTCATCTTTGCTTTCATTGCTGCCCTTTTGTTTCTTTCCATGATATATGCCTTCCACCTTTAAGCTGTATAAAAACGAAACTTCAAACTTCAACCCCACCTTCCTCTATTTACTGATTTTGATGCAAACCAATGAAAGGCTCTACTACAAAACAAACTCCACAAATCGTGATCTTAATGCATTGTATATAAGAAAACCGTCACTTATATTATTCTTCTTTATGAATATTAAAATTGTTTAATGCTGTTTGTGTTTATTGATGCGTTGAGGTTCACATGGCTCCCGCAAGCTCCAAGGCTCTCATCTCATATACTATAATGTCCAATCCAATGAGATGAGACGCATACGTTTGAATCCCTTTCTTGTTAGAGTAATCACTACTGAAAGTAGATTTTGATAATGTCATTGGCACATAGATGCCGAGAGTGCAGGACATCACGCTGCCATTTATTTAAGAGGAAGGGTTATATTACAATGCAATTGTTGGCATAGTAGATGACAATGTTAGGAAATAAACTTGAATTAATTTAAAGATTAATGCTTCGTTTCTAGTATAGGTGATAAATGTGCGTTTTAAACATAGTAAATGAAAGGTTGTGTCAGCTGAGGATTTTTAGTAATTGAATAGTTAAAAATATATTTGTAAATGCTTACTATTATTGAATGAAATATTGAGGGCAGTTATATTTTTCTTTTCTACTTCCTTTTTCTAACAAAGTGGTATCAGTGCTTGAACCACAAAAAAAAAAAAAAAGGATGAATAGTGGCATTTTCCATTCCAATTTCCTAAACTTACCAAAGAAAATTATGACAATTGGTGCATTCAGATGAAAGCCCTATTAGGATCACAGGATGCCTGGGAGATTGTTGAAAAGGGTTTGGAGTTGCCTAGAGATGAAGAAATTTTCACCCAAGCAAAACGAGAAGTTTTGCAGAAGGCTACAAAGAAGGATCAAGAAGCTTTAACATTGATTCATATGTGTCTAAACGAAATCATGTTTGAGAAAGCTTCAAGCACAAAAACTGCCAAACAAGCTGGGAAATTTTGCGAAATTCTTTCAAAGAAGTTGATAAGGTTGTGAAGGTGCGTCTTCAAACCTTGAGAGTAGAATTTGAGTCTCTCAAGATGAAAAATGTTGAATCAATTTCAAATTATTTTTCTAGAGTGTTGGGTGTTGCTACTCAAATGCATAGATATGGAGAAAAACTAGAAGATATTTGAGTTGAAAAAATTTTGCATTCTCTTGATCCAAAATTGAACTATCTTGTTATGGCTGTTGAGGAATCAAAAGATTTGGATTCCATGATGATTGATCAACTCATGAGTTCTTTACAAGCCTGTAAAGAAAGAGTGAATGTAAAGGAGCCAGAAGAACTAATTCTCTTCTCCAAATTGTCATTGAAAGGAAAAGATAAAGAGAAAGGCAATGAAGAATTTCAGAAAGGAAAAGGAAGAGACAGAGGCCACAATATAGGATGCAGTAATTATTATGGCAGAGGAAAAGGAAGATTGGACAAAAACTCTAGCAATATAGAAGAGGTAAATCAAAGGACAATTCACAAAAGGTCATAATAGAGGCAACTAGGAAAGAGTTAGAGGAAGAAAGGCTGATGTGCAGGGCCACAATTGTGGAAAGTGTGACCATTATGCTTCTTAATGTAAACAAGCAGCCTTAAAAGATGAAAAATCCTTTTGCACAAAAGGAAAAGACAAAGAAGAAGCAGTTTTCTTGACAATGTGCAGTGAAGAAAAGGATCAAGAAGCATGGTTCTTGGACACATCAGCAAGCAATCACAAGACAAGCAAGAAAAGTTTATTTATTTCTTGAAATGAATCATTCAAAAGGAATATTTCCCTTGGAGATGGAAGGAAGGTAATTGTTGAAGGAATTGGTGATTTTCTTACTCTTGCAAAAAATGGATCCCATCAAATTATTTCTCAAGTCTATTATGTGCTTGTACTCAAATAAAATATTTTGAGTTTAAGACAATTGTTGAAGAAAGGTTATGATATCATATTGAAAGATGGATATTTAATGATAGGAGATTCAAGAGATAAGTTGATTGTAAAAGTGAAGATGTCAAAGAATCAAATGTTTTCTCTTATAGTTCAACCTGACACTACAACAAAATGAGCCTTTGGCTACGTCTAATAAACGTGACTAAACATTAATTAAATGACCAAAGATTTTTTGTCACGTTTTTTTACACGTAGCCTATAGACATCGCAAAAGGACTGTCGCAGATTTGATAAGTAACGTTAAAAATTGAAACGTCGCTAATGTTATCTTGGCAGCTAAATACACTTTGTTGAGCCACGTTTAAACATGGCCTATTATCATGTTTTGGTCACACTTATGTGTGGCTAAATATGACTAATCTCCATCCCGCTAAATATAAAAGGAGGGAAACTTGTGATCAACGACGTTTAAACGTGGGTAAATATTTTTATTAGTAACGTGTAAACGTAAGTAAATTACTTAATTGGCGATATTTAACCGTAGCCATGCACAGGTTGAATAAGCTTTATATATATTTGTTGGACAACAATGGCGATTTATAAACTTGACAAATCTCATATTTACCACAATTTAAATGTTGCTATTCTAATACATTGGCGACGTCTACATTTAGGTATTCAATTAAAATAGTAATTTCTAAATGTGGTTGTTATTTTAATTTAGCGACGTTTACACGTGGCTATTCTTATTAAGAAGAGATTAATGTTTAACTCGGTTTAATTTGGCAATAAATCTTGTTTATTGTGTAACATATGCACAATTAGTAATATACACCTGTTTAATCACAATATAATTTATACCTGCTATTACTTCTCCACATGAAATTTATGTATGAATGAAGATCCCTAATACATTTTGGAGCATACAATGCGCTTGATATATAACATGATCTAATCACACAAAAATTACATAAAGATCACCATGACTATCCTTATAGTAAAAAAAATTAAACAATATTGTTTAGTGTCTTTACAAGAAACAAAAGCACAAGCTCCAAATTATGTCAACATGAGCAATGTACACAACTTAATCACATCAATGTGACCCCATTCATGCCAATTGGTTCAACTAAAAAAACAAAAAAACAAAAAACAGAAAACAAAAGATCGAGTCTTTAATTTTCTTCCTCACTATTGTCACCATCATCACCAAGTGATGGATTTGGCGAAGGATCTCATGTGCTTGTAGAAGGATCTCCATTTGAATTTGCTGTCACACAATATATAGATATAATTATTGAACGATTAAAAAACATGAATCAGATTTGAGAAAGACCATGATAACTAACCTGAACTACTGGGAAAATGTGAGAAGTTATTGTACAGGTTAAGTTAGTTAAGCAAGTTGTAAGCACCATTGAATAGCAAATTCAATTCAAGAAAATAGGAGACCAATGATAATTAATGGGATGATGAGCTATTATCTTATATATCATAAACTCGATACCATAAAATACCTTTTTCTATATCCAAAATGATCAAATTGGAACAAATTATTATTGTTATTATATTTCCAACCTAATAATTTAAATTGAACATTGGAAAATAAATAAATATTAAGATATAATATGAAGGAGGGAATTCCATTTGCACTTGTACGAGGAGAACCAAGACTCAATTGATTGTGCGTAACAACAAAACAAGTAGCTAAGGTGAAGTTATGCCATTAGCTGGATATCAATTATATATACTTCTAACTGAAGGGTCAGCCTCTTGTAGGCCAACTTACAAGAGCTTGAGATCCTAACTCAAATCCTACCTAACCTACTCTTAGAGCTACCTAACTTAACAGTGCATTCTCTTTTAGGATTAGTCATATGCTCAAGTCCATTTAATGCAAACCCCATCAGTTAAACCAAAAAGAGAAGGAAGAGGGGCAAAAAAAGAAAAAAAACACTGAATCATTTAAAAGAGATTATGAAAGGTCTTTAACACCAATATGTCTAATCTAGATACTATATTTTGTTGTATTTTGTGTATGAGATCAACATTTGAAAGGTCTTTGCTCAATTATGAACCCTCAACAAGAAAACCTTCATAGATGGAGTAGTAATAACTCATCCATATCCAACATGACTAATTGATGGTTACCCAACTTAGTAATGATAATGCATATGCTCTTTGTACCTTAAATTCTTTCAATGCAATGCATAAAATTGTCTCCATTAACGGATATTGTGCAAAATTTTGAAAAAGAATAGAAGCGATACATAATCATAGTCATCCACATCAATATTTTTTATAAATGCTTTAATGAAAATTAGTTTCTTGTTAGGAGGCAAAAAAAAAAAAAAAGTTTCTTGTTAACTCTTCCCACAAATACTAAACTTATTATTTTCTTTTGATAAAGAATGATCTATCCAGCTTCATTTTGTTCTTTTTTTTTTTAATCTATCCATAACTTTTATCTCACACCTGTTGTGTATGAGATTAGCATATAATAGGTCTTTGCTTAATCAACAAGAAAAACTTCATAGATGGTGCAGTAATAATTTATTCACAACAAACATGATTAATTGATTATTACCCAACTTATAATGATAATGCATATGTTTTTCATATCTTGAATTCTTTCAATGTAATGCACCATATTGTCTCTATAATGCATATTGTGTAAGATTTTGAAAAAGAATAGAAGCAATACATAATCATGGTTATCCACATCAATATTGTTTTTAACTGCCTTAGTAAAAATTAGTTTCTTGCTAACTCTTCCCACAAATACTGAACTTATTTTTTTCTTTTGATAAAGAACGATCTATCTAGCTTCAATTTTCTTTTTCTTTTAAACCTATTCATTACTCCATTGCACACTGCAGTTGCTTGACAATAGTACCATCCTTAGCATAATTTTGATCTTTCCTTTATATAAACAATCTAAACCCACTCTTATCTAGTATGCCTAGCTTTAAGTTTAAAGAGATAGACAACATCTTAATTGAAGAAGCATACCTCTCAACCCCATTTTAGTAACCCAATGCACTAGCCAACAGGTGTAGTAGTAAGCACACTTTGCTACAGGCTAAGCTATTGACTAGAGTGAGAACTTTAATATGTATATATATTTTAAACTTTTTTTGTGATAATTAATATGAAGTTCACTTACAATAGTTCTCAACAATGCAATTGATTGGTTACCTCATTGGCAATCGATGCAATTCAAGCACATTCAAACGGACCATTTGTACCATAGGGACATCTGAAGCTAGAGCAAGAGAGGGACTTCCATTGCTCAAAATCTGCAATTTGGATTGATGACATAAGAAAATAAAACCCTGGCATTGGCATAAGAAAAGTTAGATGACAATCAACACTAGATAAAACATTGACAATAGCAGGAATTGAGTAACTTAAATAGACATAACTTTTTAATGCAGGGAAAATTACACTTTATATATCTTCAAATCTTAAAGTGAAGTAACCAAAATTACATACTTTATTTTCAAAAGTAAACAAGTTTCTAGGAGTAGGAGACTTTGTTTCTTTGAATTTTTCTTTTTTTATTAGAATTTATTGAGATAATATCAAAATTTTCATTAAACACACACACCGATGGATGAATCAGCTGAGATGGTAAATAGACTTGATATGCACCATGAGTGGGTTGATAATTAGGCATAACAGTAAAAAGATACCTTTTCAAGAGTACATATGAACATATACAAGAGACCTAAAGTAAAAGATGAAGGCTCAATATCTCAGCTGGTATTAATCAAATCAAATCCTATGAAGCAGGACTTGTAAACTGCTTTAACAGAGAGAAAAAAGTCCAAATTTAAAACTCACACTCAATTATTTGATAGGTACCCAAAAATAACTCAAAGAAAAAACAAGAGATGTTATGTTACAGCATAGTAATTCATGAAACCATGAGAAGCATCATAATCACCATCATCTCCCTCATCAATCGCATCAACAAAACATATGTCATTAATCTCCATGCTCTCTGGCAACTCCCCACAAGCTTTGAGAAGCTTAGCTTCATCAGTTCTATATCTATAAATCACACCAACCCTAACATCATAGTGCCAATAACCTCTAAAATCAACAAGTATAATATCAGCAGTGTCTTGATTCTCCTGCATCTAGGTAGGAGTTTAATGGATAGGCTAAACTTTTATGCATGACCTCATGTAAGACAACATAGAGTTATTTCTAATTAGGCCTTAAGTAATCAATAGAAAAGCAAACAAATTAGATATAGGAATAACTATTCCTATATTTCTCAATTGACATTCCTAACACATGAAGACTTCTTTGCTAAAGTTTCAACCATTTCACCGGACAACCTCTATTTGGTATTAAGTACTCTATACTACCTAAATTAAGAATGCCGGAATGCTAAAAGGATTCAAGCTTACATTAACAATATATAGATAATGCATTCATTACAAAATAACTAATATGTTTTCTACAGTGTACTAATAGTCATGCAGCTTTTAGATTCTTTTGACAAATGGATACTTGTATTCCAACCAAAGACATTGAAGACTAGACAAAACTTAGGAAAAACGAGAAATTTAAAATTAAAAAAAAGACACAACGACATCCCATAGCCAATTAACATATCAGATTTAAGATAAGTTGAAGAACAGTAGTAGTAGAAACCACAACAACAAGCTTAGAGCATCCATCCTAAGAACACAAAAAATAACTTAACTAACACAAATTATGTAATATAAATCCTTTTAAGTTTGTTTTATGTTTCCTTTACTAGTTTTGTAAAAAGTTTATCTGAAGCATTTCAAATTTCTTAAGCATTAACAGATTTATGAATATTTTTACATTGACAGTGACATTCCATTTTATTCACTAGTAAATGGAAGAACTAGTGCAGTAGTGCTCATACTACAATATCAACTAGGGCAAGTCAAACACAAAAGGCATTTGAAATTCTATGCAGTAAACATTATTCCTTGTGTGTCTAATGTATTTGGAAATCAATGCCATGTTTACTAATCCCTTTGGTTAACATTTCATGGTTTAGTCACTGTTAATTAAGCAAAATTAAATAGCTAACATAAGCACTTCCTACTTGCTTCTAAGATATTATTTATATGAAATATGATAAAAAAGGTAAAAAATGAATGTTTTATTAGACAAAAAGAACAGAATCTCCAACATCAAGTCTCTTTGCACTAACAAACACACGTTGGCCAGTTCTAAGAGATACCTCTAGTGTCAAGTGTTAACAATGAGATTCAAAAATAAATAAATAAATAAATAAAGTAGAAATATTTAGGTATAATGCTTGCACAAATTGTTATACAAGAGCAATACCACAACAAACGCTTCAGATTAGGATAATAGTGTGTACTTAGTAGTTACCTCAAGGAAATCGACTCAACTAAGTGCTACCAATGAGGCCATAATCAACTAGATTTAAAGTTCATTCCATGGAAAATGTCATTCAGAAATTTTTGACAATTTTTATGAGCATAGACTCTATATTATCATAATATTCTCAAATGGATGTAGTTATTACTCAGATTTACAATAATGATACCAAAGAAAAATATCCTTCTTGGTAAGTAAAAGCTCTTAATTTAAACAAGGAATGTAAAGACTTGTGGTAAATACTTACTGAATCAATAGCTCTAGCAAGAGAATAGATAATCTCGAGGTTTTCGATAGCTACATATTCTCGTTGAGATAGCTTGAAGATGTTTTTCTTACGATCAATGATCTAAGCTGTCATCTAGTTGCCATTTATCCACATCATTTGATAAAAAGTTTGTCAAGAATTGTATATTATAAAATAAATAAATAACAATTATTCTAAAAATAAGCATTAATATCCTAATTTAAAAAAAAATTAACAATGTACAAACTTAGATGATAATGACAACAACAATTAATATATTAAACTACCAATATATACAACCAAGTTATCTCTAAGTAGTATACATCCACAAAATTCTAGCTTCACAAGTACTCTCTTATAAATAAAAAGATTATTATAGAATATTATTTTTGCTCATTTTAAACTAAATGCTAGCCTAAAAAACCTAAAACTCTAAACTAACACATCCAACAAAATATCTTAGATTGTTTAATTTTCTCAATTTCTTCAACCTCGTATAGCTCTTGATTAAAATTCCTATAATGATAAAATAAAGTTACATTAAAATTAAAGCAAGTAAAACCTTAATACTCTAAAAACATTTTGTCATGAGTAATCATAATTAGCGAGCAAAAACATAATTATCCACAACAATAACCTGGGAAAGATAAATTAAAAGAAAGAAAGAGAAAAACTTTGAGGATATATTTCAAAATAATGACTTAATATAACATCATACATGGGGGCTACTTGGCTGGAAAAGAAACCCAATCACTAAACCAGTAAACTTAAAGATATAAAATTCAAGAATCTTAAAAGTTCAGCTTAAACTTCCATTACTCAATCAACAAACTAAGTGTAGTAGAATTAAACAAAAATAATTTCTTCTGTAGTTTAAGACTCATATGTACAATTGAAGTATCCCATGCATTTACAATAAAAACACCAAAAAATGAAAAAGAATGAATTGAATAGAATTCTTGAATGAAAACATTACTACTGACTAAAACTTCATTTGCCTAACAGTCATCCAACTCTCATAAACATCCTAATTGGGCAATTGCGTGTTTCATCACCCATAAAACTCATAATTCTATCACTTGGGGTTAGGATGTGTAGACACCCAATTTTTGCCCAATTAAAAAAATAGGCTTAAGTTTACAATAAATTAATGTCATGTTGAGTTCACCAAAAATATAATAATAATAATAAAAATAATAAATAGTATAATAAAAAGAGAGAATATAGAAAATAGAAAAAATAAAAAAATAGAGGAATAAATATGTATAATAAAATAATTAAATGAATAATAGTAATAAAATATATGTAGGAAAAAATTAAAATAAATAATTATTTGAGCTCAATATAACATATATTTTATTAGCCTTAAGTACTAATGGTTTAGCTATATGACCAAGGCACATGCCAACGGCCTAACGGTTCAAACCATGGACACAGGAGCAAGGGGACCCGAGTTCGATCCTAACCCAAGGCATTTTGCCTCTTTTTGTTCAATTTTTTTCCCAAAAGACACATCGGTTCATCCACTTTGAGACACCATTTGATCAATGAATCTTTGTGTTTTTTTGAAATTAATTGTACAGACACAAACTAGGCATGGGATACATCACATCTGTACATATTTCATGTATTTTTTCATTCCAAAAGGCATCTTAATTAAGGCATGAAAATTGGGAAAAAATTCGAATGAACATGTTTCTTCAAATTTCAAAATTGGCCGAATTGTATCAATTGATCAAATTAAATACACTTAATCAAGGAGTCATGATCTATAAACACATATTTCGTGATCAATTTTAAACAACAATCACGAATCGAGTCCCAATTTTGAATCGTTCTTATTTGAAAAAACACAAACGATTCGTGATTCAAAAATTGAACCATTATAAAGCTTCAAAACGACAAATTGTTTCGAACTCTATAAATAGGATCACCCCACAAGCAGAAAGCACAATTCAATTACAAGAAACACAATCAAAATCAGAGAGTTTTCAAAAAATTTTCGAATTGAGGGTTAGAGTGAGAAAGTCCAAATTCGAAGAAATTGATGAATTTCTGGGCAAATTAAAGTGTATAGGAATGATATAGGGAGTGTTTTTGATGATCGAGTGTGTTTAGATTTGTTCAAATTGATCAAATTAAGTTCTGGAAATTTTTTGATTTTTTTCTAACCCTCGCCGCCGAGCACCACCGCACGAACCGCCACTTCTGGTGGTTCTGGGAGTGAACCACCACCACCAGAAGACGCAGCTCCTCCATTCACGTCGGGCCGACAAGGTTTCTGGGATCGAGGACCACCAGAATCGGCCGAGGAACGCTTTGAAGCCACCGTCATCGTCTTCTTCACCGTCGGAGCTCCGAGATCCGACCCGAAATCCGAACCCAACCCGGTCGGTCGTCGGTCAACGGTCGTCGGTCGTCGTCAACGGTTCGGTCAAAAGTCAGCAGATCCTGCGGTCCAGATTAAATCAGAGGATCCTACGGTCCAGATTTGATCAAGCAGATCCACGGTCTAGATCGCGAATCAAAGGATCAGACGGTCAGATTTGGTCCACAGATCAGACGCTCCAGATTTCATCCGAGTTAATCCAACGGTCCAGGTTATCTGTGTTATTTTATTATATTTTTATTATATATTTAATTTCGAAAAATAGGAAAAAATAGAAAAAAATATAATTTAAAATTCGTAAAAAAATCTAGAAAATTTTAGAAAAATCCAGAAAAATTAGAATAATTATTTTTAATGTAAATTTACATGTTTTAACAATTTTTGATATTTTTGAATATTTTATGAATATGTATTTGCATATAAATTGATCTTTAAATATATATTTGATGCATGAGATGTTTTGTTTTTGTATTTTAATTTTGTTATGATATATTTGAATATGTTATGAACATATGTGATGATTATTGAATTTTGAAAAATAATAAATTATAAATGGATTTTTTTTTAAACCAAAATTGTTGTTGAATAATAAAGATAAAAATTGTTTTTGAGAATCATGATATTGATCAAGTTTTTTATCAAAATTTATCTTCATAAATTTACTATGAAGATATTAATCAAGTTTTTATCAAAATTTATCTTCATAAATTTACTATGAAGATATTAATCAAGTTTTTATCAAAGTTATCTTTATAAATTTGCTATAAAGATATACTCAAAGTTTTTCAAAATTATTTTCATAAATTGACTTTGAAAATAATTAAAGTTGTTCAAAAATGTTTTCATAAATTTACTATGAAAATATTTAATATTGTTTAATCAAAATTGATTTTCATGTAGCATTAAATTAGCCATGAATTAATGATTTTTGAACCTAGAAAAATATTTTTTTTATGAAATAAAAATCAATTGATTAGATCATAGGATCATCAAAATTGGTTTTTATAAAAATTCAAAATTTAATGAACTTAAAATGAGAATATTTTAAAAATATAAAATTGATCAACAAACTAAGTTCTTTATAAAAGAACTACGTTTTGTCTGATCTCGATTAGCGAGTACGTAAGTACCTTCGGAGCGACATTAAAAAATAAAAATTATTTATTTATTTATTTTGTTTATTATTTAGTTAATTAGATATTATAAGTTTAAATACTATTAGTTTGTTATTTTTCTAAAAATTTAAATATGGTTAAAAATGTATTTGATATATTATTTCTTATTAATTAATTTTTCTTTATAAATATTTAACTTTTTGCGATTATTTTTGGATGTAATTATAAGTTTTTTTTTATATATAGATATATAATCTTTGAATGTTTTGCTTTTCTTTATAATTGTTTATATTTTCTAAAAATTAATAGAAAATTATTAAAAATGATTTCTGACTTATTAATATTGTTATTATTTTTTTTTTGTATCTTTTTACAAGTTTTTAGAAAAGGATAAATTCTAAATTTTAAACTTAAAGTGGTAACCGCTTAGGTTTTAATAGGTTAGCCCCGGACTCAGATATCTGGTAATTTTTTAAAAGTTTGGTTTTAAAATCAAATTTTCCGCAGACTAGTGGCTAAGTTAGGATTAACCGACCCATTAGTCCTAACTTTTCATTTTTTTTTCGATTTTTATCGGTTGGCGACTCCAAAATATTTTCAAAATTAAATTTCTTTTAACCCCTAGTCGAGGATTCATGTTAAATGGGTTAGGGTTTAATGTGAATCGGGTTAAAAGAAATAAACTGGATGATTTTCAAAATTCAGGCTCGACAGCTTGACGACTCCACTGGGGACTCGCTTATTATTATTTTTTTTTTAAAAAAGAGGGCTAGCCACTTAAGTTTAAAATTTAAAATTTATCCTTTATTTTTGTATATTGTATAATTATCTGTTTATATGTGTTTTTGTATATATGTTTGTAACTTAGATTTTAAATTAGTTCATTTCATTCGCATATGCATTTGCATTCATGCACATAATGTGTGCTAGATACGGTCGAACCCAGGCCGTCTTAAGAGCCTAAGCGAGGAGTTCGAAGTAAGGTCCGGGGACTGTGGTTTCCACCCTCTAGATCAAAAAAGACTCCCACTCCGGTTTAGCCTTATGATTTGCTAGACCGGGGAACTATAGAACCTTACCAAATCATGCATTCATCAACTTGGGATTTGACCAAATTTTTTCAAAAAAAAATGGAGTTGTTTCATTTATTAAAAAAAAATTCAATTAAATAAACAAAAAGTTTTTAATCAATTCCAACAAAGTCTTAAAAAATGTGGAGTTATATTCTTGGCCTATAGATAGTTAGATAATAAAAAGGATTTGATGAAGGTTTCTAAATCATTGTTTCTAATACAACCCCGGTAAATGTTTTTCAAATCCTAGTGGTCTATCCCATTTGCATTCGTGTGCTAGCATATTTGCATTCTTGCATTTGTATATATTTCCTTAATTAAAAAATGAAATGTGTAGAATAGATTTGTATATATCCATTAAAGTGTAAATTATCCACCTATAGTTGTAGGTTCTTTCCAAACAAAGTTAGACTTGTATATAAAATTACTTTTGTCATCAGTAGTCCATTATCCTCAAATCAATCATTTTGTAAATATCAGCCCCAATTAATTTTTGAAAAAAGGGAAGAGGGTCATTTGTTTACCTCTATTCTTGTAAGATAATTTTTGCCTAAAAAAAAAAAAACTTTGAGTTGTAAATAAATTTCCACTTTACATTCATTTTCCAAACCTCTTTTGTTAATAACCATTTTTTTAAAGGAAGAAGATAAAAGTTTTTCAAATTTGTTAAAAAAAAAAAAGAGATGAAAGAATAAAAGTTTTCAAAAAAAAAAATTTATAAATAAAGAAAAAAAGAAAATTGCCAACAGGAAAAAATATTTCAAAAATTGTTACCCCAATGATCATTCACTTTCACTAGCAAAAGGCAACTAAAAAAAATTAGGGACAACCAAAAGGACTTTACCAATTAAGGGGCATTTGATTTACCCAAATGGGGCATTTAGTTAAATATCTTGAGGCAATAAAAAATGGATGATTGAAAGCCAAGAGAAATATCTCATAAAAAAATTGCCAAGGATGAAAAGAGGCAAACTTAATCCCAAACACCAACCCTACACACACTCGAGAGAGGAGTGAATTGTGAGAGATAAGGTGGACTCATTCCTTAAAGGAGGTCTGTCTTGAATTTAGTACATGAGTCAAAATGAAATTAGGCATTCATTTCAAAATCCTAAACACATTTATCCCCTTTGTTGACCCATTTGAGCCTATTAAGGAAGTATCTTAAAAATAAACCCTGTCAAGAACCACCCCGCATTGGGGCACCCCACAATGGGGCAATTTGGAGGTTAGGGTCATTATTAAGGAGAAAAAGGAATAACTTATATGCACTTGACCTAGTCGCATCAATTCAAGAATAGTCAATTGACACAAATAAATCATTTCCTATGAAAGGAAAAAGAGTCTTCATTTCAAACCATACACAGCAAATACACTTTGAGCTATAAAAGAATAAATCACCTTGAATTCGTCTCCCAAAAGGGCAATGAAAATGAAAAAAGAGAGAAAGAAAAGAATGAAAAAAGAGAAAGAAAAGAATGCAAAAAAAAAAAAAAAAAAGAAGAAAAAAAACAAGAAAAGAAAAAGACAAGGAAAATCAAGAGGAAGATCAACAAAAAGATAAAGGAAAAAAGAGATCAAGAAAAAAAAACAAACAAGGTGATCAAAATCAATGATTTGCAAACACAAACACATAGTTCAAAATCATCAAAATTCATCAAAATTCAAGCCCCACCCACAAATTCCACCCTTTGGAGACTTTTTGGATCAAAGGAGTTGATTTATTAATACCCTTGAAACTAGGGGCAAGTGCATCATCAAGTTTTCCTTAAGGGTTCTTGACTTGTAAACCCGGGATATGTTGAAAATTTTTCAGTAAAAAGCCTTATGAAATATCCCTTTTCATTAAAGCCGATAACCAAAAGCCCACATTACAGTACAAAGAAGACCTAATAGATTGACCAATGTGTATTACTTGCAAGACGGACCATAATTTTTGGAATCCGAGCCAGAAGTGAAAATGAGCCTAAGAGAGTGTGAGGAAGTCCTCTTTGACTAGGCAATCAAAATGAGATAACCAATCTTGGTATAAAAATAGTCCACAGGGGCATAAAATTTACTTGTCCCAATTTGAAAAATATCTGCCTCAAGTGTAGCAATTATTTGCCCCAAAATTGAAAACAATGCCCCAAATATGAATTGAAGTCCCAAAAGTACAATTTTTTGCCCAATGATTAAAATTTTTCAATAAGAAACCTTTAGTGGTTTAATGGTCAAGCCTGTGGCTGAACTAAAGTGAATGATCAATGGGCAAACACAATTCATTTTTACCTGTTGGTAACTTTCTTTGAAAGTAAAAGAAAAAGAAGAATTTTTCAAAAAATATAAAAATTACCTTTGGTTCAAATCTTTGATGATGAAAAAAAAGACATTTATGAGAAAAGTAGGGATTGTAAGTTCATCACTTTCCCAATTAAAGCTAAAAAAGGAGAAGGAAGTTAGGTTTTTCAGGACCACTTTTTCAACTGACTCTCTCAAACCAAGTTTTTTAAAAGAAATAGCAAATTGTTGCTTTCTTAATCAAGAATTTAAAAGAAATAGCAAAATTGTTATTTTTAATCAAGTTTTTCAATCAAAAGAAATAGCAAATCGTTGCTTTCTCAATCAAGTTTTTCAATCAAAAGAAATAGCAATCGTTGCTTTCTCAACCAAGTTTCTCAATCAAGTTTTTCAATTAAAAGAAAAGCAAATCGTTGCTTTCTCAACCAAGTTTTTCAATCAATAAAAATAGCAAAATCGTTGCTTTCTTGTCTAAGTTTGTTAATCCAAGTTTTTCAAAGAAATAGCAAACTCATTGCTTTCCCAACTAAGTTTGTCAATCTAAGTTTTTCAAAGAAATAGCAAATTCATTGCTTTCTGAACCAAGTCAATCAAATTTCCAAGAAAGAGAAAGTAAATTCACTGCTTTCTCAAACAAATTCTTCAACCAAGTTTGTGAGATTATTGTTTTCTCGGCTAAATAATCCCCAGTAGATTTAAAGTGAAAAAGAAAGAGAAGTTTCCAAATTAGCCCAATTTTTAAGCTATAAGTCTAGGAAGTTTTTTAAGTTATCATTATAGGGTCACCTACTCAAAGGAGCGTCATCCTATCGTTTGAGAAATTAGGATCACTTGCTCGAAAGAGCGTCATCCTATTGTGTTAAGAATCATGATCACTTGCTCAAAGGAGCGTCGTCCTACTGTTTGAAAAATTAGGATCACCTGCTCGAAGGAGCGTCGTCCTACTGTTTTGAGAATTAGGATCACCTGCTCAAATGAGCGTCATCCTGCCTTTAAGAATTATGGTTATCAGTCAAGTCAATTCGTACCAAATTATGAGGGACCAAATTGTCATGTCCTCAACCTAAAGAACCCCAAATGGATTGAAAAGTCACAGCCAGGAAATTATGTACCCCTCAGTCTAGACTCGACAGATAGTTTAGTACTGACCAAATTAAATCCATCCATTCAAGATGGTGACCAAAATTAGAAATCCATCCATTCAAGATGGTGACCAAAATCTATCCATTCAAGATGGTGACCAAATTTAGAAATCTATCCATTTAAGATGGTGACGAAATGACCAAATTAAAGCCATAGGTCCGGCAAATGACCAAACTAAAGCCCATAGGTCAGGCAAATGACCAAACCAAAGCCCATAGGTCCGGCAAATGACCAAATCTAGGTTCGACAGATGACCTAGCAGTATTCTAAAATCTAGACCCGATAGACGGTCTATCAGTTTTTTAGTCTAGGCCCGACAGATGACCTAGCAGTTTCTAAAATCTAGACCGACAGATGGTCTATCAGTTTTTTAGTCTAGGTTCGACAGATGACCTAGCATTATTCTAAAATCTAGACCCGACAGACAGTCTATCAGTTTTTTTTAGTCTAGGCCCGACAGATGGCCTATCATTTTTCTAAATCTAGGCCATACAGATGGTCTATCAGTTTTCTAAGCCTAGGTCCGACAGTTGACCTAGCAAATATGAAAGTCTAAACTCGACAGATGGTTTAGCACGGTGTCCAATATAGAATCCATCCTTTCAGGATAAAAAATTATATCTTTGTTGACAGGAAAAATTAAGCAAAAATTGCCTATCCTTTTGTCTTTGTGCCAAAAGTTTTATTCAAACTTTACCACAAAGAGGGGCAGCTGTAGACACCCAATTTTTGCCCAATTAAAAAAATAGGCTTAAGTTTACAATAAATTAATGTCATGTTGAGTTCATCAAAAATATAATAATATAATAATAAATAATAATAAATATATAATAAAAAAGAGAATATAGAAAATAGAAAAAATAAAAAAATAGAGGAATAAAATATGTATAATAAAATAATTAAATGAATAATAGTAATAAAATATATGTAGGAAAAAAATAAAATAAATAATTATTTGAGCTCAATATAACATATATTTTATTAGCCTTAAGTACTAGTGGTTTAGCTATATGACCAAGGCACATGCCAACGGCCTAACGGTTCAAACCATGGACACAGGAGCAAGGGGACCCGAGTTCGATCCTAACCCAAGGCAGATTTTGCCTCCTATTGTTCAATTTTTTTTCCCAAAAGACACATCGGTTCATCCACTTTGAGACACCATTTGATCAATGAATCTTTGTGTTTTTTCGAAATTAATTGTACAGACACAAACTAGGCATGGGATACATCACATCTGTACATATTTCATGTATTTTTTCATTCCAAAAGGCATCTTAATTAAGGCATGAAAATTGGGAAAAAATTCGAATGAACATGTTTCTTCAAATTTCAAAATTGGCCGAATTGTATCAATTGATCAAATTAAATACACTTAATCAAGGAGTCATGATCTATAAACACATATTTGATCAATTTTAAACAACAATCACGAATCGAGTCCCAATTTTGAATCGTTCTTATTTGAAAAAACACAAACAATTCGTGATTCAAAAATTGAACCATTATAAAGCTTCAAAACGACAAATTGTTTCGAAGTCTATAAATAGGATCACCCCACAAGCAGAAAGCACAATTCAATTACAAGAAACACAATCAAAATCAGAGAGTTTTCAAAAAATTTTCGAATTGAGGGTTAGAGTGAGAAAGTCCAAATTCGAAGAAATTGATGAATTTCTGGGCAAATTAAAGTGTATAGGAATGATATAGGGAGTGTTTTTGATGTCGAGTGTGTTTAGATTTGTTCAAATTGATCAAATTAAGTTCTGGAAATTTTTTGATTTTTTTCTAACCCTCCGCCGAGCACCACCGCACGAACCGCCACTTTGGTGGTTCTGGGAGTGAACCACCACCACCAAAGACGCAGCTCCTCCATTCACGTCGGGCCGACAAGGTTTCTGGATCGAGGACCACCAGAATCGGCCGAAGAACGCTTTGAAGCCATCGTCATCATCTTCTTCACCCTCGGAGCTTCGAGATCCGACCCAATCCGAACCCAACCCGGTCGTCGTTCGGTCAACTCGTTCGTGGTCGGTCAACGTCGTCGTCAAAAGTCAGCAGATCCTGCGTCCAATAAATCAGAGGATCCTACGGTCCAGATTTGATCAAGCAGATCCACGTCTAGATCGCGAGTCAAAGGATCAACGGTCAGATTTGGTCCACAGATCAGACGCTCCAGATTTCATCCGATTAATCCAACGTCCAGGTTAGTCCGTGTTATTTTATATAAATATAATTTCGAAAAATAGGAAAAAATAGAAAAAAATTAATAAAAATTCGTAAAAAATCCAGAAAATTTCAGAAAATCCAGAAAAATTAGAATAAATTATTTTTAATGTAAATTACATGTTTTAACAATTTTGAATATTTTATGAATATGTATTTGCATATAAATTGATCTTTAAATATATATTTGATGCATGAGATGTTTTGTTTTTTGTATTTTAATTTTGTTATGAAATATTTTGAATATGTTATGAACATATGTGATGGATTTTTTTTTTTAAATTCAATAATCATCACATATGTTCATAACATATTCAAAATATATCATAACAAAATTAAATACAAAAAACAAAACATCTCATGCATCAAATATATATTTAAAGATCAATTTATATGCAAATACATATTCATAAAATATTCAAAAATTGTTAAAACATGTAAATTTACATTAAAAATAATTATTCTAATTTTTCTGGATTTTTATGAATTTTTCTGGATTTTTTATGAATTTTTATTAATTTTTTTCTATTTTTTCCTATTTTTCGAAATTAAATATATAATAAAATAACACAGACTAACCTGGACCGTTGGATTAACTCGGATGAAATCTGGAGCGTCTGATTCTGTGGACCAAATCTGACCGTCTGATCCTTTGACTCGCGATCTGGACCGTGGATCTGCTTGATCAAATCTGGATCGTAGGATCCTCTGATTTAATCTGGACCGCAGGATTTGCTGACTTTTGACCGACGACCGTTGACCGACGACCGACGACCGTTGACCGACGACCGACGACCGTTGACCGACGACCGACCGGGTTGGATTCGGATTTCGGGTCGGATCTCGGAGCTCCGACGGGTGAAGAAGACGATGACGGTGGCTTCAAAGCGTTCCTCGCCGATTCTGGTGGTCCTCGATCCCAGAAACCTTGTCGGCCCGACGTGAATGGAGGAGCTGCGTCTTCTGGTGGTGGTGGTTCACTCCCAGAACCACCAAAGTGGCGGTTCGTGCGGTGGCTCGGCGGTGAAGGTTAAAAAAATTAAAAAATTTCCAGAACTTAATTTGATCAATTTGAACAAATCTAAACACACTCGATCATCAAAAACACTCCCTATATCATTCCTATACACTTAATTTGCCCAGAAATTCATCGATTTCTTCGAATTTGGACTTTCTCACTCTAACCCTCAATTCGAAAATTTTTTGAAAACTCTCTGATTTTGATTGTGTTTCTTGTAATTGAATTGTGCTTTCTGCTTGTGGGGTGATCCTATTTATAGAGTTCGAAATAATTTGTCGTTTTGAAGCTTTGTAATGGTTCAATTTTTGAATCACGAATCGTTTGTGTTTTTCAAATAAGAACGATTCAAAATTGGGACTCGATTCGTGATTGTTGTTTAAAATTGATCACAAAATATGTGTTTATAGATCATGACTCCTTGATTAAGTGTATTTAATTTGATCAATTGATACAATTCGGCCAATTTTGAAATTTGAAGAAACATGTTCATTCGAATTTTTTCCCAATTTTCATGCCTTAATTAAGATGCCTTTTGGAATGAAAAAATACATGAAATATGTACAGATGTGATGTATCCCATGCCTAGTTTGTGTCTGTACAATTAATTTCGAAAAAACACAAAGATTCATTGATCAAATGGTGTCTCAAAGTGGATGAACCGATGTGTCTTTTGGGAAAAAAAATTGAACAAAAAGAGGCAAAATTTGCCTTGGGTTAGGATCGAACTCGGGTCCCCTTGCTCCTATGTTCATGGTTTGAACCGTAAGGCCGTTGGCCTGTGCCTTGGTCATATAGCTAAACCACTAGTACTTAAGGCTAATAAAATATATGTTATATTGAGCTCAAATAATTATTTATTTTAATTTTTTCCTACATATATTTTATTACTATTATTCATTTAATTATTTTATTATACATATTTTATTCCTCTATTTTTTTATTTTTTCTATTTTCTATATTCTCTCTTTTTTATTATACTATTATTATTATTATTATTATTATTATTATTATTATTATTATTATTATTATATTATTATTATTATTATTATTATTATTATATTATTATTATTTATTTTGATGAACTCAACATGACATTAATTTATTGTAAACTTAAGCCTATTTTTTTAATTGGGCAAAAATTGGGTGTCTACAGGATGCAATAGTGAGATTGCGAATCAAATCAATTTCTTCTACTTCTTGTTCTCTTCACTACTCCATGTGATTGACTCCTTCCTCTCCTCCTTGTTAAAAACAGAGATCATAATTCTACTTGTACATAAGGCATTCAATTTACAATTACAAAATATTTAAATTTTTTGAGAATTTCATTGTTATTAACTTTACTGACATTTTAAATTATACAGTCCAATAAATTGTAATGATCTTCCCACCCCTAAAAATAATTACAAATTGAAGCTCCATGATTTGGACACCTTATGGTGCAGAGATCAAGATAATGGAAGAAAATGTAATGGCACAAACAAAGCAAGCCTTGATAAATTAATGGAATGGAATGAGACTTTTACTTTTCTAATTCTAATGAATACAGGAGTCTAAAGTTATTTATATAAATTCCAATCAATAACTGACATAATATAATAGAAGCTAAATGAAAATTATTGCCTTTACTCTATTGCTGATGAATTAATGTCATACTTACTCTGATACTAATTTTGTCACTAACACACAAATAATATAATAAATACAAGCATTCATGCTTACAATTCTTTGCACAAACATTAAATACATATAAATTCTGTGAATTATTGATTTAAATCAATGAAACTATTTCTTGCTAATTTGTTATTTCCATTATTATTATGGAGGTCCTCACTTGATTGGAGACAGGGCTTGCTAATCTCCACAATGATATGCCTACACTACCTCAAGCTTAAACTAGGAACGAGAAATCTGATTTGTACTTTATTATTGTCTATCATGATGCCAAATTCATCATATGATTTTGGTTTTATCCAATAAAAATGTTTAATGAAGATGATTGACATTTTTATTTTCTTTGGAAACACATCTAATGGTGAGTTGATGTCCATAATGTAGATATAAAAGTATATAAGACCCAAACTTGTATGATGAAAGTGTAATTCTACTATATATAGGAAAATGAGATAGTTTAACCATGACCAAGAAAATGAGATTTAATTACTTAAATGACCAAATAATAATTATTCATGTTAATAGTCTCATTGTTATAATTTATAATTACTTTAGAACAAATTATAAAGACAGCCAAATAGATCACTCTACCTCACTAGTAGTAGATTTTCCTACTACATTGGATAATTTAATGCCAACATAAAGAGAGGATTTGTAATGAGAATTCACAAGTTCACCACGAGAAGCCTTGTTGGCACCAACACCACACCAATCCGTTCTTATGGAATTTAATCTAGAAAACTATTAGTATCAGGTGAAATGACAAGGACTAGAATATTAACTCAATAGATTGCATCCTAGGAAGAATATGAAGAGCTCATAATGAATATGAAGAAGACAAAAGATATAAACATTGTCAATATAACTCAAATTTCTTGGACCACAAAGCAATAACTTTGATCTTGTTAAATTCTCTTTAGTTTAACTTTCAATTAATCAACATAAGTGCAACAGCAAAAAATCCAAAACAAGCAAAATTTTACTGATATATCTCAATATAAATATTATGAAAATTGCAAATACAGAGATGAACACTTGACATTGAAATTTGTATAATTAAACTCAATTCCTATAAATTGAAACATGAGAAGTTTCATGGTCACATTAACAACATAAATTGAAAATAGAACTTTTTAAATACCAACTAAAAGCAAGAGATGGAGTTTATAAATTAATGAACATTTAAGAATTCAATTTAACTTTTCTCTGCTAGTATTAATATCAATGTTAACTCAGTAATCAATTGAAAATCATTTAATGGCCCTATGTATCTTTTCTATTACATAACTTCAGTTACTTTATAATTTTAAAATCATTTAAAATAAAACACACAATAATACAACACATATATTCTCATTCTTCATTCTTTTTATTTTTTTTTTCAAAAGTTTGGGAATGAGATCAAAGTATTATGAATCATATCATCAATGCAAATTGGGAGTTTCCCTTTGCTACACTTAGGAAGCCAACAAAGACTCAAATAAAGCAAAACAAAGCATGATATTAACACATATTGAATAAAAGATCTCTGGTCAACAATATCCTCATTCTGACATAACTATAACATAAATTATCATAAACCCATAATATACACATGACTGTCATAATTTTCTAATAAAGAAGCAAATTCTAATCCCACATCCTCAAACAATTGAATTCAATTCAATTCAACATCATTGGAAACCCGGTTACTAGTAATTTAATAATACGCCCCAAATGAACATAGCATGACAAGAGGCATAAATAGTATGGGTTCTTAGATGAAAAAATCATTATCTTTAAGAAAGTGGAATGCATTTCCATTAATTGTTCAATTCCAATGTGAAAATTAGTTACTACATGCAATTGTTCACTAATATCTTGACCTCTCACATCCCATCTCATGTAAATGGTAAAGTCTAATAGTTAGCACAACAGTGAGTAATCATAATCCTTGAACATAAGGGCAGTAACATAATTACTGAAAAGAAAGACGACATGCCATGCCTATGTTTCAAGCTCATATGTCACTAAGATGAACCATCAAAAGAAGCAAATCTAATATGTAGAACATTCTCAAGCTTCTCACAATTGAAGATTTTAAAATTTTTAATAACATAAAGGTTAATATCTTAAGCATGGCAAAGATTTTTGGCTATTGGGTAGATTAGGAAGGAGGGGGTTATACCTATTTTACTGCACAAGGAATGCTCTTCTAGACTCAAAGATCCTTTTAGAGCTCAGCACCTATTGTAATGGAACATTAATATTGATCACATTAAACAATCAAGAAGAGATAAAAAAATTATGGATACAGAATTAATTCCAAAAGAATCAAATGAATTGATAACTTTCAACAAAGGTCCCTCCACCCATTATTAATACATATATAATATCAAGCAGCCCAAAACAAAAATATTAAACAATATGCTAAATGGCAAGATTATAAAAAGCTGGCAAATTTTGGCATCTTCCATAACTAAATTTATCTATTTTGTTTTTAACTTTTATTTACTTTCACCCAATATAAAATGTTCCATAAATTTATGTATTTATGATTATTTGTCTAAGGTAAGATAAACCAATGCATAGTCTCAATTTCTCATATCATAACTTTTAATATCTACATATTGGATAGTAAGTGAAGATTCATCTGGGTTATTATAGGTATTCAAATTATAATTAATGAAAATTAAATATAGAGAAAGAGAAATATAACTGCTCATGGATAGCAAATGAAGATTCATTGGGGTTGTTATTATATGTATTCAAACTATAATTAAGCAAAATTAAATATGGAGAAAGAGAAACATAACTGCTCATGGTAATGACATAACCATGATAGATGAAGACAAGGCTTTTGGCTTTATGTCATCATTTGCTAGAATCCATAAAGCTTCAATCCTTTTGTATTCTTGCATATACAACACTAAAAATACAATAATTTTGTTAAACTATCAATGTAAGCTTACCTTGAAAAGCTACCAATCAACATACTCACACCCATCATCTTTGTGAAACTCACCACCATGAATATCAAAGCTTTCGCACACACCAACTAGCTAATTAATGCTTGGATAAACAAATATATTTCTAAATGCAAGGGCCAGAGTGACAATTATGAGATAACATGTATACTATTTAAGTATAACTCAATAAACAAATATATTACTATTCTATGAATGATAAAGAGTTATCATTGACTATTTCCATTTCTATAATTAGATATACACTTTGATAAAGAGTTATCTAAAGATAGAGATATCTGGAATGAAAAAAGAAAAATAGAAAATCAAATGCTTTTAAAAGATGTATTATCTCTAAAAGATGTTGTGGCAATACTTTCCTTGTGGGCATATTTACCATCGATGATTGTAGCCCCCCTCCTTATGCTTCTCCACAATAGTCCAAACCTTTTAAAGAAAGTATACAAAGATTATCAGTATAAGAAAGCACACTATATGTTGAACAAAATCTCACCATAAAATATATGAAAAAAAAATGCTCTCATTCACACCTTAGATACATAAGGGCGAGTAGTATCAACAATTTGCATACTATTCATGCCTGAAGTTAACATCCCTTCAACTATAACTCCAAAAACTTGACTTAAATCACATCCCTACAATCAAGAACTCGATCTAATGGTAACTTAGAAACAGTCATACTTCAGTTAACCTTGATCAACTTCAATTCAATCAAGTCATATCTAACTAATGGTTCTCGGATTGTTCAAAATCTAATTCATGCACTACCCAAGCAGCGAAGTCGTAATCTAATGCTATGACAACTGAAAAATCACCCATTTTACCTCATTAGTCCCTGCTTAAACTGAAATATTCCATTTCATAGCAAGTATCATTAAAGAAATGAACTTTCTTCATCAATTAGGTCAATATAAATGATACCTAGATCATAAAATCAATAGATATGTCGAATCAATACAAATTTGATGCAAACCCATATGCTAAAATCACTCAAAAGTTTGTAAATTTACCTTCAAATCTAACTGCTCATAAGTAAAATTACATGACGATGCAGGGCATGAAAGAAAAGAAATTGAAGCTTGCTTTGATTTGACAAACAATCAAAGTGGTAGGAGTCAGAAACTGAAGAACTAGTAGCCAAATCAAAAGACAAGAACATATTCTAGAGATTATGGCTTCTCACCTGAAAGTGACTTGGTGTTATAGCGAGCAACAGTTCCTTGCAGTTTGACTAGTGTTTAGCGTGTGCAGTTGGTCCTCATGGCGATTGGCCAATGGCAGGGTGAAAGGAAGACTAGAAGACTAGACATGCCAAAGGAAGGGTGGTCTTTGTGAGTTTGCTCTTGCTCTGGGATGAAGTCTAGAAGAGGCTGAGGGAGTGGTCTTGAATTTTTAGTGTTTACCTAGGTTAGATTTCTTAGTCGTGGGAGGGAAGAGTAGCAGGAGAGAAGGAACAAAGGTAAAGGACCAGGAGGGAAAGCTATTGTGCTAGGGTTAGCTTTTGTGTGCAAAGTTTGAAATGGCAGGATGTGAAGAGAGTTTTTATTTTAATTTCTTTTTAAATAAGGAGGAGGTAAATTATTCAAAAAAAAAAAAAAATAGCAACGTCTAATCAGTGAAAGAGTTACCAATCAAAAGGAGAAAACATAAGATGAAATAATTTCACAAACGTGACTAATAGTTTACCTTAATTGAAGTTTAATGGATATGGCTAAATTATAAAAGATAGGTGACGTTTGTCATATTTGCAAACGTCGCCCAATATTAAAATTCCTGTAGTGTGATAGTGCCAAGTGTTTGAAGGCATGTGCATCGAATTCTTCTTGACTATGGTATCCAAGAATGGGTCATTTGAATTTTGGTTGTTTGAAGTAACTAGTGAAGGAGAAGATGGTCCACAACTTGCCTTACATTGATTATCCAAATCATCTGTGTGAAGACTATGACTATGGAAAGCATTTCAGAAATAGTTTCCTAAAGGAGTCATGGTCAAGAACAACGAAACCATTCAGCTTGTGCATGCAAATATTTGTGGTCCAATAAATCCACCTTCTCTTAGTAAGAATAGATATTTCCTGCTATTTATTGATGATTTTAGTCACAAAACATGGGTTTATTTTTTGAATGAGAATTCAAATTCTTTGATGTGTTCAAGAAATTCAAAGTGTTGGTTGAAAATGAAAGTGGTATTCTATATAGCTTTGAGAACAAATCATAGTGGAGAGTTCACTTCTAAACAATTTGACGAATTCTATGAATCTCACAACATTCGAAGATTTTTTTACTATTCCAAGATCACCACAACAAAATGGTGTTGTGGAGTGGAAGAATAGAACCATTCTTGACATGACTTTAAGCTTGCTGAAGAGTGTAAAAACATGCCTAAAGAATTTTGGGTAGAAGCTATAGCTTGTTCAATTTATTTGTCTAATAGATGTCCTACAAAAAGCTTGCAAAATGCTACACCACAAGAAGCATGGAGTGGAAGAAAGCAAGCTCTTTCCAATTTGAGAGTTTTTTGGCTGTGTAGCATTTGTTCATGTTACGAATGAAACAAGAGTAAAGTTAGATGATAAAAGTGAGAAGTTTGTGTTTGTTGTATATGATGCAAAATCTAAAGGCTATAAACTACATAGTTTAATAAGCAAGACGATTGTTGTTAATCCAGATGTTAAGTTTGATGAAGATGAGTGCTAGTATTAGGAAAAGCAAAAGAAAAATTATATTTTCCTTTCTTTCTTTGAAAAAGATTTTGATCCAATTGAAATTTCTATTCAGCCAGCTACTCTTCCTGCAAGACTTGGTCTTGTTGATTTGAGTCCATCAAGCTCATCTGAAAAGCCTAGAAAGATGAGAAATTTAGAAGAGACCTATGATGAGACAAATGAGATGAGCGATATTTCTCTTTATTGTCTTTTTGTAGGTATGCAACCTATAAGTTTTGAAGAAGCAGTACAAGATGAGAAGTGGAGAGCTACTATGAACGATGAAATAAAGGCCATTTACAGAAATGAAACATGGGATTTGGTAGTAGATCCAAATGACGAGCAAGCTACTGGTGTCAAATGGATTTTCAAAATCAAGAAAAATTAAAGAGGAGAGGTGGAGAAGTTCAAAGCATGGCTGGTTGTTAAAGTATTCAATTAATAATATGTCATTGATTATGATGAAGGTTTTGCTCTAGTTGCATGATTGGAGACCATCAGATTGATCATGGCAAAGATAGCTCAATGGAAATAGAGAGTTTATCAAATGGATGTAAAGTCGACATTTTTTAATGGATACCTAGAAGTGGAGGTATATATAGAACAACTTCTTGGCCATGTTATTCAAGGGGAAGAAGATAAAGTGTTAAATTTAAAGAAGGTCTTATATGGTTTGAAACAAGCACTAAGGGCCTGGTATAGCCACATTGATTAGTACTTCAATCAAAAGGATTTCATCAAATGTCCACATGAATATGGTCTTTATGTAAAGAAAAAGGAGAATGGTGATATGCTGATTGTTTGCTTGTATATTGATCATTTGGTTTTACAAGTAATAATTCATCAATGTTTGATGACTTCAAAAGGAGATGGTTGCTAAATTTGAGATGACAAATGTAGGGCTAATGTCTTATTATCTTGGAATTGAAGTGAAGCAATCAAATGAAAGAATTTTTATGTCCCAAAAGAATTATGCAATAAATATTTTGAAGAAATTTAACATAGAGAGTTGCTAGTCAATCCATACACCAATTGATTGTGGAGTCCAGTTATCAAGGTTTGATGTTTCTAAAAAGGTATATCCAACACTATATAGAAAGCTAGTTGGAAACTTGAGGTATTTAACATGTACAAGGCCTGATATTCTTTATGGAGTTGGTATTATAAGTTGATTTATGGAATCACCAACTTCCGCTCATTTTAAAGTTGATAAAAGGATATTGAGATATGTTAGAGGTACTTTCGATTATGGCTTGTTGTATTTATCCTCCAGGAATTTTAATTTGGTTTATTACAGTGACAGTGATTGTGGAGGAGATATTGATGATAGAAAGAGTACTAAAGGTTTTCTATTTAGCCTTGGAGATATTGCATTCACATGGTGTTCAAAGAAGCAACCCATTATAACTCTTTCAACTTGTGAAGCAAAGTTTGTTGCTGTTGCTGTTACTACTTGTATTTGTCATGCTATTTAGCTAAGAGACTTGTTGAAGACGCTGAAAATGTCTCAAGAAGAAGCTACTAAGATTTTTATTGATAACAAATTGGCCATAGCATTAGGAAAAAAATCTTATTTTTCATGATAGGAGTAAGTACATTGATACAAGATTTCATTTTATAAAAGAGAGTATTAACAAAAAAAGAGGCGCAGCTAAAATATGTCAAATCTCAAGACCAAGTTGCTGATATATTTACCAAGCCATTGAAGTTTTAACATTTTTCAAGATTAAGAGCAAGACTGGGATTAATCAGAATTCAAGTTTAAAAGGGGATGTTAGGGAATAAACTTGAATTAACTTAAAGATTAATGCTTTGTTTTTAGTATAGGCGATAAATGTCCATTTTAAATATAGTTAATAAATGGTTGTGTCGGTTAAGTATTTTTAGTATCTGAATAGTAAAAAATATGTGTATTAATGCTTACTATTATCAAATCAAATATTGAGGGCAATTATATTTTTCTTTCTTTCTTCCTTTTGCTAATAGGAGATGACTATATTCACTTCACATGGAAAGTCACTGGATTAAAAGTAATTAGCATGGAATACCTTTTTAGATCTATTAGCCAGCTTTCCTTGTTGGTGCCATCGTCCAATCCAATAAGAAGAATGATGTTTTGTGTGCCTTCATTAACCGAACAAGATTGCCAACCCTAATTATATCACTTTATGACCCTCTATTTCCCTTATTTATAATTTAATAGAAAATAAAAATATTTGTTTTTTTAAGTGATGAGAAATTTTTTCCTTAATTAGAAAGATGAAGAAATATGACAATTATGTTTCTATTTTCTTTATTTCTTTTTTTTTCCAGAGAAATGAAATTCATTTATTGAAGCTCATATCAAAATAAAAGTATACATATTACTGATAGATTACTTTAAAAGAAATAAGGATCCAAACATCCAATTCAAAAACGAATACATTCCTTTAAAAATGGATTACAATGACCCATAAATGATTCAAGTGCAATCTCGAAATGAAATCCAATACTCTAATTGGGAAATATCACATATTGGGAAGATAAATAAATAAAAAAAAGAAAGAAGAATATTGAAAGATGGAAAATATAATAGTCTCATACTAGATTATAAAAAATAAGGTATCAAAGTGTGGACTACCTTAGTCTTAAGGCATTTTAGACACAAAACTACTCTTAACTAATATGGTCAAATTATACATTAACTCTTCCACATAAATTTAATGAGCTATGTACTTTTAGCAAGTGGTATAAGAGCCTCATCGATTTGCGACACATAATCCAAATTAAAAAAAAAAAATCCAATAAAACAAAATCTAACCTAACACCCTTTGAAATAAGCTAAGAAAAAAGGTTCTAAAAAAACAATACAAGCTTAGGTAAATAAAAAGAAAATAGAAAGATCTGGCCTTTGAAACCCATTGAATGTGCCCATAAAAATAATGAAAAGGTAAGTCGCAACTAGATTAGACCAGTTCGACTTGAGAAAGCGTGTTAAAAGATGAAAAATATAATATTATGGAACAAATTAACTAAAATATAAACAATAAGATACTAAAGTGTGAATGAAAGAGTTGAAAGATGGAAAATATAATAGCATCGAACAAACTATTTTAAGATCGAATTCTTTATCAACTTTCCTACATAAATATAAAAGGGCTTATACATTTCCAATAAGTTAATTAAAATCATCCATTGGCATATCAAAATAAATAAGGAAAATGCTCTTCATTTAACTTTTCCCTCGATTATATATAAGATCCTTTATATACATAATAAATACATATAAATATCAATATATACATAATGTTATATTCAGTATTTATAGTCTAACAAAGCACACATATATATACCATAAACATATATAGGGCATTATAAACGCAATGCTATATTCTATATTTATAATCTAACAAAGCACACACATATATATACTCACAAATATATTATACTATAATCTAACTTCTATATATTACTTTTTGTGAACCAAATTAAAAAAAGGGTACTTAGAAACAAATTTCAAACATTCTAACTTGTAATAGAGTACTGTAAACCATCAAATGAACAAAAGCTAGCACTTTTAACTAAATAGACTGATGAAAAAGCATAGAACAAATTGGATGTGTGAAAAGACAAGGAATCTCAAATTGTAACTTTCTATTTTAACTTATTTTGAGTCAACCAACAACAGGTACTTGATGAAATGCTTCATAAATTCTCACTTTAGGCAATGCAATTTCTAAATGCATATTTAAAAGCACAACATCTTAAATCCAGAGTGATGAAAAAGTAAGGTATAGAAAACGGTTATCTAATAAAAGTGAATTTTGATGTAATGTAAGTACCCAATTGCCTCTTACCTTTTTAATTAAAGTTGCTTAACAAGGAAAAAGAATAAAACTTAACCTTGATCTTGTAATGATTTTCTCCCCTCTTTTTCTTTCATTCAGAGACAACAATGGAATGATTCTAAAGAACCTAGAAAGATGCACTCATAGGGCGTTTGTTTCCTGAGAAAAATAGTTTATTAAGATGATAATGGCTTCCCTAAGGAAATTATTAGATAGTGGAGGGTGTATATGATGCAGATGATATCAACAAGGAGGTGATGAAGAAGGTGAATGCTGCCAGAAAGCCACCGGCATTGGTCTCAAAGGCCACCAGCATTGGCACTTAGGTTGCTAGCCTTCAAAGGCTCTCGACAGCAAATTTTAAGAGTTGGCTCCAAAGCCGCTAGCCTATATATTTAGGCCACAGGCCTTCATTATTTAGGCCGTCAGGTCTGAGCCAGCCTATATTTAATCAACTTAGTTTTTATTATTTTGTTTTAGGGTTTCTATTAGAGAATATGATATTTACACATTGAAAACACTATTTTGAGAGCTTGTCTCAGTAAAGTTGCAATCTTTGATTTCTTGAACTCATCTAGTGTGATCGATTTCATGTTTTACACTTCCACACTACATTAGTATATATGGGTCCTATCAAAATCTAACAAAGGCTTAGTAGTTACCATTTTAATTTTTTTTTTTAGCCATTATAAGGGAAGAGAGGGGATTTGAGTCTGCTATCTTTTACTTGAGAGATCAAGAAAGATGCTATTAAGCTACAAGACCATTGGCTAGTAGTTACCATTATTTAATCCCAGGAAATGTTATTCAAATGAGTGCTCCTATAATGAACGAAAGATATAATACATAATTCCCACGGGCCATGTTTGCAAGTGTTTGTTAACAGAAGAGAGAGAGATTGTTCATGTATGTTTTATCAGACAATGACTTAGACTATCCCGGTCCTTGATACAAAATTCTATGTAAATGACATTTTTTTTTCTTTGAGGTCTTATAGGATGAAGGAGGTCCTTAAAACTTTTGGGATCTTCATTAAAAGATAGGTCTTTCATGCCTTTTTATAATATGCTTTTATTTTGTCAAGTATATCATGAAATGATATATGAGATACCCATAACCTGAAAAAATGTGACAAAAATCCTTAGGGATAAAGTGGATGCTCTTAGTAATTACAGTGAGTCTATCCCGAGAAATATTATTCAAATCCAAATAGGTGTTTCTACCATGGATGAAAACATAATATGTGTGTGTGTGTGTAAGATTCCCATATATCAAAGTGTTTGTTGGCATGGTTATTTTATAATTAAAGGCAATGATGAACACAGGACGATATATCTAGGGAGAAGGCATGTTTTAATTAAGTTAATATTAAAATTATATATGTATACCTGTTTATTATTATAATTATATTGCATCTTATATATATACAACAATTTTATTAGTAATTCCACTATGATAGTGCATTTGGAAACATATTGTATATATATTATTTAAAATTAATTATCAATTAAATATAGAGTTAATACATAATTAGTGTTTACGGTTCCTACCCATTAGGCAGGTCTAGTTCGTACCCGGATAAAATATATTTAGATTTTACGGTGTAGAAATTTATCGTGCCAGCAGCATCATTACTAACCGTACTTATATTATATTCGGTATAACAAATTTATATTTGGTATAACAAACTCCTTTCCGCCGACCAAAGTTTGCTCATTTGATAATACAAGTTTACATGATAGGTTCCACGATTCGATGATTAAATAACTTAATTCATAAAAAGGATGCATACAAATTTAATTTTAACCAGCGGATAATCAAAGCTTTTCCAAGATATTACATAATTAGGTATCTTTTCTTTAGTGATATAATCGACTAGACTAGAAAAATTAAAGTAACCTTTTTGCTTCGCTACTATACTCTATTTAACAAGGTTTTATGTCATATGATATCTATATATATATATATATATTTGTTTTTTATTGTTGTATAAACTATAAACTATCGTGTACATCACTGACTAATTAAGATCATTTGTTCAAGACAAATAATCTATATCTTATTTCTAGTTCAAGTTGTTAGTAACATGAGGATGACTTGTGAGAAGAGCAAGCAATCTCAAAGAGGCAAACACACATATGATAGGAGAATGACTTATATAACATCTACCTTACAATTATTCAAAAGAGGCAATATATTCTTTGTTCTTTATCTTGTTTGATATTGTAGAATTACAATTTGACTGCATAACCGCGTTGTTCTTAATCTCTGAAATCAACCAAACAAAAAGAATTTTCCTAGTGTATTTATAAAGCTTAGCTATTGGCAATACCCTTAGATGTGAAGCGTTAATGGTTAAGATGAGTCATTCTTGCTGATAGATATTTGATGGACTCATTTTGAGTTTAAGCCATTGACAGCTTCTTTTGAGTGCATGAGTTTATTTGAGAAAAGTTGAGCATATACAGACTATAAGAATGATATTCTCGTTTCATATATTTTCATTGTTCAATACATGTCTATTTTATAGGTTATATAAAAGTGCTAACAAGGGAAAGAAATAATTATTTTACATGATATTATATCTAAAATCATGGTAATATATTAAATGATCCTAATTCCTTAATTTAGCAAAATAAAGATAGTCAAGTCAAAAGCAAATTAATGACAATCAAGTCAACAACAACCCCCCACCCCCTCTCTAAGTTGGTGCATGGATATCTTTCATGCCTAACTTATCTATTGTGTTATTGATCACTTTGCTAGAAACAACTTTTTGTGAGAATATCTACTAGTTGGTCTTCTGATTTTACAAAAGGAAATTGAACTATCTTTGCCTCAAGTTTTTCTTTGATAAAATGTCGGTTTACTTCAACATGTTTTGTGTTGTTATGTTAAACTAGGTTATGTGCAATCTTTATGGCAGCTTTGTTATCACAAAATAATCTCATACTCGACTCAGATAAGTTGCCAATTTCTTTTAACAGCTCTTTTACCAAAGCAGCTCACAAAGTCCATTTACCATACCATGAAACTTAACCTCTGCACTGGATAACGCAATTACTTTTTGTTCTTACTTCTCCATAAGACTAAGTTGCTTCCAACAAATATAAAGTACCTACATGTGGACTTTTTGTTAGAAATGCTTCATGCACAATCTGAGTCTATATAACCATCAATTGTTAAATGATTGCACTTTTTAAACATGAGCCCTTTTCCTGGAGATGCTTTTAGATACTGCAAAATTCGAGTTACAACTTCTGTATGTTCTTACTCGGACTATGCATAAACTGACTTACAAGGCTCACAGCATAAGCAATATATTTGATCTAAACATTCTCTTGGTTTGTAGTTTTGAACTAACAGAGTGTCTACTGGATTACAATCAAGCATGTATGTTTCAGCTAAAAGGTCAAGCACATACTTTCTTTGCGAAAGAGATATTCCTTGACTTGACCGAGGCACCTCAATTCCTTAAAGATATTTTAAGACTCTAAGATTTTTCATTTCAAACTCAGTTGCTGGATGTTTTCATAAGCTTACAACCTCCTTCTCATCATTTCTTGTAATCATCATATCATCAACATAAATTAAAAGTGCAGTTACAAACCTTCCTTGATGCTTTAAGAATAAAGTATGATTTGAATTGCTTTGTTTGTACTCGAATTTCTCCATAGCCAAGCTAATCCGTCCAAACCATGCTCTTGGTGACTGTTTTAAGCCATATAATGCCTTTTGCAACTTACATATTACCCCATATTGTGATGCAGCAAAGCCAGGTGCAATATCCATGTAAACTTCTTCCTTAAGGTCCCCATGAAGGAATGCATTTCTTACATCGAATTGATGAAACAGCCAATCCAAATTGGTGGCAATTCATAGTAACACTCTCACCGTAGTTGATTTCGCCGCTGGTGAAAATGTTTCTTGGTAGTCAATTCCATATGATTGTATGTATCCTTTTGCAATGGGCCTTCCCTTGTATTGATCTATGGTTCCATTTGCCTTATATTTAATAGAGAACACCCATTTGCATCCTACCGTTTTCTTTCCTTTTGGTAGTGTTATGAGCTCTCATATATTATTCTTTTGTAGTACTGCCATTTTCTTCGATTATTGCATGGGTCCATCTAAGGTCATTCAAAGCCTCTTGAATTGTATTTGGGATGTGCTCATATGATAGCTTATGCACAATGTCTTGAGTGGCTATGACATTTTCTCAATACTAATATAATTAGCAATTGGATATTTATTTCCTTCCTTACTATAGTCCAGGGAATATCGATTTGGTGGCTTTCCCTTATACCTGAGGTAATTTATATCCCACAAAAGTATCTTCATATTATTAGAAGAGGGATTAATGAACTGTACCTCAAGATTATTCTCATGATTTTGGTCAGTTGATACTGAATTAAGAGGGGACTGGGGCTGTTCTTGTTCCTTTTAAGTTTCTACCTCTTCATTTCCTCCTTACCCATCTTTTGTGCCATGTTGTGTCTTTACCTCTTCATTTCCTCCTTCTTGCCTATCTTTCATGTCATGTTGTTGAGTATATGCCTCTTCATTTCCTCCTTTTTGCCCATCTTTCACGTTATTTCCTATTTTCTCATCTTGCTTTACTAGAGGCATATTTTCAACTCTAGTCATTTCCTTATTTGTGCCTTGAAAACATAGCCATTTCTCCCAACAAACATGGTTCGTATTATTCTCTTCAATCTACTCCTCATGAAGAGAATAATGTGAATTTAGCTCTTGAAAGAAATATACAGTTTCTAGAAATGTAACATCCATTATCATATACATTCGCCTTATTGCAGGATCATAGCATCGGTATCCCTTTTTATGTTACGCATAGCCTAAAAATATGCAACGAATTGCACATGGATCAAGTTTGATCCTTTGATTCTTGTGAAGATGGATATAAGCCAAACATCCAAATATTCTTAGTGGAAGTATAAGGATGGATGGTTAAGGTACATAATGAGCAAGAGATTGTAATGGGATCTTAAAGTTTAACACTCTAGAGGGCATTCGATTCATCAAGTAAACTGCAGTTGTAACTGCATCTATCTAATATCTTTGAGTTGCATTAGCTGTTGTTAAAAGAGACCGAGCCATTTCTAGAATGTGTTTATTCTTTCTCTTTGTGATGTCGTTCAGCTGCGGAGTTTAAGAGCATATTGTTTCATGGTACAATCCATTCATTTGGAATATTTCTACAACTCTTTATTGTCATATTCTCCTCCAATATCAAAACGAAGGACTTGAAGTTTAGCAGAAAATTGGGTCTTAATCATAGTATGGAAAGAGCAAAAAAATTCAAGCAACCTCATTTTTACTTTTCATTGAGTAGAGCCACATCAACGCATGCAATCATCAACAAAAATCACAAACCATCTAATTCTTAAAGAATTTGAAATGGGAGCTGGTCCCCAAACATTAAAGTGAATCAACATAAATGGTGTATCATACCTTTTTGAATTTATTGGGTAGGAAACTCGATGACTTTTAACTAGAATACAAGTTTTACATTTTAACTTTATGTCATCTAAATTAGAGAACAATTTTAGAAATAAATGTCTTAGATAGGAAAATGATGGATGTCCTAACCGATGATGCCACAACCAAATTTCTCGCTCTTTTTTACACATTCGACTAACATTGTTGGCTTGACTAACACTAATATCATCCACGTAGTACAGCCCCCCTCTTTTTGTACCACAACCCATAATCTCCTTAGTGAAAATCCAAGAACAAGGAAAATTTAGGGTAGAGTAATACACAATAGTTCAATTCTTCAGTAAGTTGTCCAATAGATAACAATCTATTGAAAGTACTGGAACAAGTAAAAGTATTTGATAAAGAAAGAGAGGATGAAAGTGCCACTTTTCCAGCCCCTGTAATAGGGTATTGCACACCATTTGCATTAGTGATATATGTCCGTCAAGGTTGAGTTGTTTCAGAAAAATCTTACGGCTGAATGTCATGTGATCACTTGCTCTTGAATCAACGATCCGATTGCTATTACCTTATTTGTTTAGTGCAAAAGAATAATTTGCTACAGCTGGTGTTTGATTCCAAACCTTTGATATTTTGGATGTCCAGTTTATAAGTATTGATGAATTTGTTTTAGAGCTTTATGTTGAATGTATCTGATCTCCCATTCTCAATTTTTAGAAATCTATCTCTCATTCTCTACTGCTCGTATTTGTGTTTTTCTTTTTTGGTTCTTTCTATTAATCCATAGAGAAAAAAAAGTCACACAGGTCCTAAGATCTAATGCTTTGATATCATGTAGAATTGATATTCTCTTTTCATGTATATTTCATTATTGAATGCATGTTTGTTCTTATAGGCTATACAAAGGTGCTAGCAAAGGAAAAAAATTAACTATTTTACATGAGATATGCCTAAAATGATGGCAATACATTAAATGATCATAATTCCTTAATTTTAGCAAAATAAAGACAATCAAGTCAAAAGCAAATTAATGACAGTCAAGTCAACACAGACTAGTTCACCGATCCTTATTTTAAGCTCATCATGCCAAATCTTTCTTAAGTTATCCTAGGTATTAATCGAACTCTTCAAACTATTACTTAACCCAAAAATCAAATCCAAATATTTTTATATAATTAAATTTAACCCAATATATAGTCGTTAATTTCTCATCTTTAATTGAGATCCATCATGTTTTTATTATTTATAGTTTGCAACTTTGCATGTTAAAGCAATATTAACTCTCAATTTATTAGCCATCACGGTCGGCGTCGAACTAGAACATCACATAACTTAACCCATGGCAAGTCCAAGAAAAGAAAAAAGAAAAAAATCAAAGGAAAAAGTAGAAAGGAATATAAATATAATTTAAAAAATTTAGAATTTATACTATTTTACGTAAATTATAACGGAATATTTTCCATTCATAGCATTAGTAACAATTGAAGAAATAAATGTACCAATAAAATATATTTGATTTAATTTAATTAGCCTTCTACCAAAAAGGAAAATCTCAACCCTTTAAGGAAACTAACTTTTATCTTTTAATATTCTCTATAACCTCTAATTTTATTTTATTTTATTTTTTGTAATGTTACCTTACTATACTACAACTGAAGTTGAATATGATATATAAGTAAATGTACATATTTTTACAATTCTTTAGTGAATAATTTAAGGACTATAAGATTGGAATTTACTTTTATTTTGAATTTAAAATTTTACTAATCTTAATTTATTGCTTTTAATGAAAATTTTAAAATTGAAGTTTGAATAACTAATAAAAAGTCTAAACATGGTGAGTCATGAATTGTAGACCTAAAGTCTGGACTCTAGATAGTTGAGTTACAAGACCCACCACGAACCGTCTAAGGCGGTTCCCAATCCAAGTCCAAGTTCTAAATAATTATAGGATACATTCCAATTTTAAGGTGTTACAATGAAAATAGAGGTTAGAAGGTTTCTCTTTCCCTATTTTCAATCCGCTCATCCCTATCAAATATTAAATATAGTTGCAATCATCCCATTTATAATGCTTATAAGAGTAAATCTACATCTATAACTTATCTGTATTATATCGGTTTAGTTTATTATGAGTAAAACTATTAATTTTTATTTGTATCTATTTTTTAACAAACATCTATTTAAAAATTAAAAAAATATATGATAACAAAATAATCAAAATACAAAGAAATAAATAAGTTTAAATTTTATTTTATTTTTAAGTCACTAAAATAAAAGATTGAACTGTTGGAAGGTAAATACTTCATAAACTTTCAGATAATAGCAATTTTAGGGATATTCTTTTCTATGAACAAAGCTGTCGATAAAGCCCACGCCCACACAAATTAAGCCCATTACGGTAAAATTCAGTCCAAGATTCATGAAAGCTACTGAGCTTGACAAAAACCATGGGGAAATGGATATTTTGTCTCTCTCTGAATCGAACGGAGAAACGGGCTGGGTCCAGCACCGGGCCAGGGTCTAGAAACGTTGTAACAGGAATTGCGAATTTACTCGCTTGATGAATATTGTGATGGAATTATTATTAATGAATAATGGAATAGAGATATAATAGGGCTTTTATATATTAATGTATTTTTAAATGGGTTATTTTTAAAAAATTTAATTTCAGTATTGAATTGTTATTTATCAGTTTGAATAAAGAATATCTATTTAATATTTTTTATAATAACCAATCACTATTATGACTAACTCAATGTCATAATAACTTTTCATTAAAAAAAAAAAGATGGTAATGAAATTGTAATCACAGTAAAACAAGAGAACGGTTTATGAACGTACAAATAGTTTTGTTGCTAGGAGAAGCTACGGCAAATTTGAGGAATAGGATACAATATACCGAAGCGTCGTGAAATCATCCATATCAATAAGGATGTCCTTCCATGGTGTTTTTTTACAATCAAGATTATTTCACTGTAGATCGAAAATGAAGTTTTAGGAGAGAGGAAAAAAAAAAAAAAGAAGAGAATTATTGGATGGTTCAAATTGGGTGTAAGACTAAGGTCCTTTGTACCTTTTGGGAGCTTGTGAAGTCCAAATGACTTGAGTACGAGTTAATTTATATGAACTGTGAATTGGTTTATATATAAATCTTTAAGCATTTCTACAAACTAAAAACATAAAAGACACGAACTAGAGTGAAATTACAAATATATATTGGATATTATGTTATTTTTGCGAAGAGTTACTTATTTTCATGAAAAATGACAAAGCAAAATAAAGTTATGAATTTAAGATATAGTTATGAAATGGATTACCTTTGCAATTTGTAAAAAGACATAGGATGAAAATTCTTGCAGCACTTGTGGTTACTTGGAGGATTATGGATGGAATAAAATAACAATAATTCCATGGTAATAGTTTTTTTTCCCCCCTTTCTTTTGCCCAAACATGATAATACTATTAATAATGAGTAGCTGTGCTTTAGTTGGTTGACACAACATAATTGCTGTACAATTGTTTAATTTTGAGGATTGAGGGCTATTGTCAAAATGTCTTTCCATACAATCTATCATTGATTTTATCTTATTTTGAATATAAAATATAATTTACAAAATCTATGCATATATATAATTAAATCATAACATATATAAATTTTCAACGTCTATAACATATTTATAATTATTATTGCTAATAATGACATGTATAATTGTAGATACATTTAACATATCATATTATTATAATATTATAACACTACCTATATTAAATGATACAAAATGTAATATTATTGTCACGCCCTGAACTACCAGCCACCACGTATAACACTTACACGTTATACACTCAGGTTACCATAAAAAGTTGTTTGTCGTGAACACTTGCTGACTATTTTTAGATTTTGAAATCATTTATTTAGGTTTTGAAAACAACTGGATTTGAAGCGATAAAATAAATTTTTACAAAAATAACTCAAAATCTACTCTCGTGAGTATACCAACATTCATAAATAAAACCATACTATGAGGTAACTCAAACAAAGAGTACCTTGTATCATGATGGTAAGACAAAGCTTGAAAGAATAATTACAACATGGGCTCCATAACTAGGCTCTTAAAAAGAAATGCAAGTTTAGAAAGATTATTCTAAATTTTTTACAAAATAAAAAAATCCAGTGAATCTTAACCGCTTTACTCATCAATAAATCCCTTCAGACTCGCCTTATACCCGAATTTAATCAACAACATCCAGATCAACATATGAAAAGAAAAATAATGAGTTAAAGCCCAGTATAATAATAACATAAGCACATATGGGATGACATACACACTTATTCTAATTCAATGTAACATCCAATAGTTTTTATCTTTAATTAAAGTGTAACACATCAACATTAGAGCATTCACACTTCGATAACATGCCACTAGGAATCTGGAGGTCCTGAGTAGTAGCAACTGCTTAGAAGGTTGATATAATCATCTCAAATACTTATATCATCTGTAAGCCTATCTATGTTAATAACTTTGTCTAGGATTCACAGCCATTACACATCTCTACTTATCTTAGTCAATAATATAATTTAGCTTAAGTAGTCCAATAAATGTGAGCCATACTATATTACTTCTCACCAAGCATAAGTAAACGTTAGACAGATATCATTTCCCCTATCAGCTACCTGTTGAGCTATCTATGAATTATCATTAACAATGATAAAAGAGTGGCATAAGCGCCTAACTACCATGCAGTAATGCCTAGCAAGATTGTCATTCCCTAGAATAAATTCAACGCCATAACCTTAAGCAACAATCGATTATTAGTTGTTTTTGAGGTTTAGTTCATTTAAGATGCCTACCCTAAACAAACAATAAGGATGTCACTGCTATCTCATATATATTTGTAGTCTGGCCAAAATAAGAAAATACATGAGAAGGTCAAACAGAAGGTAGACTCATAAAGATACATGTTAAAGAGATTAATTCATATAAGTATTTAAATAGATTATCGACTTAATTCAAATTTATATTAAATATTTATTTGATTAGACACAAAAGTTAGAACTCTGCCATGGCTACGAGAATTGCCATGCTAAGATACAGACAAACGTTCATTGTCTATCAATTCATTTCTTTTCCTTTGCTTATAATTACCCATTATGAAATCCTCATTGCTTCTTATTATTCATGTAAGTATTTAAATAAATTATTAACTTATAAGAAATACATTTTCCTTTAGCAAATATACATTTGAAATAACATACTCCTCTTATTAACAATGATCTATCATTCTACAATTATTTTATCTCTAAGTTAATTACAAGTTATTATGGTCTTATGAGAGTTCACTAGTTAGATTAATTGCTAACTTCAACTTATTGAACTAAGAATTTATTAAACCAATCTTAGTTAATAAGTCTATATTAACTTAATTTAGCCAATTGTATAAAATTAGTAAATTAAGTTTATTTTAGCTTAATAAAGTTTATTAAGTTAAGTTGAACTTAGATCTGCTAACTAAGTCTATTTTATATTTAAAATTCATGTTAAACTTACTTAGTTATTAATTCTATTAATACACTATAGAATTCAAAGTATTCTTAGTATTAATATAAAATTGACTCATTCCCATTTATGCAAATAATTATCATTTATTATTTATTTCTTCCTTCTCTCCTTTTCTTTCTTTTTTTTTTTTTTTAAACAGTATCAAGGAATAGACCACACCCATAATGTAGGCCGTGTTACATATCATTGGCTTCATTACACCTGTGATCAAGGGCAACAATAAGATTAGAGGAGATAACAGCCTAGATCACAACTATGATCTAGGTCGTAATATAAATTGCGGGTAAAAACTGTGCCCATAATCAAGATTTATCAAAAAGTCATAAAGATACAAGGAGATCACGGGTTATATCACATATGTGATTGGCTATCACGGGTCATATCACATTTGCGATGGCCCTTAAATTTCCACATCCGCTTGCATCACAGGCCGTGTCACAACCGTAATTAATACAGCGATAATTTTCATGTTATCCTTTGCCTATTTTCCTATTTTAAATTACTTAACTAGCTTATTTGATCACATTTTTCAGCAAAAACATTTCAATATCATCATACAAAATTTTATTATGTCTATATAATACTCCAATGCATATTTTACATCATATTCCTAGTCTACACAAATAAGTACATATTTAAGCTTTAATATATATGTTTGTATATTACTAATTTATCCATGTTATCATAATTTTTACATCTATTTAACACTAATTCATCAAAATCATGCTTTTACAACAATCGATTTAAAGAAAATAACTAAATTTACTTGTTTAGCCATTTCTATCAACTAGATCTTCACTACTACTACTACTTCTTTAAGTTGATGAAGTTTCTTCAAGCATATTTTCCTACTCTAATCTTGATTTCTATTTTCAATTTTACCTAAGATCTTATTGAAATAGAGATTTGGGTTGGGTTATTGAGAGAAAATTGAAGAGAGAATTAGAGAAGAGGTAGTTAGAAAGAAGAAGAAAAGAAAGAAAAAGAAGGTAATGATTAGGTTTATAAGGATAATTATATAAGATCATGGGCTTAAGCTTAAACCTTGGGCTTCAGATTTAGGTTTAGCTTGGGTTAAGCCTCTTAATTAATAAGCTTGAAGAATTTGCAATAATTAGAAAAAAAAAAGAGAGAATTTAAGGAATAGAAATTGACAATTTGAATTAGAAATTTAGTTTAGGAATTCAATTGGTAGGAATTTAATATTTTGTCTAAGTTTAGAAATTTAAAACTTAGAAATTGATAATTATGATCTAGTAGTCGAATCTAAATTTTTAGGGAT
Source organism: Combretum micranthum (assembly GCA_024138025.1). NCBI lineage: Eukaryota > Viridiplantae > Streptophyta > Magnoliopsida > Myrtales > Combretaceae > Combretum > Combretum micranthum. The sequence continues at coordinate 67,596 of JAMXBD010002550.1, forward strand.
TAAAATTGAATTAAGCTAAAATAACTAGATAATTTGGGGCTTAGGAATTTTTGAAAAATCTAAGTTGTATGTTTAAAGTTTTTAAGAAATTGAAATTGGAAGAAAATGAAGTTCAAATCAATAGTTGGAAAGAATTGAATCATTTGATTCATAGAAATAGGTAATTGAGATACTTGAAATTTCTAATTTCAATTAAATCTATTTACTAATATGATTATATTAATTAATCTAATCATTCTCTATAGTTTATTTGATTTATATAACTAAACTATTTAAATCTAATTTCTAAATTAAAGTATCAAAATAAACTACTATTATACTATTTAATTATAATATTTCTAACTTAGGTTGGCAAAAATTTAGGGCATTTCAGTTATAGTATATATTTGTATATAGGAACTATAATATTATATATACATATACTTATATGTGGTGTATCACATATGTATGACACATATAATTATAGACATATGTGACATATCATATATATACATATATTATATAAATTATAGCACTATCTTTAAAATATGTTACAAATATAATGACATAATACTATATAAAATGATGTTATAATACTCTATATATTTTATACATAGTACATATTTGAATATATCATAACACTACATATATATATATATATAATGTTAGATATTATAATGCAATCATATTATGTATATAATGCTACAACAATATCCATATAATGTTACAATATAATGTTACAATATATTATTATTATTATTATTAGTTGCTACAAATATAATGGTATAATACTATATAAAAATAATTCAATAGTAATACTTTGTATATCATGTATGTAATATATAATTCTATATGTTATAACACTCCATATATGTAAATAATGTTCAATATTATAATGCAATATATATCTATTACTATTTGTTAAGAGAATAGATTTCATTCGCCTCTAAAAAATAAAAACAAGATCATAAAGTTTAGTACATGTCATCCCATGTTTGAATTTTTCTATCTCTCATTTCTATCCTACCCTCTCATCTTTTTCTACCTCTCTCTCTCACATCATTTATCAGTTATATATATTGTATTTTATAGTTTCTCAATCTCTATCCCACCCTCTGTCTCTCTTCTTCTATGTGACGTTATTTATTAGTTTCATCATAACATCCACATCCTCTGTCTCTCTCCTTCTCTATTTCGTAACCCGCTCTTTGTCTCTCTCCTTCTCCGTTTCCCAACCTACCCTCAGTTTCATCATTAAAACGCCAAATTGCTCACTTTCACTGGTTTTCTTTCTCTTCTTCTTTTGAAAACATCCATTTAATATCAAAATCAAATCAATATATTTTATAGGTTACACTTGATAATTGAGGAGTTAACCTTTTTGTTTGTAGGTTTATGTTGAAAATAATTACCTATTGCTGTTGTCTTTGTCTCTGTCTCTGTCTCATCTCTCTCAAATTTCAAACTTCGCCTGCAATCAGGTTCTAATCATAAAACATACATTTTATACTTCATGCAAATTTCACTTCTTTGGAAAAAAAAATGATGAAATCTTCCTCACTTTGCGTGCAAAAGTGATCGCCATTGAGTTCACTCTTTTTTTTTTTTTTTTCTTCTATTTATTTGAATTACATCACTGAAAATTTGGGTTGTTTCCGATCTCTTTGTTAGGCCAGGTTTGATGAAATTTTTAAGGAGAATAAAGGAAAGACTTTTGTAAAAAGGAAGAACTTTTGTGCATACGAATCTTAGGCTTAAATCATATTTCTATTTATTTAAATTACTTTATTGAAAATTCAAGTTGATTCTCATTTATTGGTTATGTCATGTTTTAGAATTTTTTTAGGCAGAACAACCATTGTAGACAAGTTAACTTAGGTAAGAGATGTTGAAGTTTCTATTCTTCTATTGGTTTAGTAATCCAATATTTATTGCCATCATTTTTTTTCTTTATTAGATATTGTATTACTTTCTCTCTCTTTTTAACTCAATTAATTTTTATATTGTGTTTTATGAGGATCTTTTTTTTTTTTTTTAATTTTGTTATTGACAGTGAGGAATGGATTGTGAAAACCAAACGATTAATCTAGATTTAGTTCGGCATTAGTTACATTTTGAGCTTATTGTTGGATTGGTGATCTTTATTATATAAATTTTAGCAAGTTAGATGTAGGGTTGTGATGCTTTTACTGTAACTCGCATATTGTTGGATACGAATCGATGCTAAAGCCGATGCAGTCAGGTTTCTATTTCATTAAATTGACGATTTTGTTTTATATAGGTTCAACAAGCTAAATGTGGATGATGCCATGTGCTTTGACTGCAATGTACACACACACACACATACACATACACATACACTTGGGTAAAAATTGTTGAGGTGGTGTTTTAAAAGATTTAGAAAATTTAGTAGTAGTTTGAACTTATTGTCTGTTAGTTAAACGTTAGATCTTCAAGGAAGTGTCCGTTGCTAGCTATTTCGATATTTTGCTTGGATGTCATTGTGTTGAATTTGTGGTATTTAATGCATTTTTCAATCTCACTCATTTACTTAAGGTTCCTTGCTTTTATCATTTTTTTAACCTTTTTTTTATGAGAAAAATGATCGCTTTAATTTCTTTTATTGCAGTGCAATGAAAGTACTAATAGCAGCGCAAAGAACTCCAACGAACAATTCTCATTGTTGAGCTTTCTCCATTTTTCACCTTCCACAAACTCCAGCATACAATTCTCATTGCTAAGCTTCCTCGGTTTTCACCTTCCGCAAATTGCATCAAAATAGGTACTTTGGTATTACTCTCATCTTTTTTTTTTTTTTTTCATTCTTTTTAATTTGTTTAAGGAAATTGTATTTGGCACTCTAAATACCAAGGACTGTATTTTTTGTTACTGTAATTATTATTTGTTTTGTGTTTCTTATGTGGATTTATAAATATAAAGAAATATTTTCTTTTCATATTATTTTTGTTGAAACTTAGGAATTTGAATTTAGGATAAAAGGAGTTTAAAATGAAGAATTGGGTTAATTGGATAGTTCGATTTAAAAAGATAAGTTATTAAGGAAAATAGATGATTTTGTAAAATATTTCAAATCTCAATTTCAATTCAAATCTATTTACTAATTTAATTACATCAAATTGTGTTTTTTATTTTCTGTTGTTTACTTATTTGATCTATTTATACTATCTATTTTATATTTCTAACTTAGGTTAAGATTTAAGGTATTTCATAACTTATAGTTTTATTTAAGTCCAATAACATATACTTATATATGTACACATGCTATTATTATAACCATGATTATATATGTTTAAATTTTTATATCTATACAGATAATGACACATAATAATTTAAGGTCCTTAATAAATTTAGGGATTGAATTTATTTCGAAAAATTTTTAAATTAAAGTTTATATTTTGTTTGTACTTTTCGAATTATTTATAGGACCTAATTTACTATTATACTAATCACTCATGGTCCTTAGTTTATATATTAACTATAAAATTATACTTTTATCTTGTTAAGTATCTTGAAAGAAGTTTCTTTAATATCAAACTTAGATTTTATTCATTTTAAATTTGTCTTCTATGGCCTAAACTAGTAATTATCAATATTTAAGTTTGCAAGGAAAATAAAATTAGGGGTGATTTTTTGGATACTTTCTACATCTTCCCCAGAACCTTATTATCCATTTAGCAAGCATAAAAAATAAAGTGGTCGCATGATTGAGGGTATTATATATTGACTTTGGTTCCCTCCTTTTTCCTTTCATCTTTTATTCAATCTCCGTCCTCTTCTTGGTTACACATTTAGAACTAACATAGTTTGCATAAATCTTTATTTGATGACTTTCTCACTATGAGTCTTTTATGGATCTTTAAGTAAATATTCTCACAAGGTTGGCTTGCAAAACTATAAATAACACAAACACAACTGGAGAAGGATAAACGGTAAAACATATTAGTATATGGGTAAACTTTAGAAGGGAATAAGAGCTCTTTTATTAATCAACAATAGTATGATGTAAATGTAGACATTATAAAATGAGTTTAGGCTTACTTACTAATCCAAAGGAAAGATAGTAAGCATTACACAGTTGGAGAGTGCTAGCGAGCACCACTGATTATGACAGTTGATTACTTATACTTTTTATATATTAAAGTGTAGGTCTTATGGTAGGTATATTACATCAGATATCGTACTCATTCCTTAATCTATAGAAGCAAACTCCAAAAACTGTACTCAAAGACCTTTATACCCACTAAGAATTTACTTTGTCGAATAAGATACCATAAAGTGTAACCAAGTGTTTTGCTCACTTCTTGTTGATGACATTATGTGATTAATTACTTTCATTATTTAATATTTAGAATTGAATTGTCATTGATTGTGAGCAAACATATATCTTAATTTTATGTTGTTCTCTTAATGACTGATGGAATAAATCGTAAACATATCCCTATTTGTTTTTCTACATGTATTTAGCCCTTTTATTTTTAGAATAATGCGCTTGGATCCCATGTTTTCATAAAAGGAATTTGTTAAAAGGTTAAAAAAAATCTCAAAATTAGACAAGTTAAATTCATTTTTTTAATAGACTGATTTTAATTGCAATAGTACTTACAAACTATGAAACCAGTAATGCCCTAAACTAAAGGCAATACAACTCGCCACGTGTCCTTCTCTTATTAAGAATACACTAAGGCTATTAAGGCTCTAAACCACCAATTATAAACATATATCTTCAAATCTCTCAAAATAAGGATACTTTGAAAACATCATAAAAACTAAAACTTCTTTATAACTATCTAGTTGGCATAAACTAAAGCCAACCTATTATGACTAAATCCATATAAAAGTCTTTACAAAAATCTCATAACCTCAAAATAACTTTTAAAAACGACTTCCCATGGATTTAAAACTACTAATAGCTATCCAAAAATGATTCAGATATCTGCAAGATAGTCAGGTCCGCTAACGTCCTTCCCGTAGTCCACATATACATCGCATCCAAATAAATCATAAAATATATCATTTTCACCTACACCTGAAAAATAAAGAATGAGCGAAAACGCTTAATACATCATACCACAAACACATGAACATGAATAGGCAATAAACATTATCACATACAACTTAAAACTAATGCAACAACCACAATTTATTATCTTTAATTTAGCCAAGCAACCAACATAATTTAGAACCATTTGCAACTAGTCTTAAACCCATAGTAACTCATGACTTCGATACAAGCCTTTATAAAAAAATAGTTTATATACTATATATTGATGTTAGGTACTCCCCATACATCATTGTGTTCCACCATACGGACTGGAACAACTCCTAATCTACCGGAATCATTTCCAAGTGCAACTCTATTAGGGACAACGACACATAAGGATCATCAGGATGCCTCGTTAGTATCACACTTTGCGTGATCGTTACTGACCAAATCTAAACACAAGTAACACACTTTTCAATTATAAGCGAGATAGAATTTAGTCAATTTGGTCTTTAATCCTACACATACAAATAGCAAGTAAGGTAATGTCATACCTGGATTCACTTTCCAAACTCCAATATCAACAAACCCTTTAAAAAGACTACAAACCTTAATTTCCTCAGAACCCTGATCATCGACATACATCAAATCAAATCTATTTTCCAACACATAATTAAACCATAAATCCTAAAATCCACAATCCAAATCGCAAAATCTATGATAACAAATTCATACACCTTTTTCCTCTTATTCATAAGACAACGGAATCCCCAAAACACAAATTTTCTCCACAAATTACTCCAAACCCTAAAATTCCTAATCAATAATACATCAACTATCAGGAAAGATCTCATCTTTAAATTATCAATAACTGAACGAATTCATACTTACTCAAAGCTTTGGATCTCACACCTTCTAGATCGTAAGACCAAATCATCAATCACAACTTAAGGTTTTCTCCACAATTCACTAAATCTCTAGAATATAAACAACAAATAGAAAAAGACTATTTCTTTAATACCACAAGAACAAGATAGATTTATACCTTACCTAGGATTTGACTCTCAAGCCTTCTTGATCTCCAAAACTCAAATCCTCAAAGAACTTAAGGTTTCACCAAAGAATTCTCCACCAATGATTCCTTTCAAAGGGATAGACAACACTTAGAGAGGTAATCTACTTGGATCATGAAAAGATTGGAAGGAAAAACACTTACCAAGAGGTTATCTCCTTGCTCCTCTTAGGGTTTCCAAAGGCTAAGAAAAGGTGGGACAAGACTAACCTAAGGGGATATATATAGGCAAGGGAAAAACCCTAGGAAACACATCAACTTCGTATTTCACACGCTTTATCAAAGGCTGGCGGCTTTACTATACAAAGCTGGTAGCTTATCTTCCAAAGCCGATCCAAGGCCGGCAACTTATAATCTAATTTTCATCTATGCATCTTGTTTCCATTCCCGAGTCTGTCGTATAAAACAACATACTTATAATCATTAGGGTGGACTATAAAACCCTTTTATTTTACAACAATTGACAATATTGCCCTTCATTACAAATTAATTATTTGTATGTTACATCTCTCCCCTCCTAAAAAGAACTTTCATCCTCGAAAGTTACCTGAATCATTATCTCCCTTTTATCCATGCATCCATCAGTTCTTTGTCACTCATTAAATTTTTTGCTTATTTCTTATTCTTTACACTATGTCAACCCATCTTCATGGTTATATCTTCTAACTAAAATATAATTCCATTGACGTTTCCTTAATTCTTAACTTCACCACTCAAATTATATTCACTTCCCCCGCTACTTCATAACACACCTCTTGAAGCTATTTTTTTTTTTTTAGTTATTAACAATATCCATCAAGAAATTTTGCCTGGAATTCATTGCATTAAATCTCCAATTCAACTTCCTCGGGGAATGTTTAGAAAGCTGAAAATATTATAACTATAGCTTCCAATTTAAATTTCATATGTCAAATCTTACATTAACCTAGAGTTTTAAATGTCACTGTGTTACTTGTACATCTATTGATTCAACTTAGTTTTTATCTTTATTGTTCCATATCGAAAATAATTCACATCACTTTATAAGGTTTTCATACCGATTTTCATAAAATCTTTGCAGTAGAAAATAAAAAAAAAAACCCAAAGCAGGAATCCATGTGCATTGATTAAATCAGATATCAAGTAGAATAAATCCAAAAATCTACCTTGCAATTTCGTAACTAAAAACTTAGAATCAATTGCTTCCACTTCAGATCTACAAGACACCACGATTTCGTTGCACCCTCTACGTAGTCCATACAAACAACCACACCAAAAAAGTAATCACCTTTGCATGCTAGTGCAATCTAGAACTCTTTTAGATTGATTAGGAAGAAATGAGTGTTTTTTTGTTGAATTTTTCCTCTCTGTTAGGTTATAGAGTTTCTCTACTGCCTAATATGACAATAAAGAGTCGTAACCCTAACAGAGGCTATTGGTCATATTTATAATATATCAGTTTTTTTTAACTGACATTAAATACACCTAATCTCATTAGGGATAGACATGATAACAACACTCTTAAAATAATTAAACTATTATTCATAATAATAATTTAATTATTTTATTCTTCCCACTGGACTTTAAAAAAAAAATCCATGATCCCTTTTTTTGCTTATTCTTTTGAGTGTGACCCTGTAGGTTCATTTAATATTGGCAGTCAACTTAAAAACTATTTTTCAATAAACAAAACATAAGTGGCCTCTAGCAAGACATTATGTTTACCCAAATCAAATGAAGATCGATGGTCCGATTTTACCTATTCTATAGCATATGTCATCATCCTTTTGTCTTACGATATATAGATTGAAAATAAGACATGGATAAAGTCACCCTTATATCATTCAATCTTGTTGTTTCTCGATCTCTTAGTGAGCTGATAACACAAATGAAATTGATGACACTATCAATTTATTTGATCACGGCCATGCATTTGTCAGTCTCACTTATCAAGGGGCCCAAGGATATCTTTCTCATAAAGAGAGGGACAAATCCCATATTTATCACTCAACCTCCTCTAAATGATTCACATTATGTCTAATCAAAACATTTATGATTATTCAGTTAAGAACAACGTTTGATTCAGTCGAAACATAATGTTACTCATGTTGGAATCTATGGTAATTTCAGGTCTAGAGATGCATTGACATTATTATTATGAGAAACACTTATGACTCTGGTCCATGTAGTGATCTCATAGCGGGTTAATCCAATATATATATATATATATATATCTTCAATATATATACTTATGAATTTTATCTGTATCTCTATACATATAAACATCTCATGATTATCAAATGAAACTCTTAATGGATTTAATTCATTATAAAGTAAACATCCAAACTTTATAATAAAAATGCCTCTAAATTAAAATACATGAAATGACAATACTTAGTAATTGGCTTAGGGCATAATCATTAACAATCTCCCACTTGCACTAGGCCAAATCATATATGTGTCTAATACCCATTGACCTAGTATGTCGATCATGCTTTGTTTGCACAAAAGGCTTAGTAAGTGGATCAGCAATATTGTCATCAGTTGAAACTCTACATATTTTCACCTCTTCTCGTTCCATGATCTCTCAAATGAGATGATAGCGTCTGAGTATGTGTTTGGATCACTGATGTGATCTTGGTTCATTAGCTTGTGCAATAGCACCATTATTATCACAATAAAGGTCTACTGGATTTGTAATTCTGGGAATAATACTCAGTTCTGCAATGAACTTCTTTATCCAAACTGCATATAATGCTACTATGTACATAGCTTTTGTCGTAGAATCTACTATGGTACTTTGCTTTGAACTTTTTTAGCTTATTGCACCTCCATTCAAGAAAAAAAAATATCCAGATTACGATCTAAAATCATCTGGATCATATTGGAAACTTGCATCTGTGTAACCATTTACAACTAGCTCGTCTTCTAATCGTCCATATATCAAGAATGTATCTTTAGTTCTTCTTAAGTACTTAAGAATATTCTTGACTGCTGTCCAGTAAGGTTCACCAAGATCTGACTGGTATCTACTAGTTATGCTTAATGCATATGAGACATCTGGTCGAGTGCATAACATGGCATACATGATTGATCCAATTGCCGAAGCATAAGGAATCTTACTCATGCGATCTCGCTCATCATTTGTCATTAGACATTGAGTCTTGCTCAGATTTATAACATGTGACATTGGCAAGAATCCCCTTTTGGAATCTTGCATATTGAATCGTTTCAATACTTCCTCTATATACATGCTCTGACTTAAGCCAATGATTTTTCTAGATCTATCCCTATAGATCTGCCTAAGATATAGGCAGCCTCACCTAAGTCTTTCATTGAAAAACACTTTCCTAACCATGTCTTTACACTCTGCAAGATAGGAATATCATTTCTAATGAGTAGTATGTCATCTACATATATCACCAAAAATACAACTGTACTCCCACTAAGTTTCTTGTACACAAGGTTCATCTTCATTTTTAATGAATCCAAATTCTTTGACTGCTTCATCAAAAAAAAGATTCCAACTCCGAGATGCCTGCTTCAATCCGTAAATGGATCTTTGAAGCTTGCAAACCTTCCCAGAATCCTTAGGATGAACAAAATCCTTAGGTTGTGTCATATACTCATCCCCAAGCAGGTTTCCATTAAGAAACGTTATTTTGACATCCATTTGCCAAATCTCATAATCATAGTACGCAGAAATGGCAATAAGAATCTTAATGGATTTAAGAATAGCGACTGGTGAGAAAGTTTCATCATAGTTTATACCATGTGTTTGCTTGAAACCCTTCGCTACTAGTCGTGCTTTAAAGGTGTGCACATTGCCATCCATGTCAGTTTTCTTCTTGAAAACCCACTTGCTCCCGATGGTTTTTATTCCTTCAAGTAGATCAATCAAATTCCATACTTGATTGTCACTCATGGATTGTAATTCAGATTTCATGGCTTCAAGCCATTTCTCGAAATTTTGTCCCACCATGGGCTCTTGATAGGAAGTGGGCTCATTTTGATCCATGAGCAACACATCACGACTATCTGTAATGAGAAATCCATATCTTTAGGTTGATGTCGCACCCTATCAGATCTTCGTAGGCCTTGTGTTACTTGCAGAAGGTTAACAAGTAACTGTGTGCCTTATTGACTTTCTGGTGGCGGTATTACACTATTTTGTGGATCTTGAACTTCTTTAAGATGTACTTTACTCCTACTGGTTCTTTCACAGATAAACTCTTTCTCTAAGAAGATACCATTCTAAGAGACAAACACTTTGTTTTCAGAGGGATTATAAAAGTAGTACCCTTTGTTTTCTTTTAGATATCCCACAAAAAAGCATTTTTCTAACTTAGGTCCTAATTTATCTGAGGCTTGACATCTTACATAAGCCTCACAACCCCAAATCTTTAGAAAGGACACACTGGGCCTTTTTCCAGTCCATATCTCATATGGTGTCTTTTCTACCGCCTTAAAGGGAACACGATTTAAGGTGAATGTAGCTGTCTCAAGGGCAAAACCCTAAAAGGATGGAGGAAGATCTATTTGACTCATCATAGAACGAACCATATCTAGTAAGGTTCTATTTCTCCTTTCTGATACACCATATACCACTGTGGTGTTCTAGGTGGAGTTAATTGTGAAACTATTCTACAACTTCTAAGATGATCATTAAATTGTTGGCTTAGATATTCACCACCTCGATTTGATTGGAGTGCCTTAATTGTTTTGCCAAGCTGATTTTGTACTTCATTCTGAAAAGTTTTAAACATTTCAAATGATTCTGACTTATGCCTCATCAAAAAGACATCCATATCTACTGAAATCATTAGTAAATGTGATGAAGTATTGATGACCTCCTTTAGCAGCAACACTTAATGGGCTACATACATCAGTATGTATTAGGCCTAATAAATCAGTTGCCCTTTCATTATGCCTAGTGAAGGGATCTTTAGCCATCTTCCCTAATAAACAAGATTTTCATATTTCATATGATTCAAAGTCAAATGAATTTAAGAGTCCATCCTTATGGAGCTTCAATATGCGTTTCTCATTTATATGACCAAGACGACAATGCCATAGGTAGGTCATATTTAAATCATTGGATTTAAGTTTCTTAGTATTTATGTTATAGATGGATGCATTATCAGGTTTTAGATCTAGAGCATAAAGACCATCATGTAAATCAGCATTTGCATAAAACATGTTTTATGATAAATGGAACATTTATTACTCTAATAAAAAAAAATCCTTCAACGTCTAAACATGAAACACAGATAATATTTCTACTCAAAGTAGGAACATAGTAGCAATTGTTCAACAATAACAAAAGCCCACTAGGCAAAGCTAACTCAAAACTTTCGACAGCTAGGGCAGCAACCCTTGCTCAATTGCTAACTCGTAAGTTAACCTCGCCCTTCTTCAGATCTCTACTCCTACTGAGACCCTGCACATTTGTACAAATGTGAGATCCACATCCGGTATCTAATACCCAAGAAGTAGAGATAGATAAATTTATTTCTATAATATAAATACCTGAAGCAGTAGTTTGACTACTCTTCTTTTTCTTTAGATCTTCTAGGTAGAGTTTGCAATTCCTTTTCCAATGACCTGGTTCATTGCAATGGAAACAAACTCCTTCCTTAGTAGGTTTAGGCTGGAATTAGGCTTTGAACTCTTTGCAGCCTTAGTATTTCCTTTAGCCTTCCTTTTCATGCCCTTCCCTTTCTGAACCATTAAGATGTTGCTAAGTTTCTTCTTTTTTATATTAACCTTAATAGTCTTAAGAATCGAATGCAATTCATAAATTGATTTGTCGATATTATTCATTATATAGTTCATGACGAACTGGTCATAACTATCTGGCAGTGAATTGAGGATAAAATCAATAGCAAATTCCTGACTTATTGGAAAGCCAAGCCTATCAAAGTGATCAATATAACCTTTCATATTTAGGACATAGGCACTCACTGAACCTCCTTCATCCATTTTACATAAATGTAAGGCTTAGGTAGTCTCATACCTCTCCTGCTTTGCTTGTTGCTGGAACATTTCCTTGAGATGAAGGATCATCTCATGAGTCTCCATGTTTTCCGGAGCCTTTTGAAGTTCTGGACTCATGGTAGCAAGCATCAGGCATCCTACTTCCAAAGAGTCATCAAAATTCTTCTTATAAGCATCCTTTTCAGCTCTTGGAGCATTAGCTGGAGGTTCTTCAAGAATGGGCTCATCAAGGGCATAAAGTTTCTTTTCATTCTTGAGAACAATTCTCAAGTTCCTAAACCAATCAAGAAAATTTGTTCTAGTTAACTTGTCCTTCTCAAGGGCAGATCGCAAAGATAAGTTTGAATTGTTGTTGGCAGCCATTGATCTACAATTTAATTATGCAAAGCTAATTTTAATATATTTGAGGCATAAATTAATAACTCCCACTAAATCAATAACCCTTAACGTTTAAGTATATATACTTAATTGTTGCATTTTAGTGGGCTAAGATCTATATTTCACTTAACTCTAAGTCAGTTTGGCTGACACTTAAAACTAATTTATTTAAGTAGGTAACTCTTTACCAATTACATCACATGCAATTCTTAGATTCTTTATGGGATTTTAACATCTTATGTCCGGCATGCTTAAATCCCATCTAATGCCTTAGGCCAAAACCATTTTGATAGCCTAATTAAATCTAACCATGTTAAACTTATGAGTAGCACCATTACCCATCTTGCCTTACTAAGATAACCTAATGCACTCTACTTTGGTAGACTTAGATTGTGGTGATCAAAGCCTTGACAGGTGTTTAGTCATGGATGGCATAAACTTAAAATTATTGAGGGATTTTAGTTATTGACATTCGATTTTATTATCATGTATAAAGGATATACAAGCATACATGGTGGTAAACATGGTATCACATACATATGCATACATCATCTCATGATATATCAAGCTCATTGTAACGCCCTATATAAGGACATTACAACCCACGACATGTCCTCTCTTATATAGAACACGCAAAGGCTCCAATATCCACAAAAATACAATTATCACCTGTAAACACACATAGGGTATCTCATAGGATACGAAACCTATTTAAACTAAAAACATGAACTTCATAAAACTTAATCTCCTGTTTTAAACCATAAAATCCAAGTTGACATCATAGCCAACAAATTCAACAGAAACTAAAAACTGTTTACAACAAAATCTTTTCATTTAAAACTAACATAAACATCTAACTACAACTCCAAATGACCTAAACATGTCTTTTCTTTAGAAATCCTGATATATGAAGACTAACTTTCGACTGGGTAGTCGGGTCCACTATCGCCATCCCCGTTATCAAAGAATAACTCATATCCAGAAAGATCATACACTATATCCTCTTCACCTGTACCTAAAATTTAAAAGAATGAGCGGACACCAAGTACGAAAACTCCAATCCAAAAACAAATGCATATGCACATACAACAGACAGATAATCCATGCAACTTAAGCTAATGCAAACAGTCATATTATTATCTTTCTTAAGCCAACAAAATAACACAGTTCAGTATTAGGTATACTCTAATCCCGAACTCGGAGTTACTCAAACTCCTTAAAAATCAAAACAAATTTTTGAAAATAAGTAATCATATACATATATGGATAAGTGGGTACTCCCCAAACACCCTGAATCTAGATCACCTAATTCTACCGGAATCATATCAAGGCACGAGTCCACTCGGGATAACCTCACACCAAGATCATCAGGGTACCTCACCCGTATCACTGTCTGCCAGGTTTTTACTGGTTAAAGCCAAGCACAACCAAACAGACAATTATTAAGTCGAATATAATTAGGTTTATTATGAAATTCTATTCCTACAACCATTCAATCAATACTAAATTTACAAGCAAAAACAATAAGCAGGGATTGGTCGTACTTTTCTCAATTTCAGGAGTACAATCAAATCCTCAAATCCTTCTACTCCTCTTCAATTCGTTTCTCAATAAAATATCTTCTTTAATGGTACTCTTACATCTCTTTAGCACAAAAACCAACCATAAAATCCTTCAAAACAACTATATGATGTGCTTAGAAATATTAATCCGACTTGTTAGCACTTTTTTATCATTATGCCTTACCTTTGATTACCACTATTTCCCTTGAAACTTTCTTAAAACACAGTCACCTTATGAATGATTTATGAATGCTATGTAAGTTTTCACTTGTGAAAAATTCTGAGCATATTTGATGATGGTTTTTTCTTTGTTCTTAAATTGTTTGCTTGAGGACAAGCAAGTGCTTAAGTGTGGGGGAATTTGATGAACCCAAAATTATTCCTATTTTATGAGTGCTAAAACATATGTTTGATGGTCATTTTATTGATGAATATTGGGAATTTAGCACTTGAATTAATGGAGTTAAGCTTTCAGGTCTTTAAAGGAGATTTTTTCAAAGAAAGCAAAGACGGGTCAAAATGCAAAGTTTGGATTAAGAAGAACTCATCATGACAAGAACAAGCCATGTCTTTCAACCATTACAAGAAAGAAGCAAAATTAAGGGCTAAACATCAAGCTTTTGGAAGACATTTATGAGACATGACCTGTCCCAAACCGTGTCAACCTGGAAATTCAACTTTGCAAGGGACATTTCAGGGACAAGCCATGTCCCAAGGCATGTCAGTGAAGAAAAAAGTGAACAGCAAGGGACATTTATGGGACAAGCCATGTCCTAGTCATGTCGATTTTCCATAGTGAAGAAAACAGCCTGACATTCAAGAGACATGACCTGTCCCCAAACCTGTCGATTTGACAGTCCGTTACTTTTTAAAAACGACTTTTTTCTTGAATAGTAACCCCTATTTATTAAAGAAATGTCTATTGGACATTAAAGGGGTGTTACTTTGAAAAGCCAAAAGACCCGTAACTCCCGTAACTTCCCATTTCCTCCATAATGAGCATTCAATTCCATTTATGTGTTACTTTGAAAAGCCAAAAGACATAACTCCCGTAACTTTCAAATTCCTCCATAACGAGCTTTCAATTTCATTTTATGTGAAATCCATTATAAATTGAAGATGGAGGAAGAATCAACAACAAGAAGAGAAGAACAAGAAAAGGAGAGACACAGAAAAAAAAAAATAATACTTTTATGTATTTTCGCAGAAGCATTTGTGCTTGAGTGTATCAATTTATCAAGGAACATCATTTGTATTGCTAATATAATTTTAGATCCTTTCTATTTCTCCTTGTTATTGATTTATATTGTTTTATCTATGGAGGAGTAGTTTAATATTGCTTGGTTATGTGGATCCTTGATTGATTTCATGTGATTCTTTTGTTCTTAAT
The DNA here is from genome assembly GCA_024138025.1 of Combretum micranthum. Taxonomy (NCBI): domain Eukaryota; kingdom Viridiplantae; phylum Streptophyta; class Magnoliopsida; order Myrtales; family Combretaceae; genus Combretum; species Combretum micranthum. The sequence continues at coordinate 82,955 of JAMXBD010002550.1, forward strand.
TTCAAAATGTTTGATTTTATTGTATTTAATAGCTTGCGCCTAAAGAATGAGTCTAATTGGATGGTGCATCCCATTGGATTCATGTTTGAATTTTGTTAAAAATACACCGAGAGGTTGATTTAATGAATAGATCTAAAGCTATTGATGAGATTGCTCATAATCACCTAGAGATAGGGATGGTGAAATCTTCTGTCACTCGTTTTGAATTCATCAGTTTGGTTTTAAAACGAAGGATTCTTGTTCTTTATGCAAATTTAAGTTGCTAATAGTCAGGAAGACATTCCGACAGTTTGGCTTAGGTTTAGGTGCTTTTGACTTTGAGAGAAGCATTAGCATAATTTAGTGAATCCGATGGTTCAATAATCAATACAACTTTTTGAGAAAATTCTTGAGTCATATGAATAGATCTTAGGTGAGCATAACCCAAGCAACCTTGTGAATTGATTTATCCTTTTGTATGCTTGCTGTGAAATTTGTGAATATTAGACTTAGTTTAGTTTCAATATAATATAAAAACCAAATCTATATTTTTTTTTTTTGCTAGATAATAGGAAAAGAGTGAGTAGAAGTACTCATCAACGTTCCCTAGGAATATGACCTAGATCATTTCTCTATGCTACATCTGATGGGTGCACTTGCCCTGTAAAACTGGGTCTTTTGAATCCATCAGTGGGAATCAAAGAAAAGAGAGCTAATAACTCCAATCACTTGGGAAATGTTCAGACATGAGTTTTTGGAAAATTATTTCTCAAGGAGTTTACGAGTAAGGTATAGTGCAAACTTCTTACAAATTGCTCAAAAAGGAAGAACTATCTAGCAATACAAAATGAGTTCAGTAGATTGTTGTAGTATGCCCCCGACTCCTACAAGTACAGTGAGGAATTGAAAAGACAAGTCTTCATAAGAGGATTGGACAAAGACCTGAGAATGAGACTGGAAGAATTTGACATCAGACGTTATCGAGAATTGGTGGAAAGAGCTCGAATTGTAGAAGGAGCAAGGAAAAGGAAGGAAAGAATAGAAGAAGAAAAAGCCCTATTTTTGAGAAAAATGATGAACCCAATTCCACACCCCCACAAAAGAGGTTCAAATTCTCCAACAACTATAAGAACAATAATAACAGTAGAAGGTTCACATCAAAAAACACCAAGTGTTGGAAGTGCAATGGAGCACACTACCTTAAGAAGTGCCCTCAGTTGTTTGGAAAGTGCTTCTTCTATGGAAATGCAAGCCATAAGATTTCCAAATGTCCAAAGAAAGGAAACTATACCTGCTATTTCTGCAAGCAAGGTGGGCATTTCGCCAATGACTGTCCATAAGGGAAGAATCTTTTGACAAGGTCTTCAAGAGGAGCTATTCCTATAAGAATTGGAAAGGAAATGGAAGTAGAAGTGAAAGCAAATCAGGATCCACTGCTTCAAGAATTCGAATCTACAACATGGAAGGACAATAGATAAGTGAAGAAATAAACGAAGAGGATGGAGACTTGGTTGCCTTGGAATGCAATAAAGGATATAGCTACAACATGGGAACAGGTAAACCATAAACCCTCTTTGTTGTTATTCCTTTGTTTCAAGCAATATAAGAATTTAAAGTTTTATAGATAAGTAGAGATGTGAATAGAAGTAATAATCCCTTTGTTAGATACGCAGGAAGGGTACAATTAAGAAACCATAATGTTTTAGCTCTTTTAGATCTCGGAGCAACACATTCTTTCGTTACACCTAGTCTAGATAAGAAGTTTAGACCACCAGTAACGAACGTCAATCCTTAGTTTTAAGATTTAAAATCTCCACGAAAAAGGATGTTGAAACCCAAGAAATGTTGAAGGATCATCTAATAAGCATAAAAGGACATACAGTCGCTTGTGACTTTAAAAGTAATGGAATTAAGAAGTAATCCTTGGTATGAGATGTTTATCTCTTGATAAGTCCCCAAGGGGTAGTCGCAAAAAGAACATAGAACTCATAAACCAATAAGAAGGGAAGATAACGTTAGTGAAGAACCTACTATTACAAGAAAAGAAGAGTCACATTCTTTCAAGTTGATAGAGGAAATTCCAAAGGGAATGGATGACTACCATGATGACACGGGAGAAAATAAAGAGAAACATATCTTTGAAGATATTCATGATTTTCAATAAGTTTTTCAAGAAGTCTTCCAGATGAATGACTTGAATCACACCCGAAGAGAAAGATCAACTTTGAGATTAGACTAATAGCCCATAAGGAACAATTTGCTAAATAGCCTCAATAGAGTTAAAGGAGTTAGAGAAACAACTATAAGAACTTTTGAATCAAGGTTTATACAATCAAGTTTATCACTATGGAATATGTCAGTTCGGTTGTAAAGGAAGAAAAGGATAAACCCCTAAGTTTATGCGAAGATGAACAAAGTCACAATTAAGAATAAGTGTAAACCCCGAAAATTTTCACAATAGTATACAATAGTAAAATAGAAAACGTAAGGTAGAAAGTGAATTTAGGATCCGATATAAAAATCCTAGAATAGACCTATGAGTTGTAATAAACTCATTCCTAGTTTGAAAGACCTGAATAAGAATTTTCTCGGCCTTAATAGATACAAAAAACGAGATTTCGTATCTTGAACTAATAATTCAAGATATAACTAGAAATAGCTTTAAAGTTTCAAAACCGATAAGATACAATTTATTAATAAAGCTTATCGGTATAAAACAATAAATTTAAAAAGGAAATATTAAGATTATAAATACAAACAGACACTAATACTGAACAATAATTATCAATTTAGATCTAAAAAGAAAATTTCAAACCCTCTGTTATAATTGTTAGGAAATTCTAAATTTATTAGGACTTGGTTCCTAATTTTGTCACGCCCCGAGGGTATTCTAATAATAACAATCAAGAACCACTTGATTATCATTATTAGGTTACCTTCTAGGAGTGACATGATTTTCAAAAACAGGATCTTTTAGTTGCTTGGATGGAATAAACAAACATACATAAGATGTAAATTAGTAAACAACTATTACAACTACTATATTACAGATCATATGCTTCAGAATTCCTTACAACCTGAACTGATGATTCTAATACACATTACATGCACCATAAGACTACTACAGATATAGATATTCTAATTCTATACTAAACTTTAAACTTCTGGCTTCTAGTCTCTTACCGGGACCATGCTCCTGCTAGTAATGAGCCACGGTCGCAGAGTGAACCTGAAAGGACTGTGGGAGTGTGAGCTAAAACACGAGCTCAGTGAGTAACTAGAATTTATTACACATAACATACAAGTTATTTAACAATCATATGAAATGCAGCAATCACACAAATGAACATTACAAGCTTGGATAACCCGGAATCCAAACAGGATAAAGATTTACGCCCTCCCATCGGGGTTGAAGGATCACAATCTATGGTCCACCTACCCAGGAGATACTTAAGCTTTCAGGAAATAACAATCTCAATTTAGTTATCTCTTTATACTTATCATGTTTCATTATTTATTTCCTGTTTAGCTTTAGAACTCCATTAAGTGTTAGTTATTCTCAAGTAATACCATAAGCGGCGTCCTTCGTTTACCATGTAGTTCCTATGGTATTAACAGAACAAAAGTAATCTTGCAATTAACTACTAGCTCTCTGGCCTAGATAATTCAAGCATTACCAGAGATCCGAGAATCTAACACGTAGTAGGCTACCACTTACTCAATGCTTTTTATGCATAGTATGTAATGCATGATTATTTTTCATTATGGTACCAGTAGTTATTAGTCAATTTAGGGGTGATCAACCAATACAGACAATTCATTATATACTACAAACATTATCTAGATACAGGCAATTGTGTTATCACTTGTTTTAGAGTGACATGGCAATCAATGGAATACAATACACAACTTTCATATTTTAAACAGATCATCAATTTTCATTATCTTTTTATTGAAGGTTCACTACTAGTACAAGCACATCCAATGTAATAAGACTGAGTCACTCACCTGCCCATCTAGTTAATCGTAGTAATCTTCAGGTAGGTCCTCCCCAATACCCGAGTCACCTATTGAGATAGACAATATAAAGATTAAAATTCCTAGACTATATAATTTAGTTTCTCTGAATACTTAAATGTCCTAATGGTTGGTTGGATATCTGTTTTACTCTTAACTACTTCTTTTTGAGATAGCTCTAAGTCTTAAATCCTGGTACTCACAGTTTTATTGTGTTGGTTCTGATTGGATATGTGAATCGATCCATTGGGTATTTGAAAAGTTAATAACTTCATTAATTCACTTTTATTGCCTAAATATATCAATTTTCTTTTAAATTACTTAATAAATTTTTCTTATAGAAAACAGATACTTCTATACTCACAAATTTGGAGTATTTAAATTTCCATTGTTATCTGTTTACTTAAAGATATTCTAGTATATACTTAATACTTACTAACTCATAATTTATACATATATATCTTTTTATGAAAACATATTCACTAATAAAAGAATTTATTAACTTAATAATAACTATTTTCGAATTTTATTTTTCTCTTCTCGAAAATCGTAAAAACATTAACAATTAACATCAATAATAATATTAAAATAATTATACTATCAATAATACTAATAATAACAATAATAACAATAATAATAGTAATAATAATAATAACAATAATAATAACAACAATAATGACAATAATAATAACAATAATAACAATAATAATAACTATATTAATAAATATAATTCTAATTAAATTTCCGAAAATAAATTGGATGGAATAATTATATTTTATCACATTAAGAATTATACTAATGGTCTTATATTTTAGTTAAAGTAATTTTAGTCTTACCTTCATATTATTTTTAATAATATTTTCGAAAATTTAACAAAAATTCTTTTAATAATAAAAAGATTATTAATAATTATACTTAAAAACTTATTATGCGGAAATTACTTACTTAAGTAATTTATATTTCAAAAATTTCTTTTTAGATTAAATAATAATAGATTAAGTATTAAAACATTCTACATTTAATAAAGTCAGAAAATAATTTTGTTTTTGGATTTAAATAAATAAATTCGGATTTACTATTATAATATTATTATTACTATTCCAGAAAATGAATAAATGAAGGAAAAATATTAAAAACTCCAGAATTACTTATATTAATATTTATTATATATTTATATTTATTTAGATTCGTTTTTCTTTTCTTCTTTTTCTTTTCTTTTTTTTTTTAAAAAAAAAATTGGCCGAGAGGTACACAGGGTGTACACGCCCGTGTACCCAGCCCGTGCTCATCGGGGGAGCACTGTTCATCGTCTTCCCGATGAGCCGCGGCAAAATCTGGCGAATCCCGACGTTAAAACGTCGGGATTCTTGATCTAAATCACTCCTAGGAACATTAGAAGCTTAAATATCCAAGAAAAACTGAATTCAAACAACATGTTCATCAAGAAATCGGATCATCAAGCTCGGCTAGGGTTTGGAAAGATTACCTTCGTTGTGGCGTTCCGATGAAATTCGAAGCTTCTAGCTACCTTGGTTAGCTTCCTAAGATGTCTAAGAGTTAGTAGTAATCCTTAAAACTGAAAGAAAATTCGCGGAATAACATCTCTTACCTCGAGCTCGTTTTTCACGCGTTTTCCAGGGTTTTTGTTCGAAATTTCGAACTGGGTTGATGCGATGGTTTAAAATTTGTTTCCTGGCTTTGTTCGATTCCTAATGAGCTATGGATGAGTTCTGGAAGGTTTGAGGAGATTTGGAAATCGTTTACTTGTCCAACCGAGCTCGTTAGCATATATATATATATATATATAACCTAGTGTAACATTCTAGCCGTGTTCCTTCCTCATTCTGAACGAAATTGCTCTTGTTTTGTTGTCCATTTGGTCCTTTGTTTGATTGTCATTAAGGCTAAGGTGATCTGTCAAGTTTTCATTTGCTTTGGAGAAGATTTGTATTGACTTTTACACAAATAATGGAGGAAATTCGGCTCACCAAATTCAATGAGATCTCAGCCCTCCAAAATATGTATAATTCGTCTCCAGCAAGCTAAGAATTTTATATATGTATTATATACTAGTTAAATATTATTTAGTTAGGTTTTCGGGTATTTTATTACACTATTACGATATATTTTAGCTTATATATGTAAATATATATATACAAAGGTCTTTAATGAATCCTATGAAGTGTTTAGTTTAACAAAAAGTACAAATTTAAACTTTAATAATACGTATCTAATTGTTTAAGAAAAACTTATCCCACGCGATTTGAGTTTGAAAAGCTTTTCGGGTCAATTTTCGTTTCAACTCCAAGGGCTTTAGAAAACCCTAATTTGGTTATTGGTATGATTCAATTCTATATTTGAAGTCTAGATCTCAAGTTATATATCAATTTATGTTTTTATTGGGTATTTATAATCCTAACAGTTTATCCTAAGAACATAATTTTCCAACTACAACTCTATTGAATCATTTATGTAATAAAGCTACTAATATATAGGCTATACTAGTTATACATTTTAGATTTGGATACTCACTATGAAATCTTATCAATGTAGTTTACTACTAACTAATATTCTCAAATTTTTGGGTTCCAATGCAAGTATAGGTTCATTACTATACCTTGGTTTAATTCCAAAGCTCTATTGAATACTAAGGTAATCACTTGATATTCATATTTAGGTTTTCCTATATATTCTGTCTGTTTGACAAAGATTCGGGTTTAGGATTGGAAGTTTCCTTTATCATAACCTGAATTATTAACTCGGAATCCTAAATCTTGTTTTTGGAATCACTTGAGGTCAAAGAGTTCCTTTTATAAATCTATGAGTCTAAACCGATCAAATTTAAGTATCTATCTAATTAGAGTTTCTAATTAATTCCTAAGGTTACTAATCAACCCATAATTTCTAATCTAGGGTTGTATCATATGGTGGAAGTTTCGGGGTTTACAAATTTAATTCATCGAACTTGAAAATTTAATCACGTAAGTTAAAAATACTAAAAATAATTAATCGTATGAAGTTTTAACTAAAAATTTGAAAATACAAATAATTAAAAATTTTGTAGTAACTTAGGTAATTTTATCTCGATAAAACGTAAATATAACGAGCATAGATATACGCGAATAATTTATTTTTAGTAAAAATATTTTAGTTAATAACTATTATATATATATATAAAGAGGCAAATCGGATTTTTGATCGCTGCACAAATGGAAGACTTGGAGTGTCGAATGGCAGAAGAGCTTTACACGCACTACAGGATCCCTCCGAGCAGCAGCTTCCCTTCATGCACGCTGCAGGATGCCGAGCAAGACAAATCTTTCCCCAAGCGTACAGCAGAGGTCGAGCAATCCCTTCCCGCGCATGGCAGCAGCAATCCACCAAGCAATAGCTTCATCGCACGAACAGCAGCAAATATGACGAGCATCAACTCCACACGCAAGCAGCAGCAGGCAGCACCATCGAAGCAGCATCCATCCACACACGCACAAAGGAGCTGAGAACAGAGCACATTGGGAAAAACAGAGCAACAGCAGCAGCAGGAGCCTCGGTTGCAACAACTGATTTTTGTTCAACTTTGCTCAGATTTTTACAAAAAATTCAACTCGAAATGGACCCCCAACCAACCCAAAAGCTACACCTATAACCCACATTTAATTTGCAAGAATTACAGACCAAATAGAAGAGGAAAACAGCTCCAAATCAAGATAGAAAAATCGTGATGTAGCAGCCAAGAACTCCCCTGCTGCAGAGACCTGATTTTTCTTGACTAAGTTTGATCTGAAATTGAGCCTTAAACTTCAAAAGAAATTGACCCACAATCCAACCACAACTCTCCAAATGTACTCAACAATAAATGAGGAGAATTTCAGCTTAGAAAAAACCACAACCACTCCAAATATCCATGTCAAATTCGAATCTTGACAGCTGCAGCAAGGAGAAATTTAACAAGATACACACACATATCTCCAAGTTTAGCTCCGATTTTTGCAATATTCCTAGGCTTCAATGAGCTGATATTTTTGACCAATTAAACAACAATAGAGAGCCTTCAAATGGACACTTCATACAACAAAAATTAATGAGAAAATCGGAACCAAAATCTATCCAAAAATCAAGATGAATTGTTCCAGAAATTTCAAATTTTCACACTTCAAACTTCAACAGATTTTGACCCGATTTTTATACAATTTAAGCTCTTATTTTTACACACATAAATAGCATTAATTAGCTACCAAACAAACTCAATTAAGACCCCCAAAGATAGCCACAAAAATCTATCAAAACACAAGTCAAATTGTCATCCAAATTTGCAAAATCGTATGGAAAATTCCAGCTGCCATTGTGAACATTTTTCAAGCCCAAAACCCATTCGTTAGCCCCTAAAACTTAGCCTAGTCCTAGTATATGTATATAAGCTTAAGTTAGTTACAATTTGAGCTCATAAATCTCACAAAAGCACTCAAAAAACACAGTTGCAAACATAAGTGCGTCTAGCTCTTTTTCCTTCCCTTTTGCCATTGCAACCTTCAACATAGAAGCTTAGAAACCCTTGTATAATCAACCATAAACCCCTAACTTACTTCCATATCCTACCTACACACTAAGCTCATCAACAACATCCACAACCAAATCAAAAGTCTTAAGTTATCCTAAGATTCAAGAGGAGGAAACTAGCTTTACAAGGTGAGGATATTGTATTGCATTAGTAAAACTCCCATTATAGTTAATGTTGTTTAGTTAGAAACTCATCATCTAATCTTTGATCTAGCTTTAATTCTTTCTTTAAGAGGAAGTTGAACATCCTTCTTTCATTCCAATCCAAGGTAAGTTCTAAACTATAACCTATCCTTGTTAAATTTGTGAATAGACTTTAGGATGGATTATTGAGCATTGGAAGAAAGTTTTGTGGTTGATAGAAGTTGTTAATCTATTGATGAATTCAAGTGGAGAGATGGTTGATGTGTTGAGAATGCCTAGATATTGTTGGAAAAGAAAAAACAACTTAGAAATATTATAATTATGGTAATAGTAAATTCGGAGCTAGGAATAAAGTGTACAAAACAAGACTCAAATTTCATCTAATCTAGTCTAAATTCATGTCTAAAGCTTCTAAGACCTTATATGAACACAAAACTTGATAAAACAAGCTTTACAAGCATGATTAGAAGTCCTACATTACAAGAAATGTGTGTCGAGCCTGGATTTTTTTCCACTAAATCTGATCTGGTTCATTTCTCCTAACCCGATTCACATTAAACCCGAACCCATTTAACATGAATCCTCGACTAGGGGTTAAAAGAAATTTTTGAAAACTTTTTACAGTCGCCACCCGATATAAATCGGGAAAAAATAAAAGCTAGGATCAATGGGTCGGTTGATTTGAAAAAAACAAACTTTTAAAACCAGATATCGTGGATTCGGGAGCTAACCTATTAAAACCAAATCGATTACCACTTTCGGAATTTTAAACTTATAATTTATCCTTTATATGCTCAAAAAAAAATCAAATAATATATTACATAACAAATATTTGCAAGTCAAATCATTTATTTTTATTTTTTATGTGCTTTTCTTCATTTTTATTTTTTATTATTTTTTTAGAACATAAACATCAACAAAATATCTTATATTTACAAAATATTTATATACTAAAAAGAACAAAACTTTTTTTTTATTTTTTAATGTCGCCCCGCAGGTGCCTACGTACTCGCTAATCGAGATCAGACAAAACGTAGTTCTTTAAAAAAGAACCTTAATTTGTTGATCAATTTTAATTTTTTGAACTCTTTTCATTTTAAGTTCATTAAATTTTCAAGTTTTTATAAAAAAATCATTTTTTGATGATTCTATGATCTAATCAATTGATTTTTTATTTTATGAAAACATATTTTTCTAAGTCCGAAAATCTTTTTTTTTTTTAGAAATTTTGTTCTTTGGAAAATCCAATTTTATATTTTTATTTATTTATTTATTTATTTTTTATTATTTTATTTATTTATTTTTTTAAAATCATCACATAAATTCACAATATATCCAGAATAATTTACAATATATTAAAATTATTTTTCATGCATTAAATATGCATTTCTAAGGCAATTTATGTATAAATACATATTAAAAATATTCAAAAATATTAAAAAATATCAAAAATAAATAAATTCATGTGAAAAATAAATATTTTGATTTTTCTGGATTTTTCTGGATTTTTCTGAATTTTTCTGAATTTTTATGAATTTTTTACTATTTTTTGCTATTTTTTATTATTTTTTGAAATTAATTATATAATAAACTATTAATAAAATAATGCGGATTAACCTGGACCGTTGGATGAAGCGGACGAAATCTGGAGCGTCGATCGCGCTGACCGATCTGGATGGTCTGATCTTGTTGACTCGATCTGAGCCGTCTGATCGCTTGATTGAATCTAAGCCGTCTGATCGCTTGATTGAATCTGGGCCGTCTGATCGCTTGATGAAATCTGGGCCGTCTAATTGCTTGATTGAATCTGGGCCGTCTGATCTGCTTGATCAAATCTGAGTCGCTGATCTATTTGATCGAATCTGGGCCGTCCGATCTGCTTGATTGAATCTGGACCGTCCGATCTGAGTTGACCGTTGACCGATGACCGACGATCGTTGACCGATGACCGACCGGGTTGGATTCGGATCTTCGGGTCGGATCTCGGAGCTCCGGCGGGTGAAGAAGACAATGACGCGACTTTTCGGGGCGGATTCCGGCGGCTCCGGTGGTCCTCGGTGGCTGGAAGCTTATCGGCCCGACTCCTGCTGCGACGGCGCGTCCTCTGAAGGTGGTGGCGTTCACTCAGAACGGCGGCAAGGGGCAGTTCCGGCAGCGGTCGTACGGCGGCGTTGATGAACAAAAATAAAAAAAAAAAAATTTCAGAGAGAAATCCGATCAATTCGATCAAATCCAAGCACATTAAAACATCAAAATCAAGTTTTTAACATTCCTAAAACACTCAATTTCAATCAAATTCGATTCAATCACCTCGAATTTGAAAAATTCGAATTTTTTGTCCTAAATTCGAAAGTTTCGAATTGATATGGTTGTGTATGTGTTTTCTTCAAATTGACTTGTGCTTTTTGATCCTAGGACCCCCTATTTATAAGTTGCAAGCTCAATTTTACGTTTCAAACAGTTTCGAAAATGAATGGATTTTTGCCCCTTTGTTTTTCCACGAATTTAATTCGAAAATCCATGATTAAATTGTTTGAAACTGATGAATTGATGATTGTTTTCATATTCCATGTCAGATTCATCCAATGTATGTAGATTAATTGTCCAATCTTTCCAATTCTTGTAACTCCTCATTCATGTGCAATTGAATGCTCACAAATTGCATTTTTTTCTAATTTTTTTTTATACGAATTTTGTGACTTTTGGGTTGTTTTTGCACTAATCTTTCATGTTCTATAACCATTTTTCAATTCCATCATCAATTTTGACAATCAATATTGTTTTGTCAGTTAAAAACCGATGCAAAGTAAGGCAAAAAGTCACATTTGAGGAAGATGCAAAGGCAAAAATAATGAGATGATAAAAAAGACAAAATTTTGCCTTTGCTAGGGTTTAAACTTGTGTCATTGAGCTTGGATGTGTGTTTGGATCAACGCATTTAACCAACAGGCCATTTGGCCTGTGCCTTGATTACTTAGCCAACTTCATCAATACTTAAGGCTTTTTTTTTTAAAAAAAAATGAGTTTAATTAAATTTTAAGCCTTAATTAATTGGGCAAAAATTGGGTGTCTACAGCTGCCCCTCTTTGTGGTAAAGTTTGAACAAAACTTTTGCCACAAAGACAAAAAGACAACCAATTTTTGCTTAGCTTCTCCTTTCAAATTTTATTTTCAACAAGGAGATTTTTATCTTGTGCTAAACTATCTGTCGAGTTTAGACTTTAAGATTTGGTTAGGTCATTTGCCGGACCTATGGGCTCTGGTTTGGTCATTTGCCGGACCAATGGGCTTTGGTTAGGTCATTTGCCGGACCAATGGGCTTTGGTTTGGTCATTTGCCGGACCAATGGGCTTTGGTTAGGTCATTTGCCGGACCTATGGGCTTTGGTTTGGTCATTTGCCGGACCAATGGGCTTTAGTTTGGTCATTTGCCGGACCAATGGGCTTTGGTTAGGTCATTTGCCAGGCCTATGGGCTTTGGTTATGGTCACCATTTGGAATGGATGGATTTCTGACTTCTGTCTTGATCACCATCTTGGATAGATTTCTGAATTTTGTTTTGATCAACATCTTGAGTGAATGAATTTCTGAATTCTTCTTGATCAATATCTTGAGTGAATGAATTTCTGAATTCTTCTTGATCACTATCTTGAGTGAATGAATTTCTGAATTCTGTCTTGATCACTATCTTGAGTGAATGAATTTCTGAATTCTGTCTTGATCACTATCTTGAGTGAATGAATTTCTGAATTTTGTTCCATCTTGGTAGAATGTTTCTGGATCTTGTCACCATCTCGAAAGGATGATTTTGGGTCACCATCTCGAAAGGATGGATTTTGAGTTGGGTAGTACTAGACTATCTGTCTAGACTGAGGGGTATTTGTGATTTTTCAATCCACTGGGGGTTTCTTTCTTTTTTCTTTTCTTTTCTTTCTTTCTCTTTTTTTTTTTCTTCTTTTTTTTTCTTTTTTTTCTCTCTCTCTTTTTTTTTTTTTAAAAGGATGCTTCAATTTTCTATCAAAATTAGTTATTCTTGCAGTAATATTTTCTTTTAAAAATAAGAACAATCAACAGACCAAACTGTATAAACGCATTCATTCAGCATTATAAGATGCTCAAATTTCTTTTTCTGATGATTCAAATGGTGTTTGACTGGAAATTTATTCAGAAGAATTTTGTGGGTTAGGCTTTGATTCAACTTCAAAGAATTTCAGGCTTTGATTCGACTTCAGAGAATTTCAGGAATATCAACTTTGCTTATAATTAATTAAAATAAAATCAATTGATCACTTGAAATGACAAATTTTATTGATCAAGGATAATACAACTTTACAGCATCTGAGTTCACAGGATCCTTTAAATTGGGTCCATCCATTTGGGAAAGGATTAATGCTCCTCCCGATAAGACCTTCTTCACTATATATGGTCCTTCATAATTTGGTGTGAACTTTCCTCTGGAATCTTGCACATTTGGCAGCATTTTTCTCAGAACCAAATCACCTTCTTGGAAATTTCTTGGCTTAACCTTCTTATTAAATGCTCTAGCCATCCTTTGTTGATATAATTGCCCATGACACATGGCAGTTAATCTTTTTTCATCTAAAAGATTTAACTGTTCAACTCTTTGTCTAACCCATTCAGCTTCTTCGAGCTCTGTTTCAGCCAATACTCGGAGCGAAGGAATCTCAACTTCTACTGGTAAAACAGCTTCAGTTCCATATACCAGGGAATAGGGCGTTGCCCCAGTTGACACTCTTACAGAGGTTCGATACGCCATTAATGCTAATGGGAGCATTTCATGCCAATCTTGTATGCAATCGTCATCTTCTCAATGATTCTCTTGATGTTTTTGTTGGCGGCTTCTACTGCTCCATTCATCTGTGGGCGATATGGAGTGGAATTCCGGTGTTTAATCTTGAATTGCTGACAAATCAGTCATTGCATTGTTGTTCAGTTTGTACCATTATCGGTAATGATACTTTCTGGAGTTCCATATCGAGCAATGATATCTCTTTTGATGAATCGCACCACAACGGCTTTTGTCACACTGGCGTATGAAGCAGCTTCAACCCACTTGGTGAAGTAATCGATTGCAACTAGTATGAATCGATGACCATTTGAAGCTTTTGGCGATATTGGCCCGATTACGTCTATTCCCCACATTGAGAACGGCCATGGTGTTGACATTGACTGTAATTCCTTTGGAGGAGCATTTATCTTGTTTGCTAAATTTGACATAGATGACAAGATCTCACATGTTTGATACAGTCTGATTCCATGGTTAACCAGAAATATCCTAGCCTCATAATCTTTTTAGCTAGCATATATCCGTTCATATGAGGTCCACATACTCCCTCATGAACTTCTTCCATTAATTTTTGAGCTTCTTTTTCATCTACACATCTAACAGGGTTGTATCGAATGACCTTCTGTATAGGTATCTCCGCTTAACAAAAATGACTTGCCAGACGCCTCAATGATTTCTGATCCTTTTTTGTAGCACACTCAGGATAACACCTGTTTGCAAGAAAATTTTGATATCTTGAAACCATGGTTCATTTGATTCAATCATAGCACAGAATGCGGGTTCACTTCTTATTCGGACTTGCAAAGGTTGTATTCTTACTCCTTCAGTGAATTGGATCAAAGAGGCCAGAGTAGCCAATGCATCAGCAAACTGATTCTGAGTTCTCGGCACATAAGTGAAGGAAATTTCTTTGAACCTTCCTGCTAACTCAGCCAAGTGATTATGATAAGGAATCAACTTGGGATCCTTAGTTTTGAACTCGCCTCGAGTTTGGAAAATGATAAGTGATGAATCTCCAAACACTTCGAGCTCCTCAATATTCATTTGAATTGCCATTTCTAATCCCATGATGCATGCCTCGTATTCCGCTACTTATTTGTGTAAGGAAACATTAATCTGGCTGATGCCGGGAACTGTTCTTCTTTTGGTGAGATAAGGACTGCCCCTATTCCACATCCGTATACGTTGGCTGCTCCATCGAAATACAACTTCCAACTGTTGCTTTCGGCTTCTGTTTCTGCTATCCTGATACCTTCATCTGGAAACTGATCTTGTTCCTTCAATTCTTCGTCATCAACCGGGCTTTCTGCGAGTTGATCAGCTAAAACTTGTCCTTTGACTGAACTTTGACTTACATAAGTGATATCAAATTCAGAAAGTAGCATCTGCCATTTCGAGATTCGACCAACCAAAGCCGGTTTGCGTGCTAAGTATCGCAATGGATCATGCTTCGTAATCAACTCGATCGAGTAGAAGAGCGTATACTGCCTAAGCCTGTGCATAACCCATACTAATGCACAGCAGGTTTTTTCTATCTCTGAATACTTTTGTTCTCCATTTGAGAATTTCTTACTTAAGTAGTAAACAGCTCTTTCTTTTCCTTCCTCATCTTTTTGCCCAAGCACACAACCCATAGATTCAGGAAGAATTGTCAAGTACAAGAACAACGGTTTCCCCGGTTTTGGAGTAACCAGTACTGGTGGATTCGTCAGATACTGCTTTATCCGATTAAAGGCTTTTTCACATTCGTCATTCCATTCAATTAGGGCATTCTTCTTCAGCAGTTTAAACAGCGGTTGGCATTTATCAGTCAACTGTGATATGAATCGAGCAATGTAATTCAACCTTCCCAAGAGGCCTCTGATTTCCTTTAATGTTTTTGGTGGAGGCAAATCCTGAATCGCCTTGACTTTATCAGGATCGATTTCTATCCCTTTTTGGCTAACCATGAATCCTAATAATTTTCCAGATGTCACTTCGAAAGTGCATTTTTCTGGATTCAATTTCAACTGAAACCTCCTTAATCTTTCAAAAAGCTTCCTCAACACCACTACATGATCCTCTCCTTCCCTTGTCTTGGCGATCATATCATCTACATATACTTCCACCTCTCTGTGCATCATATCATGAAGTATAGCAAGCATCGCTCGTTGATAAGTTGCCCCGGCATTCTTGAGACCGAAAGGCATGACTTGTAACAAAAGTTCCCCAGGCTGTAACAATGTGGTTTTGACCTTATCTTCTTCGGCCATTAATATCTGATTATACCCTGAAAATCCATCCATGAATGAAAATAGATGATTTCCAGCGGTATTGTCCACTAAAACATCGATGTGAGGCAACGGGAAATTATCTTTCGGGGTTGCTTTGTTTAGATCTCTGAAATCCACACAGATTCTTACTTTCCCGTTTTTCTTAAGTACCACTATATTTGATACCCAATCCGAATAATCAGAAACCTCAATGAATCCTACTTCAAGCAACTTTTTTACTTCATCCTTGATTTGGAGGAGTAAATCCGGCCTAAATCGCCTTAATTTTTGCTTTATAGGTTTAAAATCCTCCTTTGTTGGCAATTTGTGAACCACAATGGATGGGTCTAAACCAGGCATATCGCTATACGACCATGCAAAAACATCCAAGTATTCGGCTAGTAACTTGGTTAAATCTTGTGCCGTGCTCTCAGGCAATTTTCCCCCTATCCTCAGATTCCTAGGGTTTTCGCTTGTTCCCAAATTAATCACTTCAATGGTTTCGGGAATTTCAATCCTTCCTTGTTCAAAATTTTGCCAAATTTCTTGTGTTCTAAATTGATAATCAATATCATCTTCAACATCTAACCCAGTAGAGTTAGAGGTGATATTGATATTTTCATTAATTATACGCGCGAGATATCCCTGAACTTCATCACAATTGTCGATCTGGTTGAATATGAATGAGGAATGTATGAGAATATGTGAAAACACAAACGGAAATAAATTTCATTAAACTGGGACGGTGTTTAAGTACACTTATTTGAGCATCACATAATACTGAAAAACACAAAACACAAATCTAGTCTTAGATAAGTTCTTACTTAAAAGACTTAATACTAGCGCAAGGCACAGAGAACCAATTTCTCAAGATCATTTCTTTGGATGAAGCATCTTCTTTGATATCATCTGGCTGCTGGATATGATGTGGCTTTGGAAAGGAATGGCTGATGTGAGGGATTTTGATATTGGATCATATTCCTTGTCGAGCTTCCTCCTTCTCATTTGGTTTTTCATTTCTGCCACTTCAGCACAAGTGGGGGAATAACCCAGTCCAAAGGTTCCCACCTGAGTTTCTTTCATCATTCATCATACAGACTTCATCAAACATTTGAGCCCGAAGTCTTCTTCTCCTTCTTTTCCAATGTAAGGGACAGCTGTCTCCTTGTAAATGGCATAATCCTGTTCTCCCATAACAGTGATGAGTTGACCATTGGCTATGAACTTAACCTTTGGTGCAGGCTTGATGGTATTGCTGGCAGCATGGATCCATGGTCTTCCCAACAGCAGATTGAATGTTCTGGGGATATCAATCACTTGGAAAGGAATAATGAAAGTTTGAGGCCCGATGGTGACTTCTAACTCCACTTCACCTATTATATCTCTTTTTGATCCATCAAAGCACGAACCACAGTAGAGCTTGGTTTGATGTCTGACGGTTCAATCCCAATAGGCTCAAAGTGGCTAAGGGGCACACATTCAAAGAGGATCCATTGTCACTAATACTCGAGAGACGATCTTTCCACAGCTTTTGACTACGATGAAGAGGGCCTTGTTATGTTGATCCCCTTCTCTCCCAGTTCTTCAGATGAGAAAATGATTTGCTCATTTGCAAAGATTGAGTTGATTATATGCCCCAAGGCTTCTTCTGATACACCTTCTGGAACTTTCACTTCTTCTAAGGCTTTGAAAAGAGCCTCACGGTGTACATTAGAGCTAATCAGCAGACTCATGAGCGATATTTGGGCAGGTATTTTGGCCAACTGCTCGACAACTTTGTATTCACTTGCTTTCATCAGTTTTGCCAATGCTGACTTCTCTTCATCTTTCTTCCTTCTTCATTTTGCTGCTGTGGCATATTCACAGTTGCATTCTTTCCGGTCGACTCATAAACTCTTCCTGAGCGAGTAAGGCCACCAACCATGGCCATTGAAGCATGATTTACCGCCTTATAATCAAATGGAGCGGCTTTATAATCACTCACAGCAAGGGGTATCTGAAAGGTATAGTTCTAGGCTTTGATGAAGTTGATCCATCTTCACTACCTTTGCCTATTTCGATTTTGATGGATCTAGGTCCACCTTCAATCATGCACACAAGCTCTTCTGGATCCGGAATCTCAGCGGTAATCATATTGATAACTGGTCCATGATTTGGCAATGGGTTAGTAGAGACGTTTGGAGCTTCAATGAAATCCAACTGGATGACTTTTGCATCAATAAGATCTTGGATTTTATGCCTAAGCCTCCAGCATCTGTCTGTTGAATGCCCGATTTGCCCCATGTGATATTCACACTTCAGCTCAGGATTGTAATTTCTAGGCTTTAAGTCTTCCCTAGGAACTTCAAGATTGATCAGATTATCGGCCCTTAATTTAGCTAATACTTGGCTAAGGGGAACCGGAATTCGAGTGAAGTTCCGCCTGTTGAACCTTGATTGTTGATTTGGGACTGCACTTTGTTGAGTCTGATCCTTATTCTGATTTTGATTCTGATTTGTTGACAACACGAATGACTTAGTAGGGCCAGTTGCATCTGAAGTATTGACCATGCTGACGGTTGAATCTTTCCCTTTGTATGGGACATTTCTCGGTGCAGTATATTTCTTTTCTTGTTGCAATTTTCCTGCCGAAATTGCATTCTCAATCCTGCATCCAGCTATCACCACTTCTGAGAAACTTGCTGATGCATGCCCAATCAGATGGGAAAAGAAAGGTTCCTCTAATGTGTTGATAAAAGTGAAAGTGAGGTCCTTTTCAGGCATCGGGGTGGTGATCCTTGCAGCCAATGCTCTCCAGCGCTGAGCATATTCCTTGAAAGTCTCTTCTTTCTTCTTCTTCAGATTGCTTAAATCCCATACCGAGGGCGCCATCTCAATGTTAAACTTATACTGATTAAAAAATGCCCTAGCCAACTTGTCCCAAGTATCAATTTCTTGATGGTCTAATTGGGCGTACCAGGCCAAAGCAGCACCAGTAAGACTGTCCTGGAAGGTTTGCACCATCAGCTTGTCAAACTTTGCGTATTGCCCCATTCGTCGTACATACAATCTGGTATGCATATTAGGACAACCTGTCCCGTCATATTTTTCAAATTCCGGTGCCTTAAATTTCTCAGGGAAGGCACCTTCCTCATATTGAGGCAAATTCAGGATCGCGGTTTGATCAAAACCATCGAACGTCTTCATTTTCTCAAGCAGTTTTCTTCCATTTCTTTAGCCTGAGCTTCCAGTTCTTTCTTCAACTCAGCCGCATTAAACTCATTTGGTGACTCCTCTTGCTGAATAAGCTGTCCTTCAATTTCTTTTCCTTTCTGTGCCTTGAGATTCTTCAGAAGTTGTGGGGGTCTTAAGTTGTGCAAGACTCTGTGTTAAAGCCTGCATCTGTTCAGCAATTCCAAGGAGGGTTTGTTCCACGGTGTTGAGTCTTTGCTCATTGGTCTGGTCTGTGGGGTTGCTCCCGGTGTTAGACATCTTAGCTCGGGATCTGGTAACAATAGGGCTCCTAACCGGCTTGGACGCTATCTTTCAAGTTTTGACTTAAACTCGAATTTGCTAGACCTGGACATTTATTATTTATTAATATTTTTTTAAAGAATAAATGAATTAATATACATATGCAAGAATGTAGATATGCTATCATACAGATGCAAATGGGGATATTGACCAATGATTTTAAAAAAAACATTTGTATTAAAAGATAATGTTTAACATAACAAAAACTTCTAATGGTTTAGAAACCTTATTTCCTAGTGACTGAATTAAAACTACTTTCTAATGGTTTCAAAGAACCTTGATTCCTAAGGACTAAACCTAAACCAACTAAACCAGTCTTCTTGTCTTAGTGGGGCAAACAATCTTGTCTTCCAGGGCTAGAATTTTCTTTCGAGCTGCCTTCAACTCAGCCTCTAAGAATGCAATTCTGCTTCCAGCACTTTGCAGGCGATCCACCATTTCCCTCTCTCTTTCTTGGAAATCTCGGTGACATACTTCCAGGCGAGCCGAAACAGCTTCCATGTAAGCAGTTGTTTCAGGGTCAGGTTCCGATGGTGCTGGTTGAAGGATATCGGGAGCTTCATATCGAATATCCTTATTCTTCTTCATTTGGCTAGCCACATACCACCTGGTTGCTCTATACTTCTTTGTTTCCTTATTTTCTGGCTCGACTTCAAAAACCGGCTTCACCTCTCTATTTTCCCATATAGCTCGGATTTGATTTAGCTTGAATTCTTTAGCTGGTAGTATCTTGGTTGGATCCAATAATCTAGAGTGACTTGCTCCAAATTAGGCTTGACAGTAATATCTTGCAGCATACCATACTGTCTGATAACACTTGAGGGATAATAACCAGTACAGCCGAGTCCAATTAGGGGTACTGCCATGTATCCTTGCAACTTAGGATGGCTGCAGGGCTTTTGAACCAGCGAGCTTGCCACATCATGTCTTCAGGTGGCATGTCTTCAAGAATGGCAATTATATCCCATAGAGGATGATCATCTTCCATGTGGACCCTTTCAGCAAAAGATTGGATGAGATCATATTTCAGGCTGATGAGGGATCCATTAGCCAAGTCTTTTCCGTAGTGCTTAATGTGGCTAGCAAACCAAATCATCAGTAAATGCATGCTTGCTTTGAACTTGCCTTGTCCTTTAGACTTGATGTGATTCAGACTACGGACTTGTTCGGCTAGAAGAGCGGGAACATAGGATTTGCCAGCTAAATATTGAGAAACCAGCTCTATGACCCGGAAGTGGATGAACAAATTGCCATTAGGGAAGAGAATAGTTGCAAAAGCAGCTACTATGAAGGCATTAACCCGGTTTTCTTCCCAAACTTCAAGTGGTATACTGAAAGTGGCTCGGTTGCTTTTAAAGTATTCAGGAGTTCCAAACCAGTCCATCAGTGTGGTTAGCGGATGCAATATTCATTACAATCATTGATGGCTTCAATTATTGGTCCCCTCTTGATCCCCAAAAATTCTGATATAACACGGACCGGGCTATGCTTGAAGTTCGGAATAGATTCCTTCAGAGGTAGGAGGTGCTTGGAGTAGTCTAGTATATTCCTCAATGGTTGGGCTAAGTACATGCTGACCCAAACGGAAGACAGCTTCTTCAGGTTCCCATAGATGAGTGAGGGCCGGAACATGGTGAATGGAACATGTCTTTGGTAGGCTAGGATTGGGCCTAACCTATCCTCAATGAATGACTTTTGGACTGGAGTAAAACTGACAAACCATCGGTCCAGTAGGAGCATTGGATCTTGAAAGGTTCCACTCGATTTTCTCTAATAAGGCGAGCCCATAAGCTATCGCTACTGTCGGTTGAAGACATCATTTTCTGAAAATTTTTTAAAAGGTATAAGCTAATATTTACAAATTTTTTAATTTTTTGACAGCTTTTATATTTTTTTTAGAATTTTCTTTTTTTTAGTATTTACATATATACATTTATATATCCCATGATAATGAATGCATGATTTGGTAGGGTTCTATAGGTTCCCCGATTTAGTGGTACTAAACCGGAGTGGGAGGACATTTCTTGATCTAGAGGGTGGAAAGCCACAGCCCTCGGACCTTACTTCGTCCTCCTCGCTTAGGCTCTTAAGACGGCCCTGGTACGACCGTATCTAACACACAATTATGATAATGCAAATGCAAGTGCAAATCTTAAAACAAACTTTTTTTTTTTATATTTGTAAGGTTAGTATATATTTACAAAAACAATTATTCAATATAATATACAAATAATCACATATTCACAAAAATTGAGCAAGGATAAATTCAAAATTTAAAATCCCTAAGTGGCTAGCCCTCTTTTTTTTTAAAAAAAAAAAATTGAAGTCCCCAGTGGAGTCGCCAAGCTGTCGAGCCTGGATTTTTTTCCACTAAATTTGATCTGGTTCATTTCTCCTAACCCGATTCACATTAAACCCGAACCCATTTAACATGAATCCTCGACTAGGGGTTAAAAGAAATTTTTGAAAACTTTTTAGAGTCGCCACCCGATATAAATCGGGAAAAAATAAAAGCTAGGATCAATGGGTCGGTTGATCCTAACTTAGCTACTAGTCTGCGAAAATTTGATTTGAAAAAAACAAACTTTTAAAATCAGATATCGTGGATTCGGGGGCTAACCTATTAAAACCAAATCGGTTACCACTTTCGGAATTTTAAACTTATAATTTATCCTTTATATGCTAAAAAAAAATCAAATAATATATTACATAACAAATATTTGCAAGTCAAATCATTTATTTTTATTTTTTATGTGCTTTTCTTCATTTTTATTTTTTATTATTTTTTTAGAACATAAACATCAACAAAATATCTTATATTTACAAAATATTTATTTACTAAAAAGAACAAAACATTTTTTTTTTATTTTTTAATGTCGCCCCGCAAGTGCCTACGTACTCGCTAATCGAGATCAAACAAAACGTAGTTCTTTAAAAAAGAACCTTAATTTGTTGATCAATTTTAATTTTTTGAACTCTTTTCATTTTAAGTTCATTAAATTTTCAATTTTTTATAAAAAATCATTTTTTGATGATTCTATGATCTAATCAATTGATTTTTTATTTTATGAAAACATATTTTTCTAAGTCCGAAAATCATTTTTTTTTTAGAAATTTTGTTCTTTGGAAAATCCAATTTTATTATTTTTATTATTTTTATTATTTTATTTATTTTTTTAAAAAAAATCATCACATAAATTCACAATATATCCAGAATAATTTACAATATATTAAAAATTATTTTTCATGCATTAAATATGCATTTCTAAGGCAATTTATGTATAAATACATATTAAAAATATTCAAAAAATTCAAAAAATAAATAAATAAATTCATGTGAAAAATAAATATTTTGATTTTTCTGGATTTTTCTGAATTTTTTTATGAATTTTATGAATTTTTTGCTATTTTTTATTATTTTCTGAAATTAATTATATAATAAACTATTAATAAAATAATGCGGATTAACCTGGACCGTTGGATGAAGCGGACGAAATCTGGAGCGTCGATCGCGCTGATCGATCTGGATCGTCTGATCTTGTTGACTCGATCTGAGCCGTCTGATCGCTTGATTGAATCTAAGCCGTCTGATCGCTTGATTGAATCTGGGCCGTCTGATCGCTTGATGAAATCTGGGCCGTCTGATTGCTTGATCGAATCTGGGCCGTCTGATCTGCTTGATTGAATCTGGACCATCCGATCTGAGTTGACCGTTGACCGATGACCAACGACCGTTGACCGATGACTGACCGGGTTGGATTCGGATCTTCGGGTCGGATCTTGGAGCTCCGGCGGGTGAAGAAGACGATGACTGGACTTTTCGGGCGGATTCCGGCTGCTCCGGTGGTCCTCGGTGGCTGGAAGCTTGTCGGCCCGACTCCTGCTGCGACGGCGCGTCCTCTGAAGGTGGTGGCGTTCACTCAGAACGGCGGCAAGGGGCAGTTCCGGCGGCGGTCGTACAGCGGCGTTGATGAACAAAAATAAAAAAAAATTTCAGAGAGAAATCCGATCAATTCGATCAAATCCAAGCACACTAAAACATCAAAATCAAGTTTTTAACATTCCTAATACACTCAATTTCAATCAAATTCGAATCAATCACCTCGAATTTGAAAAATTCGAATTTTTTGTCCTAAATTCGAAAGTTTCGAATTGATATGGTTGTGTATGTGTTTTCTTCAAATTGACTTGTGCCTTTTGATCCTAGGACCCCCTATTTATAGGTTGCAAGCTCAATTTTACGTTTCAAACAATTTCGAAAATGAATGGATTTTTGCCCCTTTGTTTTTCCACGAATTTAATTCGAAAATCCATGATTAAATTGTTTGAAACTGATGAATTGATGATTGTTTTCATATTCCATGTCAGATTCATCCAATTATGTAGATTAATTTTCCAATCTTTCCAATTCTTGTAACTCCTCATTCATGTGCAATTGAATGCTCACAATTGCATTTGCATTTTTTTCCAATTTTTTTTTATACGAATTTGTGACTTTTGGGTTGTTTTTGCACTAATCTTTCATGTTCTATAACCATTTTGCAATTCCATCATCAATTTTGACAATCAATATTGTTTTGTCAGTTAAAAACCGATGCAAAGTAAGGCAAAAAGTCACATTTGAGGAAGATGCAAAGGCAAAAATAATGAGATGATAAAAAAGACAAAATTTTGCCTTTGCTAGGGTTTGAACTTGTGTCATTGAGCTTGGATGTGTGTTTGGATCAATGCATTTAACCAACAGGCCATTTGGCCTGTGCCTTGATTACTTAGCCAACTTCATCAATACTTAAGGCTTTTTTTTAAAAAAAAAATGAGTTTAATTATATTTTAAGCCTTAATTAATTGGGCAAAAATTGGGTGTCTACAAAGTGTTATGAACAAATTCATAGAAATTATACATGCCAAGACTTCTACAAATTATGACGGAATTTAAGATGTAAATGAAAGTTTAAATGGGATCCTCTAAAATAATACATATAATCAAAAGAAACTTAAAAGAATTAAACAATAAAAATTTCTTTCCCATAAGAATCAATGCTTTAAGAAATAGTTATAAACCATAGGAATGATACCAAATACCGACATAGGACACTTAGACACTCATAGGAATTTAATTTTCTATTATAAATATTATTGATAAATATTTTATCTTAATAGGTAATTTCAATACTGTTGAGGATTTCCCAGTCGATTACTACGACTGATCATTGAGCAGGTGAGTAACTTAGACTTATTACATTGTTTGTGATTGTAGTTTAGTTGCACTAAAATACAAAGATAATAATGATGAACTCGCGTATATATGGGATTACGGGATTTGTATGCTGTTTGAAATTACTTGTTTGACAAATACTACTAACCAAAAGTGATAATGAATGTCTTGTGAAATTACTGTATGTGAAGCATGTTGAATGTCTGAATAAAGTTTCAACACTTATAACTTGACTAAAAATTATCGAACTCATAAGTAAAATGGTGCATGCATAGCGTGATTTGCACATACTGCATTATGTTTTTATGATCGCCTACTACGTGTTAGAATTTCGGTTCTCTGGTAATACTTGGTTATTCTAGGCAAGACGCTATTAGTTCTACGCAAGTTTACCTTTGTTCTGTCGGTTCCATGGGAACTAACTGGTAACGAAGGACGCCGCCGATGGTATCGCTGTGAAATGTCTAACACTTAGTGGAGTTTCTAAGGCGTAAAACAAGAAATGAGTGTTTCAAACATCATTAACATAAAGAGATAATAATTGTGAGGATTGTGGATTTCCTGTGTACTTAGTTTCTCCTGGGTAGGTGATTCAGGGGTCGGTTCCTTCAACCCCGATGAGAGGGCATAAATCTCCATCCTGTTTGGATTCCGGTTTGTCCAAGCTTGTAATTGTTCATGTGTTTGATTGATGCATTACATATGATTGATAATAACTTGCTTGTTGTGATAAGTCTGGTTATTCACTGAGCCCGTGGTTATGCTCACACTCCTGCAGTCCTTATGGGATGACACTTAAGCCTTGGTTGGTGGCTTCTAGGAGCTTAGAGCCGGTATGATTCTAAAGCTGGAAGAGTTTTGGAAACAGGGAAAAGTAGTTTCTTTATTTATATGTATTAATTGGTGTTAGTGCATCAATTTTATTATCTGAGAACTTAGAAAGTTTTATGGTTTGTAATAGTTATTATTCAGACAATAGCACTTAATTATGGTATTGTGATTTTATTTACTTTCATCGTTTCTTATCACGCAACCAAAAAGATTCTGTTTTGTTAAACTCATGTCACTTTCCAAAGTAGTTCTAGTATTGATATGTGCATTTGATATCGTCTGGGTTATCAGGCTATATCATAATATATATATATATATTACTACTAGGGTACTATTGTGGCGTGACAGATTTAGTTGGTATCAGAGCTGTGGTTGCAAGTATAAGAAAAAGAAGAAATTAAACAAAATCATAATTAGTATACATAGTAGTAGTGATAGAATCTATTTAAGATTAGTAGGGGTAGATTTGGGTAGAATTAAGAACCTAAAATAAAATTTGTATGATTATTATTAGTCATGCAAATTTTAATGGTGGTGCAGGTTAATCCGGTAACCTGTTATGTTAAGTGGTTGGTTTTTAGTATGCAACCTTTAGAAACTTTAATTGATTATAGGCGAAGGTTGAGGGTCTTGGTGGAAGACCTAGCATTGGCAGGCAATCCTAAAACATTGGATCAGATTTCAAGAAAATGGAGACATGGATTGAGGCCACTCTTTAGAGATTGGTTATTCCTGATGGAGAAAGCACACCCGAATCCAGGTTCTGCTATTGAATTAATTTATAGGTTTGAAAGATTTGTCGGTAGGAATGGTGGAGCAGTAGAAATAGATAATGTAGCATTTGTAGTACCAATGAATTCCAGGAGGCCGACTCTCCCAGATTTCAAGATATGGGAGTATATTGGCAAAGGTTGGATATATGCTCATGATTTTAAGGAGGATCACATGGGTGTACGTAGTACTGATCCATGCACTGATGAGTAGATAATGTATCATCTCAGTAACTGCAAGATTCCTAAGGACGTATTACAGAGTCGACCTTCTATTATACCGACAGTTGAGCCCGATGCCCAGAGTCCTTGTGGTTTTTGTGACACTTTTTCTCATAATATTACTCAAGATACTGTATTACCAGTTAGTGGATAGGGATGGAGATCAAACAAAAGAGGAGTAGCCAGTATTGATTTAGAAGAAAATACTGACAGGATAAAGAAGACCAGGACAGGGAGTAATGTGTCAGTTCCACAAGAATTAGAATTCTTGGATTTCACACATAGTCTTTTGGCAAATATAGTACATGGAAGGGAACGCCACATGGAGGATGGATATGTGGTGAGGATACAGTATTTGAACATGAGGGTAAACAAGCTCCAAAGACACAAGGAGTACAACTTGATGGGTCTGAGCTTAGTTTAGCTCCACCTGGACAGCATGTTGATCCACGAGTTGAGCAGCAGCGACTCCAATGATCAGGACGAGTACCTACTGTTGGATGCCCGAGATAAGGGCAAGAGACCACTGTACCCCAGCCCCTAGAGAGTTTAGTTGAAAGAATGTTGTTTTATGTGTTGTAAATAGACTAAATATGTATGACTTATGGTGATGCTCTTTTGATGATCTAGTAGATAGATAGTTAGTGCCAATTTTGATGTTGTATATAAAGCACTAACTCTAGGAACTCTATTATGATGTGATGTACTTAGTGTTAGTGATGATAGTTGGTGCAATTTTTGATGTTGTATATATGGCACTAATATGGAATACAAGTATGTTTATGTTTTGGTGTACATATATATATGTTATCATATGTGTATGTAAATGTAAGTGAAGTACTAAATAAAGTATGCTCATGTTAGGAAAGTATCATGTGTATTTTTAAATTATGAAAGATTTACACATGCATGAGATACTCCATGAAAAATACAGTAAGGAGCATAAGTAACTTGAATAAGAAATGGTTACAATAAATGAGACTTACCTTATTTGATATGTAATTTATGGTAGAACGTTGAGAATTAGAGATGGAAGGGGAAGAACTGCAAGAGTACCAGTGAATCCGCCTAATGATGAACCGGCACTACAACCTAATCGCTTGGAGACTATTTTGCAAGCAATTCAACAACAGAACACCTTAATTTTACAAGCTTTGCAAGCTAGACAAATACCACCTATAGCACCACCTCCTCCTGAGGCACCACCTATGCCTCAAGTTTCTGCTAGGAGAAATGAGGAACGTGTTGCATTGGTTCAACCGTGGAGGAACCGAGAAATCAAGAACGACGTGTTGAATCTGCAGCTGAAGTACAAGGACCACCCCGATATGATCATGAATTACCACCTCCGCCACCTTGGATACCACAAAGGAATTTGTTACCTGAGTTCATAAAGTGTAACAAGTACTTTGAGGGAATGCCGGGAAAACCGGAGGAAGCAGAAGATTGGTTGTCTCAGATTGAGCGATCATTTAATGTGTTTCAGATACCTGAAGCTCTTAAGGTACCATACGGAACCTACTTGTTGCGATTAAGGGCAAGAATATGGTGGGATTCAAAGCAAAGAGGATTACCACACCCCATAACGTGGGAAGTTTTCAAACGGGAATTTCTGAAAGAATATTTTCCGGGTAGCTTGAAGGAAAAGTATAGTGCTGATTTAATGAATTTGACTCAAGGGAGTAAGACGGTTGATGAATATGAACATGAATTCAATCGACTACTGCAATTTGCCCCAGACGCATACAAAGACAGTGATGAATTAAAAAGGCAAACTTTTATGGCTAGATTAGAGCCCCACTTTCAGAGGAGGCTTGCTGAATTTGAGATTATTGATTTTACCACTATGGTAGAGAAGGCGCGAGTGATAGAACGCGCTAGAGAATATGAAATAGAAAGATATCAGAAATGGGGGAAAACTTTTGGAAAAAGGATTCATGATAATGTGGGAACGATACTGCTCCTAAGAAAGGGAGATTCTTTAAGCAATTCGAAATGCCAAAAGTGGAAATACTGGGAAGTAATGTTATCTGTTGGAGATGCAAGGGCACTCATTACCCAAGAGACTGCCCACATCTGCAACATAAATGCTTTTATTGTGGTGAAAGTGGACATCATGCTGCCAAATGTCCAAAAATGGCAAGTGCGACCTGCTTTATCTGTAAGAAGGTAGGTCATATAGCAACTTACTGTCCTCAAAGGAGTACTGGAGCGGCAGGATCATCACAATCTAAAGGAGTTGTTGGAGTGAGGGATCAGAAAGAAGGTAATGCCAGTACTAACAAAAATACTGGAACAGCTAGAATCTATGCTATGCATGGAACTCCATCTGACGAAGAGGAGATAGAGGAGAATGATGCTGAAAACATTTGGGAGGAAGCTGATTTGGATGATACCGGACTCATTGCAGGTATGTAATTACGTTTAAAGCAATAATATGAGACATGAACACTTTAGATGCACAATTAATGCTTTTATAAGTCCTAAATAACATGTAATGTATAATTGATAAATAGGCACAATACAAGTGAAAGACCATTCAGTGTACGCTCTATTTGACACCGGCGCAACACATTCATTTATAGACACTGCATTAGCCAGACAACTAGGTCTAACATGTGAAGCCATGAATAAAGGGTTAGGGATCAGTACACCCACCGGAGGCATGGTTATGACTCAGGAGATAGTGAAAGAATGCCCAATGTAAATTGGGAATCAAGGATCAATTGTTGATCTAATTGTAGTGGATCTGCACAAATATGAAGTTATTTTGGGAATGACTTGGTTAGCTGCCACAAAAGCTAAGATTGATTGTCGTCTTAAGATGGTATCCTTTATAAATTGTCAAGGAGAGAGAAAGGGGTACCAAAGAGAAATACTACGAGACAGTGGAGTTAAATTAACAACCATTGAAGTTAATGATGATGGCACTGAGAAGTTAGGTGAAATTATTTTAGGAGCTGTTAATGGAGAACCAGAGAAACTTAATATTCATACTATAAGAACTGTGTGCGAATATCCAGATGTATTTCCAGAGGAATTACATGGTTTACCTCCACAAAGAGAAGTGGAATTCTCCATTGATTTGATGCCTGGAATAGAACCAGTATCAAAAGCTCCGTATCGAATGGCACCTGTAGAATTGAAGGAATTAAAGGTACAATTGCAAGAATTGATGGATAAAGGATTCATTAGACCCAGTGTATCTCCGTGGGGAGCCCGGTACTGTTTGTTAAAAAGAAGGATGGTTCATTGAGACTCTGTATTGATTATAGAGAATTGAACAAGGTAACCATCAAAAAAAATATCCATTACCAAGAATTGATGATTCGTTTGATCAACTACGTGGAGCAAAAATCTTTTCCCGTATTGATCTCAAATCAGGATATCATCAAATTCGAATCAAGACAAAGATATACCTAAGACTGCATTTCGAATACGGTATGGCCACTATGAATTTTTGGTTATGCCATTTGGACTGACTAATGCACCTGCGGTATTTATGGATTTGATGAATCGGATTTTTCGACCATTGTTGGATATTTGTGTGATTGTGTTTATAGATGATATATTGGTATATTCACCATCAGAGGAGCAGCATGAGGAGCATTTGAGGAATGTATTGCAGATTTTGAGGGATAATAAATTATATGCGAAGTTGTCAAAGTGTGAATTTTAGCTTGAGAGCATATCTTTCTTGGACACATCGTGTCCGAAGAGAATTTCTATAAATCTTGCAAAGGTCAAAGCCATCGTGGAATGGAAAAGACCTAAGACAGTTACTGAAATCAGAAGTTTCTTGGGGTTAGTTGGATACTATCGAAAATTTGTATGGGATTTCTCAACGATTGCAAGACCATTGATGCAATTGACAAAGAAAAATGAAAATTTGAATGGAATGAAAAGCGGGACAAAGTTTCCAAGAATTGAAGAAGAGATTAGTGTCAGCACCAATATTAGTCTTACCCAATGATCAAGACCCATATGTTATATATAGTGATGCATCCAAAAATGGTTTGGGATGTGTATTAATGTAGAATGGAAAAGTAATAGCATATGCTTCCAGGCAATTGAAACCCCATGAAATGAATTACCCTACTTATGACTTGGAACTAGCTACTATTGTTTTTGCACTCAAAATTTGGAGACATTATTTATATGGACAAAGGTGTGAAATTTATACTGATCATAAAAGTTTGAAGTATATATTCACACAAAAAGAATTGAACATGAGGCAACGATGATGGTTGGAGCTAATAAAGGATTATGATTTGGGTATCAATTATCACCCAGAAAAAAAGAAAGCTGTCGCTGATGCTTTGAGTCGGAAAAACTACAGTGAAGTAGCCTCAATGCTGACTGAGCAAAAAGAACTCATCAAGGAATTTGAAAGGATGAGTTTAGGATTCACAATGCAAGGTGTTGAAGCTGAACTTGGAAATCTGATTTTGGAACCTACCTTACTTCAACAGATCAAAGAAGCTCAAAAAGAAGATATGGAATTTCAAAGGATTATCCAAGAGATATCACAAGATAAATATAAGGATTTCCGAGTTGATGATGAAGGAATCCTTAGAATGGGCAATAGACTGTGTGTACGCCATGAATCGGATTTAAGGCAGAAGTTGATGCAAGAAGCACATAATTCCGGTTATACTGTTCATCCTGGAGAAACGAAAACATATCAAGAATTGAAAAGTGCATATTGGTGGAACGGGATGAAAAAGGATGTAGCGGAATTTGTGGCCAAATGTGAGATATGTCAACGGGTTAAAGCTGAACACCAAAAGCGGGAGGATTGTTGAAGCCATTACCAATTCCTGAATGGAAATCGGATCAGATCTCTATGGACTTTGTATGTTCATTACCTAAGATGAGTAGTGGACATGACATTGTATGGGTTATTGTGGATAGACTTACTAAATCAGCACATTTTATACCCATCAATATGACATATCCACTGTAAAAGCTAGCACGGATATATCTTAAAGAGATTGTTCGATTACATGGAATACCAGCTAGTATAGTATCGGATAGAGATCCACGCTTTGTTTCTAGATTCTGGAATGGGTTGCAGAAAGCGTTAGGGACGCAGTTAAAATTCAGTACTGCTTATCATCCCCAAACTGATGGACAAACGGAAAGGACTATACAGACTTTGGAAGACATGCTAAGCTCTTATATATTGGAATTTAAAGGAAATTGGGATCAACACTTACCTTTGGTGGAATTCGCGTATAATAACATTATCATTCTAGTATCGGAATGCCGCCATATGAAGTACTTTATGGTCGAAAGTGTAGATCACCATTATTTTGGGATAATTTAGAGAGAATAGCGGTTAGACCTGAAATGGTACAAGAAACGATAGATAAGGTGGCAGTGATAAAACAAAAGATGAAAGAAGCTCAAGATCGACAAAAGAGTTGGGCTGATATGAAGAGACGGGAATTGGAATTCAAAGAGGGAGATCATGTATACCTTAAAGTGAACCCGATCAAGAGTCTTCATCGTGGACGAAATCAAGGAAAATTAAGTCCTCGATATATTAGACCTTTTGAAATTTTGGATAGGGTAGGAGATTTAGCCTACCAATTGGCTTTACCTCCAATTTATCTGGTATACATAACGTGTTCCATGTATCGGTTCTGAGGAAATATGTCTCCGATCCAGATAAAGTGGTTGAGCTGGAACCAATTCCATTGAAGGAGAACTTGACGTATGAGAAATAACATGTTCGAATAATGGACAGTAAAGTACAAACTCTTAGAAACAAGGAAATAAGATATGTTAAAGTTTTATGGGATCCCCGAACGGAAGAAATGACTTGGGAGTTAGAAGATGAAGTTCGGAAGAATTATCCTAATCTGTTTGAGCCATCAGGTACGTATAAAGCTTTGAGGACAAAGCTTATTTTAAGGGGGGAAGGATGTAAACCCCGAAAATTTTCATAATAGTATACAATAGTAAAATAGAAAACGTAAGGTAGAAAGTGAATTTAGGATCCGATATAAAAATCCTAGAATAGACCTATGAGTTGTAATAAACTCATTCCTAGTTTGAAAGACCCGAATAAGAATTTTCTCGACCTTAATAGATACTAAAAACGACATTTCGTATCTTGAACTAATAATTCAAGACATAACTAGAAATAGCTTTAAAGTTTTAAAACCGGTAAGATACAGTTTATTAATAGAGCTTATCGGTATAAAACAATAAATTTAAAAAGGAAATATTAAGATTATAAATACAAACAAACACTAATACTGAACAATAATTATCAATTTAGATCTAAAAAGAAAATTTCAAACCTGCTGTTATAATTGTTAGGAAATTCTAAATTTATTAGGACTTGGTTCCTAATTTAATTCATCGAACTTGAAAATTTAATTACGTAAGTTAAAAATACTAAAAATAATTAATCATGTGAAGTTTTAACTAAAAATTTGAAAATACAAATAATTAAAAATTTTGTAGTAACTTAGGTAATTTTATCTCGATAAAACGTAAATATAACGAGCGTAGATATACGCGAATAATTTATTTTTAGTAAAAATATTTTAGTTAATAACTATTAAATATATATATATATATATATAAAGAGGAAAATCGGATTTTTGACCGCAACACAAATGGAAGACTTGGAGTGTCGAATAGTAGAAGAGCTTCACGTGCACTACAGAATCCCTCCGAGTAGCAGCTTCCCTTCACGCGCGCTGCAGCATGCCCGAGCAAGACAAATCTTTCCCCACGGGCACAGCAGAGGTCGAGCAATCCCTTCCCACGTACGGCAGCAGCAATCCACCAAGCAGCAGCAGCTTCATCGCACGAACAGCAGCAAGGATGGC
Organism: Combretum micranthum; assembly: GCA_024138025.1. Classification (NCBI taxonomy): domain Eukaryota; kingdom Viridiplantae; phylum Streptophyta; class Magnoliopsida; order Myrtales; family Combretaceae; genus Combretum; species Combretum micranthum. The sequence goes on from JAMXBD010002550.1 coordinate 116,109, forward strand.
CGAGCATCAACTCCACACGCAAGCAGCACCATCGAGCAGCATCCATCCACACACGCACAAAGGAGCTGAGAACAGAGCACAGTGGGAAAAACAGAGCAACAGCAGCAGCAGGAGCCTCGGTTGCAACAGCTGATTTTTGTTCAACTTTGCTTAGATTTTTACAACAAAATTCAACCTGAAAAGGACACCCTAACCAACCCAAAAGCTACACCTATAACCCACATTTAATTTGCAAGAATTACAGACCAAATAGAAGAGGAAAACAGCTCCAAATCAAGATAGAAAAATCGTGATGCAATAGCCAAGAACTCCCTGCTGCAGAGACCTGATTTTTCTTGACTAAGTTTGATCTGAAATTGAGCCTTAAACTTCAAAAGAAATTGACCCACAACTCTCCACATGTAATCAACAATAAATGAGGAGAATTTCAGCTTAGATAAACAACCACAACCACTCCAAATATCATGCCAAATTCGGATCTTGACAGCTACAGCAGGAGAAATTTAACAAGATACAGCAGCACATATCTTAAGTTAGCTTCGATTTTTGCAATATTCCTAGGCTTCAATGAGCTGATATTTTTGACCAATTAAACACCAATAGAGAGCCTTCAAATGGACACTTCATACACCAAAAATTAATGAGAAAATCAGAACCAAAATCTGTCCAAAAATCAAGATGAATTGCTCCAAAAATTTCAAATTTTCACATTCAAACTTCAACAGATTTTGACCCATTTTTATACAATTTAAGCTCTTATTTTTACACACATAAATAGCATTAATTAGCTATCAAACAAACTCAATTAACACCCCCAAAGATAGCCACAAAAATCTGTCAAAACATAAGTCAAATTGTCATCCAAATTTGCAAAATCGTATGGAAAATTCCAGCTGCCATTGTGAACATTTTTCAAGCCCAAAACCCATTCGTTAGCCCCTAAAACTTAGCCTATCCTAGTATATGTATATAAGCTTAAGTTAGTTACAATTTGAGCTCATAAATCTCACAAAAGCACTCAAAAAACACAGTTGCAAACATAAGTGCGTCTAGCTCTTTTTCCTTCCCTTTTGCCATTGCAACCTTCAACATAGAAGCTTAGAAACCCTTGTATAATCAACCATAAACCCCTAGCTTACTTCCATATCCTACCTACACACTAAGCTCATCAAAACATCCACAACCAAATCAAAAGTCTTAAGTTATCCTAAGATTCAAGAGGAGGAAACTAGCTTTACAAGGTGAGGATATTGGATTGCATTAGTAAAACTCCCATTATAGTTAATGTTGTTTAGTTAGAAACTCATCATCTAATCTTTGATCTAGCTTTAATTCTTTCTTTAAGAGGAAGTTGAACATCCTTCTTTCATTCCAATCCAAGGTAAGTTCTAAACTACAACCTATCCTTGTTAAATTTGTGAATAGACTTTAGGATGGATTATTGAGCATTGGAAGAAAGTTTTGTGGTTGATAGAAGTTGTTAATCTATTGATGAATTCAAGTGGAGAGATGGTTGATGTGTTGAGAATGCCTAGATATTGTTGGAAAAGAAAAAACAACAACTTAGAAATATTATAATTATGGTAATAGTAAATTCGGAGCTAGGAATAAAGTGTACAAAACAAGACTCAAATTTCATCTAATCTAGTCTAAATTCATGTCTAAAGCTTCTAAGACCTTATATGAACACAAAACTTGATAAAACAAGCTTTACAAGCATGATTAGAAGTCCTACATTACAAGAAAAGTGTTATGAACAATTCATAGAAATTATACATGCCAAGACTTCTACAAATTATGACGGAATTTAAGATGTAAATGAAAGTTTAAATGGGATCCTCTAAAATAATACATATAATCAAAAGAAACTTAAAAGAATTAAACAATAAAAATTTCTTTCCCATAAGAATCAATGCTTTAAGAAATAGTTATAAACCATAGGAATGATACCAAATACCGACATACACTTAGACACTCATAGGAATTTAATTTTCTTTTATAAATATTATTGATAAATATTTTATCTTAATAGGTAATTTCAATACTGTTGAGGATTTCCCAGTCGATTACTACGACTGATCAGTATGAGCAGATGAGTAACTTAGACTTATTACATTGTTTGTGATTGTAGTTTAGTTGCACTAAAATACAAAGATAATAATGATGAACTCGCGTATATATGGGATTACGGGATTTGTATGCTGTTTGAAATTACTTGTTTGACAAATACTACTAACCAAAAGTGATAATGAATGTCTTGTGAAATTACTGTATGTGAAGCATGTTGAATGTCTGAATAAAGTTTGAACACTTATAACCTGATTAAAAATTATCGAACTCATAAGTAAAATGGTGCATGCATAGCATGATTTGCACATACTGCATTATGTTTTTATGGTCGCCTACTACGTGTTAGAATTTCGGTTCTCTGGTAATACTTGGTTATTCTAGGCAAGACGCTATTAGTTCTACGCAAGTTTACTTTTGTTCTGTCGGTTCCATGGGAACTAACTGGTAACGAAGGACGCCGCCCATGGTATCGCTGTGAAATGTCTAACACTTGTGGGAGTTTCTAAGGCGTAAAACAAGAAATGAGTGTTTCAAACATCATTAACATAAAAAGATAATAATTGTGAGGATTGTGGATTTCCTGTGTACTTAGTTTCTCCTGGGTAGGTGATTCAGGGATCGGTTCCTTCAACCCCATGAGAGGGCGTAAATCTCCATCCTGTTTGGATTCCGGTTTGTCCAAGCTTGTAATTGTTCATGTGTTTGATTGATGCATTACATATGATTGATAAAACTTGCTTGTTGTGATAAGTCTGGTTTCACTGAGCCCGTGGTTATGCTCACACTCCTACAGTCCTTATAGGATGACACTTAAGCCTTGGTTGGTGGCTTCTAGGAGCTTAGAGTCGGTATGATTCTAAAGCTGGAAGAGTTTTGGAAACAGGGAAAAGTAGTTTCTTTATTTATATGTATTAATTGGTGTTAGTGCATCAATTTTATTATCTGAGAACTTAGAAAGTTTTATGGTTTGTAATAGTTATTATTCAGACAGTAGCAGTTAATTATGGTATTGTGATTTTATTTACTTTCATCGTTTTTATCACGCAACCAAAAAGATTCTGTTTTGTTAAACTCATGTCACTTTCCAAAGTAGTTCTAGTATTGATATGTGTATTTGATATCGTCTGGGTTATCAGGCTGTATCATAATATATATATTACTACTAGGATACTATTGAGGCGTGACAATAAGTACTCGCTCCCTAGAATTGAAGATCTTTTGACCAACTACAAGGAGCAAACACGTTTCCTCACAATTTAAGATCAAAGTACCACCAATTAGGAATCAAATCCAAAGATGATTCGGAGAAATGCTTCTCAAACTCGTTATGGACACCACAGGTTATTAGTAATGCTTTTTAGATTGTCCAAATTGAACCAAGTATATATGTCTCTGTAGGATAAGTAAGTAATTGACGAAATCTTGGTCTATTCTAAAACAGAAGAACAGAAAGGGAAAAAGGAGACAGTTAGAGTTAATCAAGGACTGTAATCTTAAGTATAAGAAGTTGATAAAAGGGAATTGAAAAGCTAAGCATTGAGATTATGGGACAAAGTATGAAGAAGGAGATGACCAATATGGTATTTAAACCAACCTTGATAGAAAGGATTAAAAGGGCTTAACGCTAAGATGAGAAGATACAAAGGATAAAGAAAAATATAGGAAGAAAAGTGTATTACAGGATGACGAAAACCATATTAAGGGAATTAAAGGACGATTTAGTGTGCCTGAGAACAAGGAAATTAGTAAGGAAAAATCATGAGTACAATCCGTAACTTGGGAGTAACGGCACATTCGAGAAGAACTTAGATATACCAAAAGTTTCAAAGAACGTTAGTAATAAGATAAGAAGAAACAAAGTGTCGATAAGAAAGTAAGAACATCAAAGGACTGAAGATCTATAAAACCTTTGCTGATACCAAAATAAGAATAGAATTAGACTTCCCGAGATTTTGGATTTCCAACAGTACCACTAGGAAGGCAAGGACATTTATGTCATAGTCGATCGATTAACCAAGTTGGCTCATTTCATAATCGACCAATATAAACGTTTTCTATGGACAAGTTGACAAAGACTTATAAAAGAAATTGATACGAAAGCAAGGAATCCCAGTCGGAATCATATCAACTCAGGACATAAGAATAGTACCTAAGTGTTGAGCTAACAAGAAATCTTGAAGAAAAAAAAGATGCACTTTGATACTATATAATGGACGATCAAAGAGAACAATTCAAACTTTGGAGAGACAATTAAAAGCACGTATCACAGATTTCAAAGAATAAGGAAGTCACAAGATAAACAAAAGAAGTGAGACTGGTCAGAAAATGGGGACCCTAGAAATTCGAACAGAGATTAAGTGTACTTAAGCATAAAGAATGTACGTCGTGTGCACTCCCAATTTGAGCTCACGATACATTGGATCTTTTAGAAATAATAAAACAAGTTGGAAGTTTAGCTTATCATCTAAACCTGTTGGAAGTATATGACATGTTCCAAATCTCTATACGATAATTGATCAAGGGATCAGTTTCGGAGTTAGAGTCAGTACTCTTAAAAGAGAATTTCGCCCGTAAGGATTACCCAGTACAACTTTTCAAAGGATGGGAAATAAGGAAATCAAGTAAGTCAAGGGTGTCACACTCGAAGGGTACCCTAAACGTGGCAGTCACCGTACACAATAATAAAGCCTAAGAATGACCACCTAAGTCATACGAAGGCTTCCATACTATGTACAAAGCGTCCAACACATGGAGAAACTCATCGGAGTGATACATTTTATGTTGATATAACTTGAGTAACAATGTAAAGGAATTTCAATTTACTATACTCCAAATACAAAGCATTATACTTCAATTACATTCATCAAAAGATTCCACTACATAAAACTATTACAAGGCAAATCATAAAACCTAACTAAAACTTCAAGCATTCTTATTCCTTGCCAGAATCCCGAAGTCATTCTCGGCTCCAACCATCCTAGTCCCCACTTAACACTCTTGAGATAACCTGTTCATTTAAACATCTATTGGGGTATAAGCTACACTAGCTTAGTGAGTAAGAACTTCGAAGATTACATTTATAACACATCATACAATCAAGTGATTAGTCAGACAAGTGATATGCATCAAACACATGAATTCAACAAACATATGATTAGCCAGAAATCATATGTGGATGGACTTGCGTCCTCCATCCCGGGTTAGTAGATTAACGAATCCTGTGGTAGGAACCAAGACCGTTTCAGCTTACGGACAACTAGAAACTATAAATTCGTATAAGGACAGTGATAAACCAACAAATGTTAATGCTTCATCCCTATCATGATATGAATGAGTTCAATTTCATCTTCAATTCCGAATAATCAATTATACTAATTCTTTTAAGTGATCAATCAATAATCGCAGACAATCAATTTTAATTCATCTATACAAGCAATAGTTAATCACTCTGCCTCGATATTCTTTTACTCTGTTTCTCATATCAACAACAACCATGCATAGTTCCCATTCATCCCCATCATGCATTTCCATTTTATCTTTACCAAATATCTAGTGCAACTATTATTACAATCACATACAATAAATGAAATCGGAAGTAATACTCACTCGGCCATTGGATCACCGGTCTCTTAGTACAAGTAATCCGGTGGTAAGGAATCGTCGATATCGGGGTCACCTAAAAAGGAAGAAATACCCTAATAAGTATTTCATCACTTAACTAGTCCAAGCTATCTCATACAAACTATCAAATTCGTAATTCTCGTCCTACGCGGAATTCCAACTTAAAACGGCCATAACTTGGTCGTTTTAACTCGGAATTTAGCAAATTATATATCGATTTCTATCTACTTCGAAAGATCTATCTAATTCTAATATTATATTTAAGTTTTGAAAACTTTGAAGCTTCGAAAAGGTCGGATCAGATCAGAACAGTAGCAATTTCAATTCCTGAAAAAAAATAGTTTTGTAAATGTTTGTATAATGTTCCTATTATATAGATTAGCTATACATGCAATATGAATGATTTCCTAACATAAATGGCATGTTATGAGCTTGATGCATGCATGCTTTTGACAATATTTACTAAAAGGAATTTTTAGAAACTTTTTATTTGTAAGACTCCATGGCTATTTACTTTCAAGAAAACTAGTTTCCTAACCTTGATCATTTCCATTTGTTTTGGATTTATTTCTTAAGAAAATAGGATTATCTTTGTTAAAATTGAGTCTTCATTATATCTATTACTTATGACCTTCGTTCTACATAAAAATTTCCATTTTACACTTTGTAAACATGTTTTCAAGTAGGGTTGATTCCAAAATCCGAATTTGTAAAAATTATTTTTGTGGTGGTTCCTTTAGGTAAAAATCATTTGATACTTAGAATATTAAGGCTCAACCATGCCTAGCCACTAAGGACTTCATTTCTTTGATAAAACTTCTAATTTGAGTTTGAAAAATATGGTTTTTATGCCATTACTCCATTATTACGAATTTCTTAAAAATGACAACAACTCAATTTTTCCTACTTTGTTTCTACAATGCATCATGCATATATGTATTACCTACAAGCTATTGTTATGAAGATTATGAGATGATCTACCTATATGTATACATATAGTACCAAGAATTCTTTTTGAAAACCTTTACTTTGTAAATCTTTGAATTTTACTAGACTTAAGAAAAAATACTTTTTCTTCTTGTAAATCATATTTGATTTTAACAAAATTCAACCTTGATGACCTATATAACCATCACCTTCAATATTTCAACAAAAACCTTCATTTTGGGTTAGAAAATAGGTGTTCACATAGGTGGTTTGCCTAAGCATGAATTTTACAAAATTTTGAAGGATGAAAACATTGTTTAACTTATTCTTGGAAACCATTTGGTATTCTAAGATTATATTTGATAAACCTTTTTTATCCTTGTCAAAACTTGGTCTTTATTACATATATTCCCTAGGACTTCCATTTTTCCTATAAAATTCATTTTGGCATTTGGAATATAGCATAGGTGTTTTACATAATGGCTATTTTCAAATCCGAATTTGAGAGAAATTCATTTGAGCTTGTTTTCTTTGTAAAACTCATTGTAGTCTCTCAAAAACCATTTCCTAATCAAACCTATCCCTTAAGGCTTCCATTTCTTTAATAAAAGTCTTGTTTTGAAGTTGAAAAATGGGTTTTCAGAATTGGTCTTTGTTGAGATCCGAATTCACAAAATTTATTTTGGACATAGTCTTTGATAAAATCTATCTAAACTTATGAAAATCCATTCCTTACATATTGTAAACCTCGAAAACTTCCACCATACGATACGACCCTAGATTAGAAATTATGGGTTGACTAGTAACCCTAGGAGTTAATTAGAAACTCTAGTTTAGATATATATTTTAAATTTGATCGGTTTGGGACTCATAAACTTTATAAAAGGACTTCTTTGACCCCAATTGATTCCAAAAACAAGATTTCATATTCGGAGATAATAATTCAGGTTGTGATCAAAGGAAACTTCAAATCCTAAACCCGAATCCTTGTCAAACAGATAGATTATATAGAAAAACCTAAATATGGATATTAAGTGATTACCTTAGTATTCAATAGAGACCGGGAATTGAAACAAGGTATAGTAATGAACCTATATTTGGATTGGAACCCTAGAATTTGAGAGTTCTAGTCAGTAATAAACTACATTGATAAGATTTCATAGTGAGTGTCCAAATCTAATATATATAACTAGTATAGCCTATATATTAGTAGTAATATTACGTAAAGGACTCAATAGGGTTTTAGTTAGAAAATTGTGATCTTAAGACAAACTGTTAGGATTATAAATACCCAATAAAAACATAAACTGATGTATAACTTGAGATCTAGACCTCCAATACAGAATTGAATCATATTAATAGTCGAATTAGGGTTTTCTAAAGCTCTTGGAGCCTGAGACGAAAATTAACCCGAAAAGCTCATAAAACCTAAATCGCGTAGGATAAATTTTTCTTAAACAAATAGATACGTACTATTAAAACCTAAATTTGTACTTTTTGTTAAACTAAACATCTTGTAGGATCCATTAAAGACCTTTGCATATATTATTTACATATATAAGCTAAAATATACCCTAATAGTGTAAAACTACCGAAAACTTAACTAAATATTATCTAATTACTATATAATTAATATATATATATATATTTCCAACTTGCTGGAGATGGTTTCCACTTGTTTTGGAGGGCTGTGATTCTCTTGAAAGAGGTGAGCCGAATTTCTTCAATAATTTACATAAAAAGTCAATATATATCTAACTTAAGCCAATCTAAAATGGACAACTCACTCATGCCTTAATGACAATCAAACAAAGGATTAAATGGACAATAAACAAGAGCAATTCGTTTGGAAATTGAGGAAGAAACGCGGCTGGAAATTTGCACTATGTTATATATATATATATATGCAAACGAACTCGGATGGACAAGCAAACAAATTCCAAACCTTCTCAAACCTTCCAGAATTCATCTACATCTTATTAGGAGTAGAACCAACCCAGAAAACAATTTTTAAACCCTCGCACCAACCCCGTTTGAGAATTCAAACAAAAACCTGGAAAAAACGCATAAAAACGAGCTTGAGGTAAGTGATTTAATTCCGCGAGTTTTCTTTCAGTTTTAAGGTTTGAAACTGATTCTTAGACATCTTAGGAAGCTAACCAAGGCCACTAGGAGCTTCGAATTTCATCGAGAGGTCACAACGAAGGTATTTTTCCTAAACCCTAGCCGAGGTTGATGATTCAAAATCATGTATAACATGTTGTTTTTATGTAATTTTTCTAGGATATTTAGGTTTCTTAGGTTCCTAGGAGTTGTTTGGATCCAAAATCCCGACGTTTTGACGTCGGGATTCGCCTGAAATGGCCGCGGCTCATCGGGGAAGACGATGAACAGTGCTCCTCGATGAGCACGGGCTGGGTGCACGGGCGTACTTAACCCGTGTACCCCTTGGCCAGAACAAAAAAAAAAATTAAAATTATTTTTCAGACTTTATTAAATATAAGATGTTTAATTATTTAATTTATTATTATTAATCTAAAAAGAATTTTTATAAATATAAATTACTTTATTAAGTAATTTCCGCATAATAAGTTTTTAATTATAATCATTAATAATCTTAATATTATTAAAAGAATTTTGTTAAAATTTTCGAAAATATTATTCTAAAATAATATGAATATAAGACTAAAATTACTTTAGTAATAATATTAATTAAAGTATAAGACAATTAGTATAATTCTTAATGTGATGGAATATAATTATTCTATCTAATCTATTTTCGGAAATTTTATTATTATTATTATTATTATTATTATTATTATTATTATTATTATTATTATTATTTTTTTTTATTATTATTATTATTATTAGTATTATTGATATTATAATTATTTTTGGTGCTATTATTGATGATAATTATTAATGTTCTTATGATTTACGAAAAGAGAAAAATAATTTCGAAAATAGTTATAATAAAGTTAATAAATTCTTTTATTAGTGAGTATGTTTTCATAGAAAGATATATATATGTATAAACTATGAGTTAGTGAATACTAAGTATATATTAGAATATTTGTATATAAATCGATAGCAATAGAAATTTAAATAATCCAAATTTGTGAGTATAGGAACATCTATACTCTATAAGAAAAATTCATTAAGTAATTTAAAAGAAAACTGATATTTTTGGACAATAAAAATGAATTAGCTAAGTTATTAAACTCTCCAAATACCCAATTGATAGATTCACATATCCAACCAGAACCAATACAATAAAACTGTGAGTACAAGGATTTAAAACTTAGAGCTATTTCGAAAGAAGTAATTAAGAATAAAATAGAAACCCAGCAAACCATTAGAACACTTAAATATTCATAGAAACTAAATTGTATAGTCTGGAATCTTAATATTTATATTATTTATCTCAATAGGTGACTCGGGTATTGGGGAGGACCTACCTGAAGATTACTACGATTAACTAGGATAGGCAGGTGAGTGACTCAGTATTATTACATTGGTTGTGCTTGTACTAATAGTGAACCTTAAATAAAAAGATAATGAAAATTAGTGATCTGTTTGAAATATGAAAGTTGTGTATTGTATTCCATTGATTGCCATGCCACCCTAAAATAAGTGATAACACAATTGCATGTATCTTGATAATGTATGTAGTATCTAATTGAGTGTCTGTATTGCTTGATCACCCCTAAATTGACTAAAAACTACTGGTACCATAATGGAAAATAATCATGCATTACATACTATGCATAAAAAGCATTGAGTAAGTGGTAGCCTACTACGTGTTAGTTTCTCGGATCTCTGGTAATGCTTGAATTATCTAGGCTAGAGAGCTAGTAGTTAATTGCAAGATTACTTTTGTTCTGTTAATACCATAGGAACTACATGGTAAACGAATGACGCCGCCTATGGTATTACATGGGAATAACTAACGCTTAGTGAAGTTTCTAAAGCTAAAACAGGAAATGAATAAAGAAACATGATAAGCTTAAAGAGATAATTAAATTTGAGATTATTATTTCCTGAAAGCTTAAGTCTCTCCTGGGTAGGTGGACCATAGATTGTGATCCTTCAACCCCGATGGGAGGGCGTAAATCTTCATCCTGTTTGGATTCCGGGTTATCCAAGCTTGTAATGTTCATTTGTGTGATTGATGCATTTCATATGATTGTTAAATAACTTGTATGTTATATGTAATGAGTTATGGTTATTCACTGAGCTTGTGTTTTAGCTCACACTCCCACAGTCCTTTCAGGTTTACCTTGCGCCCCTGGCTCGTTACTAGCAGGAGCATGGTCCCGGTAAGAGATTAGAAGCCAGAAGTTTAAAGTAGTATAGGATTAGAACATCTATATCTGTAGTAGTCTTTTGATGCCTTTAATGTGCATTAGAATCATCAGTTAAGGTTGTAAGGAATTATGAAGCATATGATCTGTAATATTGTAGTTTGTAATAGTTGTTTACTAATTTACATCTTATATATGTTTGTTTATTCCATCCAAGCAACTAAAAGATCCTATTTTTGGAAATCATGTCATTCCTAGAAGGTAAACTAATAATGGTAATTGAATGGTTCTTGATTATCATTATTAGAAGACCCTCGGGGCGCGACAATATCCTATCTTAAGAGCCTTCCATATCTTGAATAAAAACTTCATTTTTGAGTTGGAAAACATGTTTTTAAAATATGCCTTGGCCAAAATCACAAAATAGAATTTTGTTTTGAAAATTAATCTTTGAAAATCATCTTTGAACCATATAAAATGAAGTCTTGATACTATATATACATTAAGCCTTCATTATCTCAAGTAAAAATTTCATTTTGGCACTTGGAAAGTGGTTTTTAAATGGGGTCTTACCTAAATACGAATTTCACTATTTTTGTTTGAGTTCAAACCAAGATCTATACTTAATTTGAACATAAACATAAAAGAAATCCATGGTAGTAAACTATAAACTCATAGATCTAAACTTTACTCATCAAAATCATTCATTTATGTTATCTATCCCCTAAGCCCTTCATTTTAAATGAAAAATACACATTTTGAAGTTGAAAAGTAACTTTTCTAAATATGGTTCCTTTTTCATCCGAATTTTCAAAAATGATTTTTGTTGAAAATAAAATAGATCTTGAGCTTTCTAAAACTTTCCTACTATTATAATGCTACTACAAGTTGTTTATGAACATAAAACAAAAGTCTAATGCATGTATGAACCTAAAACAATTAGATCTAGTTATAAATGTATGAATCACTATAATAGTTATGTGAATGATGAATATATGCATAAATCATTAGCAATAACAAAAATAATAACTCAAATAACAAGATCTAAAGCATAAACAAAAATCAAAGCTACAAAAAGTTAGATCTATAAAATATAACTACTTTTAATAAAAAATAATAGTGATACAAGATAATAATCATGGAGAAGAGGAGTGTTTCATTTTTGGCATCATCATCCTTAGCTTTTAAGCTTATGGAATGTCATTTGATGCATGAAACTCTCACTATACTTTACCTATATCACCTATGGAAGCTTTGAGAAGAAAGTTTGCTTTAAAATCTTCAAGAATAAAGTATAGAAGCAAGAAATTGGAATGGGGGCAGCTTGTTTTTCATGTAAGAACAAGAGAAAATGAAGAAAGAAAGAGAAGAAAAAGAGAGAGAAGAAGATAAGGAATGGAAAAGGAAAAAAGTGTAAATGAAAGAGAGAGAGAGAGAAGGAGTGCATTAATTGAAAAAAAATAAAACAAGGGCAGCCAAAGGGAGAGGGAGCTGCACGTGAAATTGGGAGAGAGAGAGAGAAGGAATTTGTTTGAATTTTGATTTGAAATTGAATTGTGTAATTAATGTGTATGTGTTGCTTCTTTAACAAGGAGTGGAATATATTTATTTTAGTCAAAATAGGAGTAAATTAAAGGACAATGGCAGCCAAAAGAAGGGGAAAAAATCTGCCATGAAGTGTGGGATAGAGTGTAGAAAGATTGAAGTGAAAAAGAAGTGATATGTAAAAGGTGTACTTGAAATATGGGTTGGAAAAAGTGCTTTTTATTAAGAAAAATACAAAATAAAATTAGGAAAAATATTTTTAAATAAGTGGCAGAATTTCATAAATAAAATTAAATAATTATTTGAATTATTTTAGTATTTTAACAAATATGTTACCGGTATGATCAAAATACGTGAATATGGGCTATAAATGATATTTTTATAACTCGAAAAATGCTAAAAAAATTACTTTATGAAAATAAAAATATTTTTCAAATATTTTATAATTATTAAATTAATTTATTTTATTTTTAGTATCGGTCTTAAACAGAATCTGATCCCGTAAAAGCCTGAAACTAACTAAATTTTAGAAAAATAAAATTTTCTATGCTATATAAAATATTTATCTAAAAATATAAGTCTTCATAAGAATAATAAAATTGTGTAATGAAATAGAAGTGAATAGTGCAAAAGATTAATTAATTACTAGTAGTAATGAAGATAATAAAAATGTTATAACTATAACTTTTATAACCCAAAAAATTATATAACTGATATATTTAAAACTGTTATGAAATTACGAATCTAACGGTACTAATCGTATATTTTTTATATTTCGAGCCCCGTGACACGCTTTTCGAAGTCTGTATCCGAACGGGTTCGAAATAGGTCGAAAATTTACCAATCTGATATTTTTAAGCAAATTTATATTACTATGAGCTATTCTACTCACTTATACTACACATCAGCCTCTAGGGTTAAAGGCGCTAGATTGTTGGACTTAACTACTGTATTCCACTTAGGGTTTCCGGGTGATTTTCCGGTTTAGATCTTTGCCAATTTGAAAACTGATATTTTACATTCATACAACATATTTGATTTGAGAAATTTATTTTAAATTTGATTTTTTTGTAAGTATTTAATATCTCTCAACGTTTTCGGAATTCTTGAATTGGGTTTCATTTCCGAAAGTTAATCGTTATTTACTTTTTAATAATTTGTTTTTGGGTTCTATATTACCCGATTTTTATAAGTCGGAGTTACGTATGGAATTTATCGTACGTAGTGGTTTTGGAATTAAAGTATGATGAGTTCTTATTTTGTTTTTAAGAATTTTCATTTTCTCAATATTAAGAAGTTTCTGGATTTGTTTGGGATTTAGGACTTGTTGAAGTTTGGTTTTAATTTGGAGTGATTTTTAGGGTTTATTTTTTAAGTTCATTTTGGAATTATTTACTGAAATTTTCCGAGGCTTACAAAGGGTCTATAGAGAAATCTTTTCCACAAGGAAGCAACTTAAGGAGCTATGGATGAAATGTGACCCAAGTACCTGAGATTGTTTAAAAACGTCAGTTATGAACCTCCAAGTTTTGAGGACAAAACTTTCTTTAAGGGGGGTAGGTTGTAAACCCTCAAAGTTTTGAGATCGGTTTAGCTTAAACCCTAATCTGGAAGTCAACCGGAAACCCAAAAGTCAACAAAACCTAGTTAGACGTAATAGCTTAAAGTTTGGTAATCCCGAATAAGCAACCCCGAGAAAGTAAGTAAAATTTTAGTATGTAGAATAGTCCATAATTACCTAGGGAAGCTTAAAAAGATCAGATTAGTAAAACCACGACTCGTTTTGAACCTGATCAGATACAGTTCTTGAAAAACGTGTCTCGGGGCTCAGGATAGTAAAAATATTCCGAATATACTGTTAGACTCGTAAAAATATCAGTTTTAAAATTTTTTGTTAAGTAAAAATAACAGATATCGTAATTATACGTGTATTTTCTTATGACCGGTACTTTATTAATCATATCTATTTTACATTACACTATTCATTACTATTCTACACTATTATTTTATCTCTACTTTTTCTTACCTACTCTTACAAACACCATAACCTATAACCTTTACTTTTTACATTTCTCATAACTTTATTTCACATCTACCTTACTTATCACTACATTTAATCAACAAAAATATAAAAATTAAAACACTCCCTCTCTCCTCTCCTACATGGCCGGCGCCCCCTCCCTTTATCTCCCTCTCAATTTGTTTTATTTTATCTTTATTTTAATCACACAAAAATTCACTCCTCATTTCCTATAAATACCACCCTCCTCTTTCACTTCTTTCACACAATTACTACTTACAAATTCTCTACAAAAACTCTCTCAAATTCTCCTCTCAAAACTCTCTCCAAATATCGTCCCAAAACTCTCACAAAATAATCACAAAACCACTCTCTACCTACAACAAAACTCATAACCACATAACACTACAAAAACCTTCTTTAGGTAAACTTTTCCTATTATTTTCTTCTCTTCATGTCATGTAACTTTATATGACCATAGTGTGAGTTTCCAAAGACTAAGTGTTATGGAAGCTACACTATGTTCATGTATTGTTCATGTTCATGTTCATGAAAATCTATTTATGTTTATGTTGTTATTTTGTTCATATTATTGTTATTATATCTAAGTATTATTATGTATCTATATATATATATATATATTCTTTAGAGCATATAAGCTCACTTGCAATTTATTTATTTTTACGCAAAGTAATTTATTTATTTCTTTCATTGCAATTTATTTATTTCTTCTTATTTTAAGACTAGTCTCTAGTCTTAGACTTGTCCTCATTAAGTCAAAACAAATTTTTCTTTCTTTCATTTTATTTTTCTTTTGGGACTAGTCTACTTCTTAGTCCCAGGAGCCTTGAAGAAGTTAAGACTCCTAATACTTGACCTTATTTAATATTTATGTTATTTTTGCTTGTTATTATTATTTCTCATAAATCATGCCCATTAAAAGTGTTGTCCAAATTTTTCCGAAGTCTAAGAATACTTGATAAAAAGGAGATTTTGTCATTTAAGAATAGGTTTATATGAAATTTAAAATCTATGGTTTAACAAAAGTAAAAGTTATTCATTTTCAAGTTTTAAGAACTCACTGTAATTTTTGAAACTATTTTTGTTTTGAAAAGCCTTTGTATATCACTTTGTTTTTCAAAGAGAAAAATGATTTTTAATACAAAAATGATTTTTTTTAAGAACCTAACATAACAAAAACCTTAGGAGCAAGAAGTAAGAATTTTCAAGTTTAGATCTTTTCAAATAAATAGTCAAAGAAAGGTTGTATGGAACATAAATAGGAAGAGTAGCACTTAGAAGAAGAAGAAAATTTCTTTTCGAAAAGTCATTTAGGAAAATATAACAAGTCAATTATAAAGCAATTCTTTGAAAACAAAATGAATCAGAATATTCATTCCAAAATAATTTACAAAATGAATTTCTTGTAAACTATAGTTTTCTAAACCTTTAATTGATATTGTTTTACTCAAGAAACATGAATGGACAACAAACACTTGAGCATGAATAAAATGTGAGCTAAGTAACTATAAAAAGAAAACTTTTCAACTATATAGATAACTAAGTATTTATCAAACAAATTTTGAATGATTGAACCAAAATTGTTTTTGAGTTAGAAAATTCGTGGTGAATTTTATCGCCACTGTTTGGAGCCTATATGATCTAGTTTGTTAAAAATAGCTTTAGAAATGGGTAGATCTTTTCGAGTAGGTAGAAATCGATATATTATATGTGCAATTTCGAGTTAAAATGACCAAGTTATGATCGTTTTAAATTGGAATTCTCCTTTATACGAACTTTGAAGTTCTCATGACATTGTTTTGTCAAAATTCAAGAAAATCATCAA
This sequence comes from Combretum micranthum, assembly GCA_024138025.1. Lineage (NCBI taxonomy): Eukaryota > Viridiplantae > Streptophyta > Magnoliopsida > Myrtales > Combretaceae > Combretum > Combretum micranthum. Next base: position 132,442 of record JAMXBD010002550.1, read on the forward strand.
GAAATACTCATCTTGGGTATTTTCTTTGGCTAGCTGATTTCGAGGAAGGATACCTATACCCCGAAGACTATTTCGATTAGGAGGATTGTGTGAGCGACTCATCTACTAGAGAAATCGTCGTCATGGCATCGTGAGTTTATTTCCTTAAAATACTTTACTTGTTTGTGCTTGTAATATAGTCATTAGAATTAAGAAAAGACAAATGAATGTATGTAAGATAATTTGGTTGAAAGGATCCTAAGAATATCGGGCCGAAATTGATTTAATGTTTATTTTGGTATAACCCTTGATTTGCTTGAAATTCTATGATCACCTTAACCTTGGCAATAATGATGCTATGGAGTCATTAAATTAAATTGGTTCATGCATACCACGAAGTGATCACATTACATTGGGCTATTATTAGGTGAGAAGGATGGTAGTTCAAGTCGAAAGCAACACTTGGCGAAAGTGACGAAAGCAATTGCTTGGCGACATGGAGAAAATGCTTGGCGGATAGCCGGAAGCAAGCTTATTCAAGTAGACTTAATGTGCTTGGCGTATTGATCGAAAGCATGAATTTGTTAATTATAAACTACTTGTTTTAAGGTTAAGTATCACCAAACCCCGAATGGAGAGCGTAAATCCATTCAATATATAGTTCCCAGAAAACTATATGCCTTGTTTGCCCACGTGTTTGTTGCATCTCATTTGCCTGCTCAAATAACTTGTTTGAATATTCATTTCAAGTAGTCATTTATGGAAATAGTTCTCACTAAGCCTATTAGCTTATACCCCTATAGATATCTTTTGCAGTTCCCTTATTCGTGGTTGAGGCCACGAAGACCCTGCAGTCAGGTATTTTCTTTTTTGTTAAGGAATTTCTAGATGAAGTTAGTGTTTGATAAGATGTAGAAATATTCTTGTAATAGATTTGAGGCTGGGGAATACCCCTAAACTTTGTAAAACCATTATTATGAGTAAATGAATATTATGAATCCCCATTTCTTAACTTGTTATTATATCTCCTTAAGCTTCATAATTCCATGTATAGTCCTCTAAAGTTGTGAGAGCACGCCTTACACTTAATGTCAAAGCTTAGGGGAATGACTAAGATTGTCATACTTAAACTTTAATATTGAGTATGGCGGACTGTTACATTTAGGGTATCCCTTGGGGCATAACAATATATGTACTAAGGTTAGGCTAGAGTTAGGAGGCTAAGGAAGGTGTTTTGGGCTTGGGAAAATGCAAGTTGCAATTGGAATTTTCGTGTACAAATGGGGCTATGTTTGGATGACGATTTTTGCAATGTTTTGACAGATTTTTCATGACTTATTTGAGTGCATTTATTATGTTTGTTTGGTAGTTAATTAATGTCATTTATATGTGTAAATTTGGAGCTTAAGTTGCTAAAAAATCATATCAAAATCGAGTTAAAATTTGAGGTTGAAAATTAAAATTTCTACTGCAGTTTTCTTGATCTTTTTGGATTGATTTCTTCACCTAATTTTTAACTAATTTTTTATGCCTGAAGTGTCCATCTAGAAGCCTCTTATTGGTGCTCATTTAGTAAAAAAAAAAAAAAAAAACAACTCAAGCTAAGCCTATTTTTTTCCAAATCAGAGCTCAAATTGGTGTGAAAGGAGCTACTATTTCTGTTTGAATTTTCCTCTGCTGTAGCTGTAAATTCTCGATGGAAAGCAAGACAATTTAGAGCTGGTTTGTTACTTGTTTGAGCTGGAATTCTTTGGCATTTAATGTTGATCATATATGGAGTATTTTGGTTGGATTATATGTCATTTTCATGTTGAATTTGTGTGTTAAATTTGGTGCAAATTGCTGGACGTGAAGCATCCCTATAGCAGCTGAAATTCTCCCCTCTATTTTGTGATTCAAAATTGTAGCATCGGGTTTTAAATTTTTTTATTCCTTATTTGCTTAATAGTTATCTAAAATATTTTAGCAAGTATTAATTTATAAACGTATGTTTATAACAATTAGATAAGAGTTTTATCGAAATAGAATTTTCTAAGTTACTACAAAAACTCTAGATTGTTTATATATTTAAATTTTTAGTTTAAAGTTTACACAATTAATTATTTTTATTATTTTAACTTACAAAATTAAAATTTTCAAATTCTATAAATCAAATTAGGAACTAAGTCTTAATCAATTCAGAATTCCCTAACAAGTATAACAATGGGTTTTGAAATTTTTATTTGAGATCTAGACTTATATTTATTGGTCTATATTAGTATCTACCGCGTATTTATAATCCTAGTAGTTCATCTTTGGATTATTGTTTTATGTCAATAAGTTCTGTTAATAGATTATATTTTATCAGGTTTTAAATTTAGGGCTACTTCTAATTATATCTTGAATTATCAGTTCAAGATACGAAATCTTGTTTTTTGTATTTATTAAGGTCAAAGGAATTTTTATTCGGGGGTTTAAACTAGGAATGAGTTCATTACAACTCATAAATCTATTCTAGGATTTTTGTCGGGTTTTAATTTTACTATCTAATTCATGTTTTCTATTTTATTATCGTATACTAGTGTGAAAAAAATCTCGGGGTTGACAATATATATATTCTTTTCATACTTAAACATTCGTTATTGATCATATTTTGCATAAAATAGTAACCTCTTTTATTATTATTGTTTTTTAATCGTTATTATATATATAAATACATTTTAAATCAGCTATCAATTTAGGAAAAGAAAGAAATAAAAAAGTTTTCCAAAGGCATGTAGACAATAAGTATAAGTATAACTCGACGTAGCCCTTGTCCATTACCAGTCTATCAGGAAGTTTAACAAAGTGTTAATAATGTCCCCTTATATGCATATGTTCACAAATTAAAAATGTGGGATAATAAAGTATGGACAATGTGGGACAATAATGGTGAACGTGCAGTAAATTAGAGCTCACGGTCAGTCCTGTTTAAATTCAATTTTCTTCGCTATTTACTCATTTATATCCATGTGACTCTTCATATATTACAATTATATCTAGCAAACTAAGTAGTCATGGTCATAATCATGCATTCAACGTCACAAAAGACAACAAGAAGCCAAAAGAACACTGCATCAACACATTAAAAGATTTTGCAGCAGCTCACCATGTTAAAAGATGTGTCTTTTATGCTATTTTCCTTGCCTTAAACGTGTTTATGGTGCCATTAACTCAACATATCATATTTACCTCTTATCTATGAACACAATTCAACATTTAAGTCCATAAGACCATCAATATCTTCATTGTGTATGCATTTCTTTTTCCTTACACCATTAACATGTCAATTACATAAAAAACATAGATAAATTGTCTAAAAGCTTTTCCCACTCATCTTGACTGGTTGCTCATGGTTCATACTTCATAGTGATCTGAGGGAAGTTCCGACTCATCAATAAATCCTAACAAACAAAGGAATCATTTTAAGTTACCATTCCAAACTTAAAACTATTATTCTTATTTAAAACTAACCTTTCAATCTTTTTCTTCATTTTCCTATCCAAATTTTTGGTAGTTTATGTGTTATTAATCAATAAAAATGCTCCTTAATTAGTTAGATTATGTTACAACTCATGGATGTGGATTTAAGGTTATGAATCTCAATAATAAAAGGTAATAGATTGGAAAAGGAGAAAAAGTTGCAGAATTTTATATTGTTTTGTAAACTTTAACTTGATTTAGCTTGCATGTACCTTACTTTTTGAAGTTGGTGGCTTGGCTGTTCAAAGTACCCTACGTGGTGAGTCTATTGGGGGTGGTGGTTTGCACAATGATGGGTGGAGGTAGGAGTTATGACTATGTAAAGTTGATGGATTGGACTGGTTTTGACAGAAAAATTTCTGACAGCTAGACATTAGGCTGATGGGTCAACTTAGAACAATGTTCTCCGTACTGGTGATGATTTGGCAATGTTGGTGGTAGGGGATTTGAAGGTGGTGGAAAGGAATTCAAACGGTGGTCATGACTTGCCGAGTGGTTGAATGAGTTGAGAGAAAAATAGAGTTAAATAGAGGTAACCGGGTGTGTTATATAGTGGAAGGATCACCCAGTTATGCTTGTATGATATCTTTTACCCCTCGGTTACTGCCCACTAAGTATTGTATCGTGCTGTCATTTTGCTTAATGGAGTGATCATCTAGAGCATGTGTGTGGGTCCTAAGCGCCTGACATCAGCCGCCTTTTAAAGTTGTGTAAAATTGTGTGGGAGATAACTACGGAGATTTGATTGCTTTGATAATCGTGATTATGTTCGGATTTGTGGAAATGGGAAAGGTTACGGATAACAAGCAAAGCAAAAGGGTGGCTATGTGACATATCAATATTGATTGCCTTCTTTTTTTTTTTATACATGATTATTATAATTTCAATAACATTTATGTTTTTTTAAACATTTTCTTGTTGATAATAAATTTAAAAATTTATGTAACTATCACCAAATTTAAAAAATTTAATTTTATTTAATCAATATATATTTAATTTTTAGGGTCTTCACATCATGTTACACTTTAGACTTCATAGACATCATTTGATCAAGTAAGTTCTCAGTGGCAAGGTCTTCAAGTACTGTTATTTAGATTTGCTCCCAAAGAACGTTATGTTGCTATTTACATTTACTGGCGAAGAAAACATAGTACAACAATATGGTTCTATAGAATTTTATAAGGAAAATTTAGAATCATTCTTTTAGGCTAAATTATTTTTTATTATCTTAATTTATATTGTTCTCCTAGTAAATCATAAATATATTCCTCTTTGTTTGTTCTGTGCTCGTTTAACTTGAGGGGGGGGGTGGTGTGGGGTTGTGGTGTGGTGTGTAAAGGAACTCTGTTAATTTTAAAATTATGCATTTACACCGTAAATCTTCGTTATTGGTATTCAACAATTATAGGTGAAGAAACTATAGTACAATAATAGAATTCTAAAGAATTTATAAAGAAAATTCAAAATCATTTCTTTCAGACAAAATAATTTTTCATTATCTTAGTTTTATCTAGTTCTCTTATAAATGATGGCTTAAACTGTAAATATTTCCCTCTTTATTTGCTCTATGTGTGTTTAGCTCCTTATTTTCAAAATTATGCATTTAAACCTCAAATTTTCATTAAAAAAAAAAACGTTTTGAGACCTCCTTTTATTATTTTGCTCTTAGATAAAATAATTTTAAAGGCCCTTTTTATTATTATTTTGACTAGGGGGTAATAAGCAATTTTTTTTTAATATTTAAGAGTTCAAGTGTACAGTTTCAATAATATGGGAACTAAGTATATGTATAACAATTTTTAAGTATTTTTGTAGATTATTCTAAATGTGACTTGGCCAATGAAAGTACAAGAAGATTAAAAATAAATAAATAAAAGAATAAAAGAATGGCAAAGAGAATAGAAATCGAATAAGGACAAAAGCAAAGCGGGTACTTTGTTAAAATGAGGAAATGCTAATGTGGACAAAATTTTCGAAATCGAATCTAAAACCCATCCACTGCATTTGATAACAGGTAAATTATATTGATAGATATTAATATGTATAATAAATTTATTTAATGGATAAATATTTTAAATGATTAAAAAAATTAGTGTTTGAAATAAATTCATTTAATATGTCAATATTTTAAGTAGTTAGAAAGGAGAATTAATATTTTGTAAAGCGAGTCAAATATTGAGAAAACTAAGAAATTAATTAAAAACTAATTCAAACTTGATACTTTAAATGAACTTTATGCAATGTTAATATCTCATTCAATTACTTTAGGAAACGTTCATTCATTTTTATAACCACTTGAAATGTTGATATATTAAACAAACTAAATTCCAAATATTCTTCTAATGTGATTTACTCTTTCATAACTAAGCTCAACATCAGTTGTTATATTTATTTTATAACACATGCAAAATTATTATTGCATCAATAATGCTAGACCACGTGGAGGTGCGAAACTAGAAGATTTATTGTTGTTGTTCTCAAGTACATATATGGTATGGACCATGTTAAATAGAGTACAGTATTGTATTGTTAGGGTTATAGATCCAACTCATATGGGTTATAACCAAAGGGAGCCTAAATATATGTCGAATATATATTTAGAAGACTTTGAAATCAAATTAGGAATGGACCAGTAGAGTTTGAATAAGGAGATTAAATATATGGTTATATATTTAGAAGACATTGAAATAAGAATATTAAGTATATGACATATACTTGGAAGAAGACTTAAGGAAATTTGTTTTGCAAATAAAGGACTTGATTATTTGTCTACACTGGCAACTAGGAGACAAAGCCCCGGCCTCCTTTGACTCAATAGCCGGCCTTCAAATTAAGAAATTCTTGCCAAGAGCACAGAAATGGCTATGCTACGTGAATGCCGCCAGCATAGGCGGGTACGCCGTCGTGTTGAACCAGCGTATGTTGGTTTCGGAACAAGAAACGTTTCAATGCCACCACTACGCCGCCAGTCTTGGTTTATGTCATGCCAGCCTTTGTGTTTTGCATATCAATACTCCTTATTGTCTTAAGGTTTGAGAGTAACAAGTGGTGTGCCTCTTCTCAAGTATAGATAGAGAGATTAGAGAGTGAAATAGACAAAAGTGAGTGAAATCCTAGAGTGAGAAACTCTAAAGAAAATCTTGTTCCTGTTTGTAATCAACCAGTTATGGTGAAGAATTGTGAGATCCACTAGACAGATCTAGTGAGGAAAACTTGTAATTCCATTATATTATTTATAGTGGAAGATTTGAGCATTGCTAGTCCGTGGTTTTTCCCGTATTAGGTTTTCACATTATATCCTAGTGTTATCTGTTTTCTAATTCCGCATTGTTTTATTGTTTATCACTTTGGCAAGAGGAGATCTAGTCTTTAATCACAGGTTGATTAATTGTTTGATTAATCGATTTTGTTGCTATTGTGATTAGGGTTAGGCTTTCTCTCCTTAGTGGTATCAAAGCACAGGGTTTCAAAAAGAATTAGGTTTGTTGCAGCACAGATATGGCTGACTCATCAAGCACAATGATCAACTGAATTCAACAAATTACTCCATATGGAAATCTATGATGGAGTATTTGATGTATTGCAAAGATCTATATTGCTTTTAGGTGGTGATGTTGCAAAGCTACATGACAAATTTAATGATGATTGGACAATCATGCATAGGAAAGCTGTCGGTTATATCCAACAATGGGTGGATCATAGTGTGTATCTATGTGGCCCAGGAAACGAGAGTGGATATCCTATGGAGGAAGTTGGAATCCATGCATGAGAGGTAGACAACTTTGAATTAAACCTCCTTGATTAGGAGAGTAGTAAATATGAAATATAGGGATGGATCCAACCTGACAAAGCACTTGAATTTTTTTCAAGGGCCTGTGAATCAGTTGTATGCCATGAAGCTGGTGCTTGATGATGAGATCTAGGCACATGGTTGCTGAGTTCGTTGCCTGATGTTGGAAGACATTAGTTGTGTTAGTCAGTAACTCTGCCCTAAAGGGAAAGCTTACCCTTGCAATGGTGAAGGATAGCCTGATGAATGAAGAGGCTAGGAGGAAGGATCTTGTCATAGGATCTGATTTTAGGGATGATTCTAGCGAACATGTTACTGGTAAGCCAGGAAGGAATGGTAGAAGCAGGTATAGAAGATCATATGATGAAGATCATAGATTAGACAAATCCAAAGGAAGGTCCAAGTCAAGAGGAAAGAAAAATTTAAAATGCTACTATTGTGACAAGTCAGGTCACATGAAGCGAGAGTGCAAACTCTAGAAAAGAGAGAAAGGTAAAGGTGATGAAAAGGATGAAAATGATGTATACATAGCTGCAGTTGCAGTAGATGATGATGAGATTGTTATTGCCTAGGATGAGAAGTGTGTTAGCCTTGCAAGTCATGATAATGACTGGGTTGTTGATTCTGGTGCCTCCTTCCATGTGACTTTACATGGTGAGTTCTTCTCAAACTACACTACTAGAAATTTTGGTAATTTCAAGATGGGAAATGATGGTAAATCCAAGATTGTTGGCATTGGAAACATAGTTTTAAAGACTAATACAGGTTGTAGGCTCACTCTTAGAGATGTCAGACATATTCCAGATATCCACCTTAACCTTATTTCTACAGGAAAGCATGATGATGATGGCATAGCAACTTTAGTGAAGGAGATGGAAGCTCACTAAGGGTTCTCTCATTATGGAAAAAGCTAAGAATAAGAATATCCTTTACTTAATGTCAGCAAAGCTAAGTAAAAGAGATGTGAATAATGTACTCTCACATAGAGGTTCCAATGATGCAGAAATGGAGAGATTCAGTTAACGAATCCTAAGAGCCTCATCAACAATTTAAAATGAGAAGATCTAAAAGATAGAAGACCATCAGTTAGATTTAGTCCAGATGAGTATGTGATACTCATTGATGGGGAGAGTAGATGGTTATCAGAACTGCTATGGAAAATGAGGAGAAGAAATGAAAGATTAAGCCACGCAAGATAGACTGAAATCCTTGCATGAGAACATAAAAAAACTTGATGAAACTACCTAAGGGTAAGGGACCTCTGAAGAACAGATGGGTGAAGACTAATGATAAGATCTCACAATCAAGAACAAGACAAAAGCTAGTTGTGAAAGATTTCAGTTTGATAAAAGGTGTTGTAGGAAGGTAGCAGGATTGAGGATACACCATATGAGTTGGAGGGGGAGATTGTTGGGGTTATAGATCCAACTCATATGGGTCTGTAACCAAAGGGAGCCTAAATATATGTCGGATATATATTTAGAAACTTTGGAATCAAAGAAGGAATGTACCAATAGACTTTGAACAAGGAGATCCTAATTATATGGTTATATATTTAGTAGAAGACATTGAAATCAATGATATCCTGTTACGCTCCAAAGGGTACCTTAAACATAATAGCCTGCCACACTCAATATTAAGACTTAAGTATGGCAACCTTAGCCACCCAAAAGTCTAATTTTGTGTAAGGGTACATTCACGAACATTGAGACAAACTTTGGATCAAGCCATTTAAACAATTATACATAATAGCAATTGAGAAGTAACCAAGGTTCCAAAAAATATAGAGGTCTTACAAACATTAAGGGGCATTCCATCAAAATAACTAAGTCCAACAAAGTTCATTTTGAAAATAATTATATTTTTGAGTTTTACTTGGAAGTCTATATCTACTTCTAGCTCTTAATTCTATCCAAAAAACTCTTGACTTCGAAGGTCTTACCTGGGTAAAATATCCCCTAGGCTCTAACTAAAGGTACGAGTGCTACAATAGACATCCAAGAGGGTATAAGCTATGTGTTTAGTGAGAATTATTTCCATAATTAAACACCCAATAACCAATAATCGAAACAAATTAATTTAAACAACCATATGAGATGCAAGCACGTGAGCATACAATCCATATGATTTTCTAGGAATCATATGTTGAATGGATTTATCCCTCCATTCAGGTTAGGTGTTCCAGGCCGTATAGACCAATTTTCATAAATATAATACCTTTATAGTTTTTGTTCAAGCCACTACCCAGCTGCAAAAATATAATTCATTTCTTTGTAGTTTTTATTCAAGCCACTACCCAACTGCAAAAATATTTTATTTAGGTGTTTATGCATCGTAATTTAATTTAGAACCCTTCACCTTTTAAGATCTTACGGGCTCTACAAGCTCCTTACTATGCCTTTGTCCCACTAAGGAATAGTAATGAATGCGATGAATTCATCCAATGGTATGAATGAATCAATTTAATTAAGTACTCATTGCATGATTAAGTTTTTACGAGCGACCATGGAATTTGCAACAATCATTCTTATAATAGATCAAAATTTATTATAAACAACTCCCGCATCGATATACTTAATCATAATTTCAATCATATATATAAAGCACATGCACTTTTCCATTTGATCTTTTCCTAATTCTAATACCACGAATTTACGGAAAAAACGTAAGTGCAAAAATGTAAAAATAAATTCACTCGGCCATTTGAGTGAAAACTTCTAGTCACAATAATCCTCGGGGTATGGGAACTCGGTCTCCATGTCACTTATACAAGACAAATACTAAAATAAGTATTTCTTGAAGTTCTACTTAAACTTGATAATTCTATTTCACTAAGTTCATCAAAAATCGTATATAGTGAAATTCAACGTAAAATGGCTATAACTTACTCATTTTAACTCGGAATTTTGCATATTATATACCATTTTCTACCTAATGAATAGACCTATCTTTTTTAAGATTATTTTTTCATAAAAAGTTTTTTAGGTTGTGAAATAGATCGGTACAATTCACTACGAAAATCCCAGTCCTTGAAACACAATTTTTCAAAGTTTTCTTTATCCAAAAATCCTTTAGCAAAAATACAGATATTTATATGATTGAAAAATCCTTTTGAATACATATATATAAACTCATATTGTATGCAAAATTTTAATGGTGTTGTCTCAACGATTATTTTCATAAAACAACTTGCTTATGGTGTAAAAACTTGAACTTTAATAATTTCCTTTAGGTGTTTTGAAAGAATATTATAAATTCTTGGTTATTATAAATGAGTATTTTCTTATAAATTTTATTTTATATTTTTTTCTAAATAAATTAATTTTTCTTAATTTTGTCTTTTAGGATATCTACAAATTTTACCTCTAGTGATAAGAATGAAGTTCCCCAAAATTTTCCTAAGTTTAGTAATATCTCTAATAATTTGTGTTACATTGCATATATTTCTTTTAAATTTTTTGATTGAAAATTATAAATAAGTCTTTTCCTCTTATATTTTTATTTCCTAACTTCTTAAAGATAAATTTTATTTCCATGGTCTTTTAATTTCTCTACCATTTTTTACTTGAAGGAAACACTTTTAACATTTTCTTAAGTTGTTGATAATATCCATTGTTTTTGAGCTTATCATGTTTATATTCTTCTATTTCTTTCAAAATGATTTTACCATTTACAAACTTACTTTCTTAGGTTGTTGGCAAACTTTTATTTATCTAAGTGGATTTATAATACTAGTGAGTTGATTTTATATTATCTTTGAAAACTAGTATAGTTCTTAGTTTTTATTTATGGAGTTAGTAAAAATCCTATAAGTAAGCTTTTATAAAAAATTTCCATATCAAAGAATTATTAACACTAAGTTGTAATAAACTTCATGTTACTTATCATAAAAAAAATAGTTTTATTTCCTTAGTTAATTTCTTTGATAAAATCATCCTTATTGTCATTTAAGAAAAATCATGATGAGTTTGAAAAGAAGTTATTAAAATAATTTTCCTATGTTTTTATGATAAAATCTTTATTTAGTGACAAAGTTATATACTAAAAAAATTTGGTTCCATTTTCTTTTATTAAAGAATTTGGTTTCATTTTCTTTTATTAAAGAAAATCCTTTTTTTTTTAGACAATATCATTATGATGATGCATGCATATGATTATGTAGTATGAAAAAGACTAAAATATCACATAATAATATATAAAAGATATAAGAAGTAATAATAAACAAAATAATAAGGTCAAGTATTGGAAACTTTAGCTTCATCAAGGTATCCTAGACTAAGACAAACTAGTCTCAAAAGAAAATGAAAAGAAAAAAAAAAGCATAATAATAGCAATAAAGAGCATAATAATAATACGAGCATAATAGTAAAAGCATAATAATAAAAACATAATGTATGAACAAGAAAAAAACATTAACATAATGTTGCTTTCTTAATCTCTATGGGTCTTTAGAAAAACACACTATGTTCATGCTAAGTTACATGAACATAAGAAATAATCTAATAACAATCTAAAAATATAATAATGTATTATGAACAAGAACAAAGTATGAATCTATTTTGCTTTCTTAACTTCTTATGTTTTTAAAAAACATACACTAAGCTCATACTAAGTTACATGAATATGAAGAAGGTTTAAGATAATTACTAGTGGTTAGAAGAAGATGAAAGAGTGGTAGAGAGAATTTGTAGAGAGGATTTTTGTGGAGTGATTTTGGGAGAGTTTTGGTATGTAAAAAAGTGTATGAAAGAAATGAAGGGAGATAAGATACTTATAGAATTTTGTGGAGGGAAATTGAGTGTAATAAAATAAAAGAAAAAGAAAAATAGAGAGATGGGGAGAAAGGGGGAGGCACCGATTTTGGGGTAAAAGGGAAGAGAAAATTATTTTAATTTGTATTTTGTAAAAAAAGTAAGTAATGTGTAAGATATGTGATTTAAGATATATGAGGAAGGTAAAAAGTAAGAAAATAGATGTATAGGTAAGTAGTAAGAAAAAGTTGAGATAGATGAATAGTAGAATAACACAATGAATAGTAAACAAGACTAATAATTTACCGGTAGTAAAGAAAATATGCGTATAAATACGATATCTAATATTTTTAGCTACCAAAAAATTATAAAACTGATATTTTTGAAATCCTTTTATTATTACGAATATAACAGTGTCATTGGAATATTTTTACCTTCGGTGTACCAGGAGCACAATTTTCGTTGTTTAGGGTTTATGAGCGGGATTGCCAGATCTAAACTAGGGTTTGATAGAGGTTTTTTGACTTTAGAGTTTCCGGTTGACTTCTGGTTCTAAGGTTGAACTTAAGACTTGGCATAAAATCTAGGGTTTACATATCCTAAGTATAGGACATATCTTTGAAAGGACTTGAAGATAAGGAAATTTGTTTTGCAAACAAAGGAGTTGATTATTTGCTAGCAACTAGGAGGACAAAGCCGCCGGCCTTCAAATGAAGAAATTCTTGCCAAGAGCATAGGAATGGCTACGTTGATGTGAACCTGCCAGTAGGCAAGTATACTGCGGCATTGAGACGACGTATGTTGGTCCCATAACAAGCAGTGTTTCAACGCTGCCCCTACGCTTGTCAACCTTGGTTTATGTCGTGCCAGCCTTTGTGTTTTGCATATAAATACTCCTTATTGTCTTAAGGTTTGAAAGTAACAAGTGGTGTGTCTCTTCAAGCCTAAATAGAGAGATCTATAGAGAGAAAGAGAGAAAATGAGGGAAATCTTAGAGTGAGAAACTCTAGAAGAAAAATCTTGCTCCTCTTGTAATCAATGGTTTTGGTGAAGAATTGTGAGATCCTAGATAGATCTCGTAAGGAAAACTTGTAATCCTATTATATTGTTTATAGTGGAAGATTTGAGCGTTGTGGTCCCGTGGTTTTTCCCGCATTGGTTTTTCACGTTATATCTTGGTGTTATCTGTTTTATAATTCCGCATTATTTTATTGTTTATCACTTTAGTAAGAGAGATATCATCTCTAATCACAGGTTAATTAATTATATGATTAATCGGTTTTGTTACTATTGTGATTAAGGTTAGGTTTTCTCCTAACAGTATCATACGGCATAAGTTTTATAATCTCATAAATCAAATAGATTAGGTTTATATCTTTTTTTTTTATGTGAGTATAAACAAATAATATGGGGAAAACCCATACGATTGCACATGAAGATAAGAATGTTGAGCTAGTAAAACTAAAATATATTTAGCAAATTAGCTAAAATTTTATATCAACTAATTGAAAAGTGTATTATGCAAAACTGTTTAATCAAGATGAGGTATGATAAACAAATAAAGGACTAGATTCATTTAATAAAAATAGTATAATAAAAGATTAAATAGGTAAAACATGCAACACATCTACACATTTTTTTTATGAGATATCATGCTTTAGCACTTGTCTCAATCCAAAACTAATTTAATTTCGAATTTAATTTTAGATTCACATTCCAACAATAAGAACCACATTGACATCACTTTAAGCAAACTATATAAAATGTCAACGCGTAGCTAAAGATCGAGTGGTGTAGACCCTCTATGTATTTTGGGTAAATTACACCAAAGGTTCACCATTTAGGGTAATTTCATTTGAGGTCCCAACGTTCGAATATTCAAAAGAGATTTCAATATTTAGAGAAGTTGGTCAATTAAGGTCTCGATTAACATTTATGAATAGGAGAAGGGTCTTTTGAGTTTTAATTAAATATTTCTCTATTGACAAGTATCAATGACAATCTCAACTAACTTACTTTTACAAACGTTGAGACCTCTTTTGAACTACTCGAAATATTATGACTTTAAATGAACTTATACTCAAAAGTTAGGACTTTCTGGTATAATTTACTCCATGTATCTCACATGCACTTCTTGAGGAATCACGATATGTGATATCAACTATTCCAAGATCTTCTTCACCTCCATAATTAGGTTAGATGTCACAACTCTAGTAAAAGCCTAGTAGGATTAATCTAAAATTATCATATCACGTATGCATCATAAAATAAGAACCATTTTGTAAGTCAAAGATTCGAAAATTCTATTTACTACTTTCTACACAAGTTTTTATTTGTATATATATATATATATATATATACTGATAACTAAGGAAATACGATATCTCACAATCTATTTGAACAGTAGAGAATTGGTATCTCCCACTAAATAGCAATATTGGATACTATCGATAAAATAAAACTTCAAATAATTACAAGTCACTCTAATTCACATATTAAGTTTATCTCTTACAATACAAAAGTCTTAACTTATACACTAAACATAAGGTTTGCATTCCAAGCTCATCTTCCTATCTTCTAGGATTTCATTAAAGAAGAAATCTCTCTCCATTCATTCTTAGCCCATTCCCACATAATTATTCCTACATGAAAACTGTTAAGAATTAGCAAACCATAGCTCAGTGAGATAACTTGACCAAGACCACATATCAAGCAATAACAAACAAGTTTAAGTAGCACACATATGTAATGAGACATTCAATCATATGCACAAGTAAAAGTTTGGACAATCTAGAATTGAAACATGATGGAGATTTATGCCCTTTCATCGGGCTTAGAAGGAAATTATGATGACTGTGCCTAGGAGAAATAGAGAACCAAGGGGAGAATGGGTACCATGCATTCTCATATAATGGTTTCAATATTTCACTCATTCCATGAAACAAAGAAATTCAATTGGGGGATTTACCGCACCTAAGAGAATCAAAGAAACAAGACAGAATGAGTATTGTATATTTTCATACATTGATTTTAAATATTTTATTCTCAACCTTAGAATAAAAAAACTCCATTAAGTATTAGCTATTTCATGTTGAAACCTCATGCGACATTCCTTCAATGCTAGTTATAATTCCCAAAGAATCGAGCAACAGGGGAGCCTAAGGAAGAACAAGGAATTTTACCTAAAAAACCAGTATTACCTAAATCAAAACTCTAACACGTAGCAAGGTCACACATTTTAAATGCACCAATGCAATTTATGCAATGCATGGTAGGTATATTATAGAGTCAATCCACATTAAGTCATATTTAGAGGCGATCAAAACTTATAGACAAGCTTCAACAATTTTCATACAATATATAAAACATACAAAATGATTTTTTTTTATTATATTAGTTTGGCAACCAAACAAACACCAAGCACATACAATATTCCCAACCCCACATACATATTCAATTTAAATGTATTTTTACATATGCAACTATACTACAAATACAAACGATATGATAAGGTTAAAGTTACTCATCGTCTATCTTTGCTTAATTATCATAGAATTTTTATAGGGAATCCAAGTCTAATTTGTGTTTCCTAAGAATTAAGGTAATAAATATTCATCACTATACTTACTTCACATAATATAATACTATATCCTTATGTCCTAGACTCAAGTTTTTCAATATTCCTTATATTTTTCTTTTTCCTTAGGTTAATTTTACAGTATAGATATTTGTTTCATTGTTTTAAAGTTGATGTTTTTATGTTAAGCTATAAAGTTTGTATGAACTTATTTTTGTTCATTGCCTATACTTAACTGAAACTCATATTGCATTTTTTTTTGCATTGTGTTTCTCTTCATTTTGATTTAAATATATATTTTAAATTATTAGGATCACATTACTTGAAATTTACATAGCTTATATTGACCTATATTTGTGGCCTTGACTTAAAATTTATGAAGACAAAAATCTATATTCTTATGTATGTATTGCTTAAGATTAATTATTTGATTCTAAGTTATATCCTCATATTAACCGATAAACATTTAAATTGAAATTCTTAATTTTCCCCAAATCTTTTATCTTTTTGTTAGTTTAAGAAATTTTATATGTTACAAGGTCTTGGGGTTAAGGTGTAGATCACAAGCGTTATTTGGGTGGTGATGAGATAGGGTAATGTATCATGGGTGTGATGTAGGCATGATTGATGATCACGAATGGGATTATGGGCATAACAATTATAATTTTTTGTTAGTGAGATAACGGCCTATATCACGGCCATGATAGGTGTTAAAATATAAGTCAAGGATATCATGGGCAACATCACGACTGTGATCAATGCAAGCTTTATGACCTAAGAAGATAACTTCCTATATTACGGCCATGATGGTTCAAACTTAAGCACAATGAAGATCGGGGTACATCGGGTGTGATGTGCATAAAATTTATTTTCCAAGGAGATCACTCTCCATGTTACAATGTGATATGTCTAAATTAAATTTTAGTTCAGTAAGGATCACAGTCAAGGTTACGACAATGATGGGTATTACTTTTAGACTCGAGGATATCATGGCCATGTTCATTGCTATGACTAGTGTTCTTTCTTAAATTATGGCCGCAATTTAGTTCCCAATATCAGATATATATTACTCCTATTTAAACAAAGTATTAATGTATATGTATTTTTTTTTTCATAGTCTTACCTTTATGTTAGCCGTAAAAATCATTATGTTGGTGAAGTTATTCTAACTCTAGGTTTTTATATGGGTGTTTAGGCTAGATTTGATCAAATTACATATTTCAGAAGTCTGTATCTTTTGGTTTCTCCCCTAGCTTGTTAATCTTCATTTTTCATATCCTTGTTGAATGTTGTAAGATAAAATGCATAAATATAAAGGTAAGATATAATCTTTATTTAGGTGATTCTAAGTCTATCATATATTCTAATGCAGTCTATGAAGGATAGTTTTTGAGGAAAAAAAAAAAACATTACCTTAGCTTTGAGCAAGTTGAAAGTTGTTCTTCTTCTCTCTAAGAGTTTTGTAAGAAAGGTAGCATTTAACTTACCTGGGAATTGAGGATACGTGGAAGAAGTTGCTTGGTGTTGGTAATTGCAATTGTTGATTTTTATGTGAAAGAAGAATGAAGCTAGAAATTGTAGTGCTTTCAAGAGAAATTTTGGGAGTATTTTGTATGTGTGAGTTGTATGTTTGTTTGTTAAGGATTGCTTTAGATCTCATATGAATGACTTGCGAATTTGAGGTGAAAATGGCTTCCTTTAAAGTGAATGGATGTGATTTTTCCATGTGTATGTGTGAGTCAATATGTCACTATCAATCATTTAATGAAGGAATTTTGAAAATTTTACCGTCATGAGCTCTACTTCTTTACTATATGTTGCTAGAGCTTTAAGGAATTTCATGCATAAAATTCTAAGCTAGTTAATTAAACATATATAAGACAAATAGTTTTATGCTATCAGATAGATATTGATAAATATGTAGACAATTTTTAATTAATTCAAGACAATAGTATTAAGGGCTATTTCTAACTTTCAAATATCATAAAAGATAGTTTTAATTTAATATTTAGCATTATATAACTATACGATTAAATAGTATTAGGGTTTTCACATATGTGATTAGGGTTTTGGGCCCTAAACAAGAGAGTTTTCTAACTTTCTGTTCATGCCATTCAATTTCTCATTTGAGGTCAGATTGTAGATATTGATCTTTTTTTATATATCGTGTATTTTTCAACCGTAGCGATTCTTATTCAAACTATCCTTTTTAGCCAATATGTTTAAAAATTTAATTGTTTTATTTTATACTTGAAACCTAAAATCATTACTGTATAATTAGTAGTATTAAATCATGTCTAGCAATCTTATTTTTGACATCTTTTACTAGCTAAAAAAAAAATTACTTGTTACTATAGGATTCAACAAAAAAAAATTTAAACTGTATTTCCAAGCTTACTAACTAAATATCTACCTTTCTAATATCTATTTATGAAATTTTATTTCCAATTGCAGGTCTCATGATGGAAAACTATCGAAGTCACATTAGATCTTCGGCTAATTTTTCCCACTGTTTTGGAAATTTATATTATGAGTTATAGAAGAGCCATTTTTAGGTTTCCCATGTTGTCAATGTCCTTAACCACAAGACTGCTGCGCTTATGACGCCAGCGTTTATGATCTTTCTCTAATTATCTGAAACATAGTAAGGCCACATCAAGATTAATGGATTTAGCTTCTCGCAAGTTAAGTAAATTGAAAATATCCGAGTCCTTTATACATTTAAAGATCGAGAACTTGAATGATCTCAATGTGAAGAGCAAAAGCAGATCTAGCAACCGTCAATCACAACATTGATAAAATGACTGTACGATAAATATTATTATTAAATCAATAGAGTACTGTAGATACAAAATTTCTTTTATGTATCACATGTGTGGACTGCACTTGAGCTTCACACACATTAAGTAATATAAGCAAATAAGGATTTGTGTTTTTGTAATAATAATGCTCAACCAAGTGAATATATATTAATGAATTCCACACATAAAATAAGAGAATCCATGGAAGGTCGTTATTGACTTGTTTTAGGCGTTTTTGTGGGAGCAAGAGAGACACAGATCAAAGGCTAGCTAGAGCTTTCTTCATAGGTAATATCAAAAAGCATGGCCGAATCAGATAATTTTGATCATGGAATAAATACAAAAGCTTACCTATTTTTTGCTCTATTTACAAACAAACATTTGTATTAATTTTTTTTATATAATTAAGTGATCCGAGTTTCATACAAAAGTATCAATATTATTAAATACTATTTAAGGAATACATGTAAGGATCTTATTGGTTTAAAAAAATTAATTTGCTAATAGTTATTGCTAAAAAATTCAATAAATAAAATATTAAAAAATCGTTTATAAAGTTAGAAGAAAAAAGTAAAAATAGTTTTTTGAGACCACTAAGATCTTGAAAGGTATCCTTTTAATACATAACATGTGTTCACAAATATGATAAAATACATATAAGATTTTTGTAATTTACCCTTGATAGTGTAAGACTCCACAACAAATATTTGGATTAGAGTTCAATAAGGTTGTCTTAAGCTATTAATCCAAAGAATTGTAGTGCTATTATTTAACCACTCTATAAGTCATATTGTTCATAGTAATAAAAATAAACTTTCATGTTTTGGGCAAGAAATAATCAAGTCCAACACGCCAATTTTTTATTGCATATTTGAATTGGACTTTCTCTATAAAGAAGCCATAAATGCTTAAAGTTAGTAATGCAAGGAAAAAGCAATATTTATTTGTTTATAAATTTATGCATAAAAGATCGTAGAGAACATGCTCTTTTATTCTGGCTTCTAGAGTGTTGATTGCTTCAAACTCCACGGAATCCTCCATTTCGGAGCTTCCTAGAGGAATTGCGAAAAGTTTTAGTGAGCAAAACCGAATTTGGGTAGAATATGCACTGCTTAACCTCTCGAACCTCTCCACCCTCTCCAACCTCTCGAACTCCCTAAGGAAGATTGTATGCAAAATGTGTATCTCTTCTACAAACATCTGTTGTAATCAAAATATATATTAGAATTTAGAAACCTCCTGTATAAAACAAATTAGTGGTAGCAAAAAAAAAAATTCTAGTATAAGTAACTCACCTTCTGTTCATCAATGACACACTGATCACCCACATCAAATGGATGCATAGCGAATACAAATATGACAGCCTGGAATGCAGTTTTGGCAGTGTCGCCAAACACATTTTAGCAAAAAAATTGAGACAAAATCAGGACAAGAGCTTCAGTAGTTAAAATTTCCATTTTCATGCACCAAACAATAAGGCCAATTACGAATGCAATCCCAGAAGCAAGCCTATCTAGCTTCGCAAGTGCTTTTTTTGTGTATTCCTTGGAATGTATAAGTTCCTTGTCTTCTTTGTGAGCTGTAACCTGCAGATACGAATGACCTGGTCAATTTTTCATAAGTTTTATGTTCATCTTACCTGCCCAGGTAGCTCTGTATATTCATTTTACTCCTAGAGCACATGTTCAGCTTTCTGCTGTTTGAATATAAAGATATGAATAAGAATAATGATATCAGTTGCGGCTCAAAAACTGATCAACTGACCAGCCAGTCCTGTAGAGTTGACTTGTCAATTTGTTTAGCTCCTTTCGCTTCTTTATTTTTTTCGGCCGCTTCCGTTTTCGCTTCTTGAAACTTGTCAAAAAAATAAGCAACACCGTCCTCTGTTTTCTTAAAGCGCGGGAACTTTCGAGAAATAGTATCAGAATATTCCAATGTTTTCATAAAGGGCATGCGGCCGGCCTTCACAATGAGCAGGCGGTCGTCCTCCACAAAGCGCAGGCGGTGGTCCTCCATAAAGCGTAGGCGGTGGCCCTCCATAAAGCGCACGAGGTCTTTCTCTGTAATGCACCTGATAAAAAAATTAAAAAAAAATGACAAAAAAATTAATAGTAAATCAGAAAAGGATAATGTATGCATTCTTCAGCAATTTGTTAACATCTAAGTTTCAAAAGTTTTGATATTGCATGTATCCTCACTCGGAATCGTTCCCGGTCACATTTCGAATTATCTTGTCAGCAGCATCCTCTCGGACCTCCCCTCCGTCCACCACCGGAGGATTCTGCATGTCCTCCCGCTCTCCATCCTTCTTAAGTGAAGCCATAATCCAGTGCATTATACATCTAATAACTATAAAAATCGCACATAAATATAGCAGTGGACAGCACATACAAAAACAAATTTTTCCTGTTTTTCCTGCCTTCACTGTAGGATTATTATCAGGCTGCGATCCCCCGGATTCATTTCTTGATCGTTTAGCTGGATAAAAAGCCCAAGCAAATTCTCGATAATCAGATGACTTTCTACTCCGATCGATGAATCTACCATCTTGAAATGAAAAAGCTACTAGCTTAATCAGAAAAGATTTAAAAAACCATATTGCAGCTCCAAAGAGACACCCCACAAGACCCTTTGTCACACGGTCTAGAATTTTTGTATTGTCTTTAGATCGCTCCACTCCACGATCGATCATTAACACCCATGCCAATATAATTGAAACTAACCAAATTAAAGCTCCCACACTTTCCCACATTTGACCCACAAGGTACTTGAGAATTTTATTTGAACACATCCGCTTAATAAAGAATGTTGGAATTACGATCAACAAATTACAAGTCGACCATCCACACAAAATATCTAATACGAAAACGATCCATTTCCACAATTCTAAGCCCCATATTCGAGTATGCTTCAACTTGGGCACTATCAAAGTCGCAATGAAGATTCCCACGAGGCAGACAGATAAGATGTACCTGAGCATTCTTCCCATCAAATAATAACATGATCTACCAGCAGGTTCGTCTTCACTACTTGGATTGTGGTCGTTCCTTGCCTCGTCATTCTCATCTTTGATTTTTACATAGGAATCCGATGATGTCGACTCCAAATGAGAACTTGAATTACCAATAGCTTGGACTTCAATACTTGGAGGAATCCTCACCATAACTTCATCTTTGACTGCATTTTTTCCTACTGTCCCATCGTTTCCATCCATGATAGTTGCTCTCTACCTTTAAGTTTCTACAAAAAAAAAAAAAAAAAATGAAACTTCAAACTTGAACCCTAACTTCCTTTATTTACTGATTTTGATGCAAACCAATAGTGGAAGGCGGCTACTAAACAGACTCCACAGATCCTAGCAGGTAACATTACAAATTAATCAAGCAGCGCAAATTGTGATTTTGATGCATGGTATAAGAAAGTTGTCACTAGTATTACTCATATTTATGTCGGCTAAACACAGTTTCTTGCTGTTTGTTATCGTTGATGCCTCGAGGTTTTCGGGGATCATAGGTTTCATGGCTCTTATACTTTTAAACTCTGATATGTCAATAGATGTACATATTCGACTCTTCTCCCACTTTATTTACGGAAAATAACTCTTCGTGATTCGTGCATAGGAGACAAAGATGGAGATGAGTGCTCTTTTATATTTCATATCACTACAACAAGCACACCAACGCCGAGGTTGCCGGACATCATCTGGCTATTTATTTAAAGGATTGGTTAAATAACAATGCCATTGCTGGCATAGGAAATGACAATAACTATACCCATTTCACATGAATGTGAAAAAAAAGCAAGCAAACTGTGAACTAAACCGGATAAGATCAAATCGAACAAAATTTTGATTTTTTTTTCTTGAAACAAATTGATTTGTCGTTTGATTCTGTAACACCCTGCAACTTCATCCACCAAGATATTGCCCGCTTTAACCATACACCGCATGGTTTTATCCTTTTAGTGCTAGTGCTTTCTAAGGGGTTACCCATTATGGGATTGCTCTGTACAAAGTACGCTTAACTTTAGAGTTACAACCACTCTAAGCCATTATATCAAAAGGCACCTCTATGATTAGAGTTTAACAACGTATATTTTAGGGGTATCACAGATTCGATGAAAAGCAAATATTTTGTAGTTTGATTTGGATCCCAGACTAAACTGTGCAATTCAAAGTGAATCGTTTTACATATTTCTTTCTTAAAAAACTAAATACTCAAACATATTATTTTTTTAATTATTGTATTAAGCAAATTAATTATTTTTTAATTTTGATTTAGATATGCATCCTTTGTGAGAATAAAATTAGATTGGTTGTGTTATGCTTCAATAATTGTGGTAAAATAAGTTAATTTTTAGGTTTTAGCCTTTAGTGTGAATATTTCTTTTTCCTTTGTCTTATCGATTAGCCCACTCATATTACCTAGTTACTTATTGATTTATGTAATTGATAAGATGTTTTCAAGCCCAAATTGAAATTTATACCTTAAATTAGGATAGTATATTCTAATATTATCAAGTTCAATATATCATTGTAGTTCACAATAATTTAAAAGAATGGAACTCACATATGATTATAATTTTATGGTGAATGAAATCTCTTTGTACTATAAGTTTATATATTTATTTAGATAAATAAATAATTTTAAATATTATTGTTTGCATTTCCATCAGTTATAATAAATATATAATTGACACCTCTCCATATAATGTATTTTTATTTTAAAAAAATTCGAACCGTAAATCGAATCATATCGAACTTTTTTTCTATTTGAAAAATTACAAACTAAACCACATGGTTAGGTTGAATTTAAAAGAAAAACCAAACGGTACAACACTTACTCCTAATAAGTAATAGGTTGCTTAGATTATTTAAGGCAAAATTGCAAACAAAGGGATCAATATTTATACTATGTTTGGAAAGTAAAGGAATTTGAATAGAAGATAGGTGTCAAGAAAGAATAACAAAAAAAAAAAAAACGAAAATGAAAGGAATGATGTGAATGGGATTTGCCTTGATTATATAGACAGATGGAACAAACAATATACCAAAAGTAAACCATAAATAAACCAATTTTTTGGTAGCAACTTAAACAAGTCTAACTTTTGATTTAAGAGGAGTTATGGAATCCATGACACAAAACTGAGGATTGAATTAAGGCCTAAAACTGGCTATGTTAATTTTTTAGGCTTTGTAATATTAGATTTCTTTAGATTTTATTCCCTATTTTTAATTTGGTGTGTTATTAGGGTTAGGATTATACATATTTATTATTGTCGTCATTCATGAATAGTTATTAGAAAATAAAGTTTCTTTCTATTTTTTCTACATTGTCTTTCCATTATTCACGTTGTGTTAGAAAAATTATGATTTTTTTATATGGATGGAGAGGGAAAAATGAATAGAAAATTAAAAAAATTAACTTTTTTATTTTATAAAAATCCATTGAAGTCTCTATATATTGGAGATACACTTTTATTTTAAGGGCATATTTTGTCATCGTATTTAGATGTTTTATTTTTTATGGTGAAAATTTTCATCCTTAATGTTGTGTTCATAAACAATGAACTCAATAGAAAGTTGTGGAGGTGGAAGGAAATCAATGGAATTTTTTGTTTGGATAACTAAATGAATATAGATAATGATAAAATCAAGAAAAATTCACTTTTAATTCATTTTTTTCTCCTCTCTCTCTATTTTAGTAGATAAAATTGTGGTTATTAGTGGAAATTGTGTAAAATTATCACATACACAAAAAACAAAGTTAGAAAAGTAAAGTAAATGATATATTAGTCAATTTATATATCGCTATTCTCTATTTCCCACTTTCTTTTATTTCCATCCAATAAATCCAAATAACAAATGAAAACTTCATTTCCTTTGGTTTTTTCCACACTTTTTCATTAATTTCATAATTTCTACTTTTTTTCCCAAAAAATTGCCAAACTTATATTAAATCAATCTTCTCCCCTTTCTTCCTTTTTCAGACAAGGGAAAAGTAAAATTTCCTCGACACATTCCCTCCATTTCCTTTCCTTCCCACAATTCAAATATAATGTTAGGCACATTCCCTCCATTTCCTTTCCGTTCCTTCCCACAATTCAAACATATTGTTAAGCTCAAGTTGTAATAGACATCGGTTTCTCCCCCCCTCCCCCTCCCCCCCCCCCCCCCCCCCCCCCCCCCCCCCAAAAAAAAAAGATGTTAAACTTTTAAGTAGTTAAAATAAAAATCAACGTTATCCTAAATAGTGAAAATAGATATTGGACTTTTAAGCGATTGAAATAGAGGATCAATATTATAATAATTGATTTAAATAAAGATTCTATCACTATCCTATAAATGTATCACATCAACTCAATTTAGTTGTGCTATAACATGTTGATATTTATTTCAATCACTTGGAAATTCAATACTTTTCTATGAATTTGACCTCAAATATTTATTCGTCACATGTAATTTTGTTGATTACTTGACTATGAGCACAGATAAATGAAATTTTTGTAGTATAAACTTTAATAACGATTTTCCGAACTTAACATATACATATGCGGGCTTATATGTGAAGTGACTTATTCCATCACAATATTGAACTTTGTGAGGAGAAAGGGAAAGCAAAAATGGCAAGTTTAACGAGAAAGAATACCGCCAAATACCATTTTAAGATCTATTAGGTAGCCTTCTTCTTGGTGCCATTCAGTCGACCCAAAAAATGAACTTTTATATGCGAGGTTAATAATTTTTATAATCCATTGAAGGTAATAAAGAAGCAATACCCTTTATATCTTTATTTATTTGAATTTAATTGAGAAAGTACTAGTTACTTTTAGGGTATAAAAATTTTTGTTCCTTAATAGAAAGTTCGTGCAATGTGATAATTATGCCTTATTAAAATCAGCCATCGATAAAATAAAAATAAATGAATAAATAAACCCACTTTGACTTTGCTTCTATTATATATGTATATAATTTACTATATCTCTACATGTTACATGTAAATTATTCTACATATGGAGGTGTATGGGTTCAACTTAGAAAATTATATGTGTCCCGTGAGTATCGAGGAGTAAGGTGTAATTGGTGTAATGACATGTAAGAGATGAGTAGTAGAGAAGTCTATAGAGAGGAGAAGCATGCAATCCCAATAAACTCAAATGCACTTATAATTGATGGGGGAGCCATAAAGCATCCAACCTTATTGGACTAAGTAAAATGAAGTATCTAGTGTTTTGAGACAAAAATCTAGCAATATAGTGGCATATCATAGAATTTTAGAATGATCCAAATTGAAGGGACTATCGTATTTATAGAACTTGGCTATCATCTATAAATATTGTTTGTCAAATCACGACAACAATCAATAGCTAAGATGAGTCTCCTTACAAGTAGATCCATAGTGGACTCTATATCAACCTTATTGAGAAGAGTTAAAGTTAAGGCAAATCAATTCCAACAAACCCTACTTTAAGCTTACTGTACCAATTTTCCCTTGATTATTCCAAAATAACTAAACTTAACTATTTAACTAGTGTCAACTTAGCATAAAGAGTCAAATCCTAGTCAAAACTAGGCTTCGACCCATAAATCAAATTCAACCTCCTGCAATATTCATAAGATCATACGTATATACATATACTATATATTGTATTTATAATCTAACAAAACATATATCTAACAGTGTCAATGCAATGCTATGTTATATATAATCTAACTTCCTATATATTACTGCTTGTAAACCAAATAACAAAAAAATACTTAGAAACAAACTCAAAACATTCTAACTTGTAATAGTACTCTCAAGTATATGGCCCTGTTTGGATTGTCATATATATATATATATATATTTGTATTGGATCAGTACTGATTCAGTATCGATTCAGTTTGCTTAGTTTATAAGTAAAATTGTCAGTTTTTCATCAGTATCATAGCTGTATAGGTTCGGTATTTGTTTAATATATGTTCAGTTTGAAAACGATGCCAAAACGATACTAAAAAAACAATCTAAACAAGCCCTTAGTATATTTAACTTAATGGAGAGAAGAAAGCAAAGAACAAATTGGGTGTGAAAAAGTAAAGGAATTCCAAACTTCAACTTTCTATTTTCACTTCTAGAGGGATAAATCTAGATTTTGGGTCCTAAAGCCCATAAATGATTTAGGTTTAACTCTTCGGGCTGAGTGACAAGGGTTAAAGACTCAAGTCTATAAAATTAGGATGACTAAAGGAGATTTGGCATGATAGACTTAAAGTACGGACCGTTGGACTAGGCCAACACTCCGCTCTCAACATTTTTTAAAAAGTTCATACACTTAAAGAAACCTTCCATGAGCTAACGAGCCTATGGAGAAATCCTTCATTAGAAGGACTCATCTCACCTATTGATGGTTAATATGATTTGACAAATATCATTAAGAGTTAAACTCTATAAATACACAGAGCTTCTCCTCATTTGACTGATTGAGAAATTAACAAAAACATTATCGTTCTACTGGAATATCGTCATAAGAGATCAACTAAAGTTTAAAATAAAGAATGCATAGCCTCTTCTCTTAAATAGTAGGATTGATACTATATAGCTCCTCTATATATCACTAGTATGTTTAAACTTCTTGAGATTGCTTATTCCTCCCCCCTACCTTATTACTCTTAGTCATTCTTGTGTGTGCTTTCATGCTATTCTTCTACAACCACATATAGCATGAGACACATGTTGTATGTACGTGATCACTGCGGTAAGATCTACCCCACTACATCACTTAATTCAAGTCAAATCCACGAAATGAACTTAAAAAACCTCAAAAGTATAGCTTCAAGGAGTTCAACTTTCAAATGCATAAAAGTAGCATCTTAAATCCATAGTGATAGGAAAGTAAGGAACAAAAAATGGGTACGTGAAAAGTGTGAAATTTGATGCAATATACGTGTCCAATTGTCACTTACCTCTAATCTGGTGTTGACCCTGTGATGGTTTCCCCTACCACCGCTCGACCCCTCCTTTTCTTTTTTTTCTTTTCAGAGACAGAAGTAGAATAATTCTAAAGAACCCAGAAAGATGTACTCGCAGGGTGTTTGCTTCCTGAGAAAATTAGTTTATATAGAAGAGAGTGGCTGGCCAAGCAAATCACTGTCGAGTACGCATGTGCGCTAACAGACAAGGGGTTAGTAGTTACAGGCTTACGAGCTGTTTAATCCCGAGAAATATAAATCACGTGCGCTCTTACGATGGATAAATATTATATGATGGGTTAGGTTACACCGCAAGTATCAATATTTGTAATAAATTTATTTAAAATATTAATGTTTTAAGTTATTAAAAAAAGATATCAATATTTAATAAAATATATCAAATAAAATATCAACGAATTATAAAATTTATTAGAGATATTGATATTTGGATTAATTTTCAACTAAATCTCTTTAATTTTTCATCAATACTTAATTATTGATATTTTATTTAATTTACTTTACTAAAAATTGATACTTTTTTTAATTATTCAAAATATTTATACATTAAATGTACTTATCCCATATATGTTTATACATCTCTTTCACTGTATAAAATATTAATAGTTCAAATGAACTTATTTACACATATTTTTAACTACACAAATCATTAATGCTTATATAATTCCCATGTTTGTAAGCGTTAAACCAGGGGAGTGTTAATGTGTGGACGGTACGACAAGGGTTTAGTGGCTACAGCTGTCTAATCGCGACCGAGAAATATAATAAATCAAATGGGGATAGTAGTTACAGCCCTCTAATCCCGAGAAATATAAATCAAATGGGTGCTCATACAATTGATAAAAATATGGGGTCTGATTGGATAGATTGATTTTTATTTATATTTAATTTGTATTAAATTTGTATTTATTTTATTTATCTTATTTGTACATGATTTATTTGATTAATTTATGAGTAAAATGATATGTTTTTTATTTATATTTATTTTTTAATAAATATTTATTTGAAAAAAATAAAATAAGATACCAAACATACATAGAAAAGATAAAACAAACAAAAATACCATTAATATAACTCCAATGTCTGTAAGCATTTGTTAACAGAGGGAGAGAGTGTTCATGTTTGTACTATCGGACATGGACTGGGTAGTTGCAATTGTTTATCCCGGGAAATAATATTATATTTCAAATGGTGTTCCCAGTGGACAAAGACGTAATGTATATAATTTCCAATCGGGTGCACTATATGATTACGCCGGCCACTCCAAAGGTTCTGTTTTCTCTTACTTTCCTATATATTGTTTGACAATATATTGTTTAATTATATTATTTAAGTAATAACATTTAACAATATTATTCATCTAATTTTTATTCTATATTAAATAGAAGCTGAGACACATCCATAAACTAATATATATATATATATATATAATTATAAATATAACAGATGTAGGTTGTATTGTCAAAATAATTAATAATAAAAATATAGGGTATGCAAATTTTAATTTATTATAAATTATTCAATTGAACTCTCACATGGTGATTTCACTTATATATAATTTTTTAAAATACATACAATATCCCTCGATTGTTGGTAAGATCTCAAGTTCATCATTAAAATGATTTAGGAAAAAGAATGAATATATGATTTTATTGATGGTTTAAATTATGTGTGTGTATATGTATATGGAACTAGGCATGGATTGTGTCTAACCCCATAATATGGTATGCCTAACATCAACAAGCATCACACATCAATTAACCTAGTAGGTTATCGGTCTAGGTTAGGCCAGGCCTCAAACCAATGCGACCTACCAGATCAACGAAGTCATTAAATTAAAAAAGAAAAATAAAAACAACATAAGAGAAAATAAAAGAAAAAAACAGAAAAGTGGAAAATATTATTTGTATATAAATAAAAGTATGTTTAAACTACTTTTGATGTGAATACTGAAAATTCATTACTACTCATGACATTAAATGTGTTGATGTTATCAACACAAGTAATAAATATGATTGAATAGTCATCTGATTGGAGTTTTATAAAATACTAATCAAAGTTATTTCTTATTTTTCAACTATTGTAAGGACTTAGTTTGCTATTTAATTAAAACATGCAAATCTAGTTTCCAGCCACATATAACCTTTATGATTACATGTAAGACTGTCTGTAAAGAGAAAGTTTGTAGAATTGCTTGCCCAAATATGTTATAAGAACCATTTGATAACATTTCATAAAAAGAAATTCATACATAATATTACAAACTTTCTTACCACTTGCATAAAAAGCAAAAGGAATACTACATATCTATATATTATACAAACATAAGAGCTTCTGAACTTATACTCTAGGTCATACTTAAAATATAATACATATAAGTTATCAAAACATCTAACAACTATTACTATTCCAAAAACATATTCTACCTAATCTATTATAAAGATTTTCCTTAATAGAGGTTGGGGCTCCTAATCATCCAGTCGTCAAAAAGCCTCAAAATCGTTCATATCCCAACTAAGTATAAAACTCATCATCATCAACACCTGAAATAGAAGATTATGAGCCAAAGGCCCAATACGTAAGTAACAAAAGAAAATATGTATGAAAGAACTCTTAGACTAAATGCAATGCATAAACTATCCATTTATTATTTATTAATTAAGTTTGTAAATCAACAAATGAGTATTCAAACTCCGGAGTAAGCCACTGGGAAGCTGGGATTTTGAATAATACAATGCTCAGGGGGTTGATATAGGCAGCCCAAATACCTATATCTCCTAAATGATATAACCAATAAAGAGAAAAGTAATTTCATCTAGGGTTAATAGCCATTACTCAACTTTACTTAATTAATCCATAATATCACTTAGTTCAACCGGTCCTATAAATGTGAACTAAATCATATTCTTAAGAATAAGTAAATATTACATCGATACTATTCTCCCTAATCAATTACTTGCCAAGCCACTTATAAAAGTCATGGCACCATGACAGAGGTGGCCTAAGCGCCTACCTACCATATCCACTCTGATAAGGTTGCCACTCCTTAAACCAAATTAAACAGCGAAAAACACAACCAATTCAAACAACGTATAATTTCTATTTGATTGGAATTGATTTAAATTATGCTTATCCTAAGCAAACAACAATCAAAGTTATTGTATACCTAGAATATTTGATAAAAGACCTATAGACTCTTTCAACTGAGATGGATTATCTGAAATAAAATAATTAAATTCATGTAAAGTAAAATATTGACTTTAAACAAGTTCTAAATTTTTATTCAAAAATAAAACTTGAATAAAACTAAATTCAAATCCTTCATTTAATAGTTATATGAACATATATAACATATATATATATATATATATAACATGTACCTTTATTTTTAATTTGAAAAAAAATATATTTTTAAAGGAAAAGGGTCCTGCACGATCTGGAGCATGGCCCATGCTCGTGGCTATGCTGACATACGGCAAGAAGGCTAAGGTCTATTCCTCGCATGGCCTGCCGCATGGCCCATGCTCATGGCCGTGCATACTAGGACAAAATGACTAGTAGCCACCATGGGCTATGCCATGCCCTCGTATGGATCAGCACGGACGCCTACACGTCCCGTGCACCCTAGAACACAAATTTTGCAGCTTTCAAAGATGCAACTCCCCTATTTTTCTACTTCATTTTATCACTTTTTACGTAATTCTAAATCAACTTAAACTTAACAAAAACCATATACAATCCACCATATACTCCCAACAACACCGGAAACATAATTACTTCTCATCATTCACATCAAACAACTTCAATCATCACTCATCAAGAATCAAGAATCAAGAATCAAACCATTCATCTCCAACTTTTACGTTTACAATAACTTCAACACTTCTTGTACTCAACAACCAATTCAAGAACTCATGTACTACAACTTCAAGGATCTAAAATCTTTCTCAACAACCAATTGAACATATCAAGATTACTTGTAATCTAACATAAGGCTAACTTTTGATAGAAATTTCATGGAACAAAGAGATAATAATCATCACAAAAAGACATGTGAGCTTACCTTAACTTGTAGATGATGACTGAAAGAGAATTCTTGGTGAATTGAGCAAAGAAATATGAATGAGAAGGTTGGAGAATTGGAGGTTGAAGAACGACGAATTTAGGGTCTATTTTTGGTTTGTGATTTGGCAAAAAATGAAAGTTGATATTTATCCCTTATGTTTGACTTTTGTTGGTAGATTTTTGAGTGGGCTTTGCCTTTGTTTTTTGGGCTTGGTTTGGGCTTTTTTGAGCCAAATTTTCTACCAAGCTTAGGATTGGGTTTTGGTTGTGTTTTGCTCTAATAAAACATATTTTTTCATGCATTAAACAACTATCAACACTATTATCAAAACTCTAACACACAACATACAACACTACCTCAACTCTAATTTATATACACAATTAAATACAATACATCAAAATTAATAATTCATGCACACATCATATTTTATTATCTAATTATACTATAATTCTATATCTAGCAAACATATTACATGTGTATTCAAATTAATTATGATTAAAATTTTGGATATTTCCCTCTCCTCCTTTAAGAAGTTTCGTCCCCAAAACTTAACTTATTCATAGCTCAAATAACTCATGGTACTTTTGTCTCATGGCACTTTCGATTTCCTAGATAGCTTCCCATTCACTCTGGCTACTCCATTGCACCTTAACCATGGGAATTATTTTTTTTCCTTAATATTTTATCCATTCTACCAATCCTTATAGGCTTTTCAACCGTAGTCAAATTTGGCCGAATTTTGTTGATTGTGTGATGATAGCATCGGGATCTGATACACATTTCTTAACTGAGATACATGAAAAACGTTGTGTAATTCGATGAATTATAGATAAAGCCAATCTATAAGCCAAGTGGTCCAATTCTTTTAAGCTCTTAAACGGACCGATATATCTCGATTTAACTTTCCTTGACACCAAATCTAAATACTCCTTTTGTCGATGATACTCGGAGGAATACATGATCACTTACTTGAATTCAAGAGATCTTCTTCTTATGTTCAGCATAGCTTTTGTAATCTGTCTTGAGCCGCTTTCATTCTTTGTTTGATTACTTGGATCTTATCAACAACTTGCTATACCAAATCTGGCGATCAAAGCTCTTTCTCCCACTTCGTCCCAATGTAGAGGAGATCTACACTTCTTTCCATATAGGGCTTCACATAGCCATTTGTATGGTTGATTGGTAACTATTATTATATGCAAATTCAACAAAAGGTAAATGGTCATCCCATCGCCCTCCAAAGTCTAATGCACAGGCTCTCAACATATCTTATAGTATTTGAATTGTTCTTTTTGATTGCCCGTCTGTCTGTGGATGAAATGAGGTACTAAACTAAAGCGAGTACCTAAAGATTCATGCAAACTTTTCCAAAATCGACTAACAAATTGTGAGTCTCTATTGACATAATTGACTTTTGTGATAGTCAAAGTGCCATTTTCTTTACAAAAGACTAGATGTTTCATAAGAGGACAAAGCACATTAATGTTTGGTATCATTTTATGCATGACTTTCACTTGTGGAGATATTGTTGTAAGTAAAATTAGTACTCATGATAATCAGCTAATATGGACTAAGTCACTTTCTATAGTCAAGTTTGAGCATTGCTTAACTTGTTGGTGTTTATTGCTGATTTATGCTCTTTTGGTGTTTTGTGAAGAGGTGGAGAATGTTTTGTTTTTATGTTAAAGTTTGAGTTAATGTTTTCTGCTCTTGAATTCATGTCAAGGTAGAAATTGCTGGAGTTTTTTATGATGAAACGAATCTAGTGAAAACTAAATAGAGCCGCTAACTTTGGAGTCAAGGTCACCTTGTGTTGGCCTTGAAAAGTACTTAAGTCAGCCATCGCGTGAACGTATACAGCCAGCCTTTGAAATAAAGGTTGCTAGCCTTGAGCTGACCATCTTATACACATCTGTATATATGTGTGTGTGTGTGTTTTGTTAGGGTTTGTGTGATCATCATTTTCTTATACGACACTCTTGTACTCTTCTTTAAATATATAGTGAATTCTCTCTTATGTGCCCGTGGTTTTTCCTATCAAGAGTTTTCCAGTAAATTATGTGTGTGCTTTACGTGTCTTGCAATTTTTTCTTAACACCCATTATAACGTTTTATAAAAGAAAACCATACCATTAGGTATCACCTATACCAATTATAATGGTAAACAAAGCTTAAAGAGCTTATTACAAAACATGGGCTTCTTAACTAAGCCTTTAAAGAATATACAGACTTTAAAAGATAAATCGTCTCAAAAAAAAAAAAAAAAAAAATTCTTGAATCCTAACTTGTCTTACTCAACAACAAATCCTCCCTGAGTTATCCTATACTCCCAACCAAACATCATCATTAACATCACTATCATCCACATCATCATCAAATTGTCATCACCTAGAAAGAGTAACATAATGAGCTGAAGCCTAGTATAACAGTAACACAAATACACACGAAATGACACACAAGTTTAATCTAGTGCAATGTAACACATAATTTAATCTTTAATTTAAATAAAAAATAATCAACACTAAAGCACTCATACTTTGAATCATACATCTAGGAATCTGGGAATTGAGTAATAATAGCTACTTAGGAGTTCATATAGGTAGTCCGAATATCTATATCTTCTATATCTAACTGAAAAAGAGAAAATAACCTCATCTAGAGTTTACAACCATTACAAAGCTTTATTTATCTCAATCCATAATATCGTTTATTTCAACCGGTCCCATAAACGTAAACTAAACCATGTCACTTCATCCTAAGCTTAAGCAAATGTTATGCCGATACTATTTACCCCGTCTATCCACTGAGCCACTTAGGAATTGCCATTACATTATCATAAGGGAGTGGCCTAAACGCCTAAACTACTATGCATGACTCCGGACAAGATTGTCACTTCTTGGACCAGATTCAATGACATAAGCACAAGCAACAATCGTTTATTAAGCTGAGTTTAAGTTTTAATTCATTTAAGATGTCTATCATAACATACAACATACAAGTTACTATTTACCTGATGATTCAAAATCCAATCAAAAGATAATCTAAAAGAAATAGAAGTCAAATTCAAACATTTGTTCAAAGATTAAATTATATGAGCAATTCAATTATTTATTAACTTCAATTAAATTTCATATTAAGCATTCATTTCATGTTTTCATTTGATCAGACATAAAAATAGGAAACCTATCATGGCTGTACAGATCGCCCTGCTAAGATATGGATAGTTCTCCGTTGTCCATTGTCTGTTAAATCATTTTAATTAACCTAGTTTTGGTCTATCATATTTTAGAAACATCTTATTCATTATATTATCTATTGATTTAACCTATCATTAATATTTATATTATCTAAACTAATTTCATGTTAAGTCAATATTAATTAGTCTTAGTCAAGTTGATTAGACTGAATTAATCTAATTCATTTTAGCTTATTAAAGTTTATTAGGTCAAGTTGAGCATATATATATATATATATATATTAACTAATCCATTTTATACCTAAAATTCATAATAACATAAGTTTATTATTTTACTCTACATTTCAAGTTACATTGTATAATTATAACTTAACTCATCTAAGTTGGTTAATAGATTTAAATCATTTTAAATCATTAAGGTTCATTAAGCCATGTTAATTTAAGATAATTTACTAAGTTCATTTTATACTTAGAAGCTACGTTAACTTAAATTAATTATTAAACCTATTTATTCACTTAATTTATTCTTAATATATAAATTAACTAACACATTATATTAATTATCATTCCTCTATTTCATTTTATTTTTATTAATTATTTTATTTTATTTTAATTACTTTTAATTTTTATGAAGAACACGAGTGGATGCATAAGCCGTGTTTCACCTGTGTTCAAGCATAAGAAGAAACACAATCAAATACACCAACCCATGTTTCTGTTGTGTTTTGCTTTGTTTTGAAAAACCATTGAGAAGCACAACGTAATGTAATGGGTCGTGTTCCTATCATGTTTCACTTGATATATTATCACTCAAAGATTAGAGAGAAACATGATGGGATACATTATGTTGTGTTTCAGTCGTGTTTCATAAATATGCAAAATGTTCAATGACCAAAGAGGAGCACACTAAGATATATATATATATATATATATATAGCATGTTCTAGATGTGCTACTTAACATGTTATACATGCAAGAAATAGAAAGAAACACAGGAAGATAAGGAATGTTGTGTTCTAACTGTGCTATTCTGGAAATCCATATGTAAAATAAAATAGAAAGAAGCACGGTTGGATACAATTGGTCATGTTCCAGCCATGTTTCTTCTCTGGTAAATTAAAATGAAGAGCATGACTGAATATAGTCCCTCGTGTTTCCCCTGTACTCTTTACTTTGTTTTTATATTCGAAAATTGAACCTATTTTACCACTTGTTTTACATCATTTTTCAACATCTAACATCCTATACTCATCATACTAACTCAGAACTAGGATTTACAACATCCATATACATGTTTTTACTTCATATTTCATCAAAATCCTAACTTTAAAATGCATGCTCTCATTTATGTTTTAAGCTATAAGTTCTTATGTTACAAGTTTACATGTTTCATCTAAATTCTACTTATAACTAGCATTGTAAACATGTAATAACAACAATCAAACCAACAAAACTTACATGTTTAGCCAATTCTAGTTACTTGATCCTTATTTCTTATTGTTGAAGTTACCATGATATTGCTTTCCATCTTCTATTTTACTTTTCTAACTATAATTTCTCTTTTGATTCTTGTTGAAACTAAGATCATTTGATAGATTTTAAGACAAAGAAGAGAAAAAGAAGAGAGAGAAGGTGAAAAATGCAAAGAGCAAAGTGGAAAAGAAAAAGAAAAAGGGAAGGCAAGAGAAGGAAAAAAAAAAAGGAAAAGGGAAGATATTTTAAAATAAGGGTATTAGGTTTAAACCATTTATTTTAAGTTTCATAAATAATTAGAAAATATTTGAGAGTCTATATATTAGAAATTAATATCGCGATATAAAATATATAGTTTAAAAGTTTAATATACAAGAAATTGATATTTAAGTTGAGTTTGGGTTTAAAATTGGTATTTTCATATAGGTAAATGAAATCAAAGTTTATAGGGATAAAGGATATGGAAGCCAAAGTAAAATTCAAGAGTTTAGGAGCTTACAAAATATTTAATTTGAATGTTTAAGAGTTTAGATATTTAAATTTCAAGAAAAGAGGCTATAGTTGTAAAATTGGAAGAGATTATAATTTCAATTTGAAGAAATAGTTAGATAAAACAATTAAACAATTTGAAAATGGATAAATTGAAATCTCAATTTCAACCTAATCCATTTTACTAATTAATTATACTAAGTTATCTAATTATATCTTATAACTTATTTCACTTGATTCAACTAAACTATCTAAGTTAAATTTTAAATTGAATTCTAATTCTAATTCTAATTCAAAATTATTTACCTATTATATTGTTCAATTAAACAATTCCTAATTTAGTTAGGTAAAGATTTGGTGTAAACCTCGATTTTCTTAGTAACCGAGTAAACTCCGTAAATCGGAAACCAAAGCCCTAAATAAGGCTACTACGATCAACTTAGGAACCTTAGGTCCGGCTTTTCTTCAATTTCTATATAAAAGAACCTCTATAGAATAATTTAATGTGGATTATTATTTTAAAGTATATTTCAAACCATAAAAAGTTTTGATTTTGAAAAATTTTCTATTCCTGGCTTTCCCGAGCTCCATTACGAAATAGTAAGCCTCTGAACTAGAAACTCAGAAAAATATACCGAAATACTCTTTAGAACCGAAATTTTATAAGGATTTCAAAAATATATGTTTTATAATTTTTTAGGTTATAAAAATTACAGTTATAGCCTTTTTTCCGTATTTTCTTTACTATTGGTAAAGTAAATGTCTTATATACTATTTACTACTATTCACAAGTACAACCTACTACACACACACCCATACCCTAGTCTTACAACCTTACAAACACTCAATTATATTTTCTTTTCCAAGAATTTTTTTCTCTTAACAAATTATTACATTTAATACTTTTTAATTACATATATTACAATTTGAAAAAATTTCATGTCTCTCTCTCTCTCTCTCTCTTTTCCCATGGAGGCCGGCGCACCTCTCCCCTATTTGACTCCAATTTGTTTTATTTTATCTTCTTTTTATATATACAAACCCTAATTTCACTTAATATAAATAGTCTTTTATTTTCTCTCTCTTTCATTTTATTTCATTTGTTCCAAAAGCTCACAAAACTCTCTCTTCTTCCTCCCTCTTGCCACAACTTCCCACCCCATCACACACTCTCACACAAGCTTCATTTCTTCTCAATTTCTCATTTATTTCAAGCTCTAGGTGATGATTCTTAAGCTTCCCTACCATTTAATCTTGTAATGGCAAGATTATTCATGAGTGTTTTCCTAAGTCACCATGAGCACTTGCTAGGACAAGAAAATGCTACTACATGAATATCAAGCCATCACAAGAGAATCTTGTGTTTGATTAAGTTTTTGTTGAAATATTTTCATGTTTATGCATGTAAAAGTAGGGTAAGTAGAGATCTGCCATAAAAACCCATGTTCATGTTCTTAAACTCCATTTCATACATTATAAGTAATAGATCTAGCTTTTAGATGCTTATACCATGCTTGACATTTATGATCTTATGGATGCTTTATGTTTTCATGCATTAATGCTCATGAAGGCTTTGTTTGTGTATATAGATGTTGTAGTTGGTAGATCCTTAGGCAAAAAAACAAGGAACTTACAAAGGAAAAGTTTTTGTTTGAAATGTTCAAAGACAAATTCGTATGTTTTCAAAGACCTATTTTGAAAAGCCTTTTATCAACTATAAAACTCATGTTTTATGTGAAAAATTAAGGATATAGGTAATAGGTATCCTTAAGTAGTGATTTTTATAAGTTGAAATGAGTTTTGATGAGAATAATGTATAAAACAAGAAGTGGAATCTAGATTAAAAATTTAAGTTAGTAGTCAACATATGAAATTCATAATTGTGAATGTAGGCCATAAGAACACCTATCATCTAAGCTCAAAATAAAAGTTTTATGTATTAAATGGATTCCTTAAGTAATAGGTATTGATAAAGCCATATTTTACTCAAATTTCTATTAATCAAATCATGTTTATATGTTTTAGATTTTATAGAAATCAATCGAAAATGGTACTTAAATGTTCATAAATTATTATTCAGGTCATTGAGGACTTACGAATCAAATAAATGCAAATTGGAGAAGTCTTGATCAATTTTAGATAAAAACAGAAGTATACCAGCCATTAAGGAAGCTACGCCGCCAGCTTTCATTGTGAAATTGACCAGCGTCTGCAATTTTCAAATGTACACCAGCATTTCTCCACTCACTGCCGGCTTTGAGCAGGTGTTGCGCATGAACAGAATGCAAATTATTAAAGCCGGATTTTACACCGCCAGCTTTCACAAGGAAATCAAGCGATTTATGACTTTTCATTGTACGCCGACAACTGGAATGGTTACGCCGCAGGTGTTGAAGCCGGTGTATATTCAAAATTGCTCTCGAAAATTAATTTTCACATTAAAGGCAGGTCAAATTTAATTAAAGGCCGCCAGCCTTTAATGCCAGTGTAACTCCCATGTAACCCTTTATATAAATTCATCATGTTGTCATTTGAAAAACAAGAAGAAACCCTAGACACAAAAATCATTCTATTCCTTTTTGCTCCTAGATCTAGAATTAAGGTTTGAACACTAGTTAAATTATCTTATTAATTGAATAAGGATTCTACACCGGGATTCAAGTGGAAAACATTGTTTGGATTTGGATTTTAAGAACAAGATTTCTTTGACAGGTGATTTTGTTCTTTTTCTCATATTCAAATGTTAGATGATATTTTAAGCTTGATTCCTTTGATCTTCAATCGATTTTGAGTTGTTGATCTGATTCATATGATTGATGATTTCTGTTGTTGATTAAATCTTTGTTCATATTCGGATTGTTGATGATTTTTCACAAATCATGTATTTTATATTACATATGGAATTCATGATGGATTAGGATTGCAATTGGGAAATTATCTTCTAATTGATATTGTGAATATCTAATTAGGATTTGAAATCACATAGGGATATGGATTTAAATTCAATTAGGTTTTGGTAAATTGAATAAATTAGTCAATTAATCACTTTCCTAGGAATAGGGAACATTGATTGGTTAATTTAGGATAATAGTTCACTTTGGGAAAAGGAATTGTTATCTTGTTCTTCATTCTTGAAAAACTGAACCCATTGACGATTTGGATTGACAAGTGCATTTTTGGTCAATAGCAGACATTCAAATTATTTCCATATTTGACTGGCTCTAAACCTAATTTTATTTGAGGTGTCGAAATCCAAGATTTTTAGTAGTTTATTTATATTAAAAGAAAATCTAAAAAAAAAGAGAAACAAAGTTTGATTTGCCTAGCTATGAACTTGGACTGATATAGCTGATAGTTAGTCCTCACTCCCTGTGGATTCGACTCGATATTCACCGATATATTATTACTGCAAACGCACCCGATACACTGTCGGTAAAGATCTGCTCATTTAAAGGAAATTGAATATAACTAAAAGAGTTTTAAAAAGCACATATAGAAAAAGCATGATCAGGTATCTTAAAGTCATAAGTTTTAATGTATTAAACAAGTTTTTCCCAAAAAGAATCATTCAAAAATTTAAGTACAAGAAATTCGGATTTTTGGATAAATCCTATTTGAAAACATATTTGCAAAGTGTAAAACGCAAGTTTTTGTGTAGAAATGAAGGCTTGGGTAATAAGTATAATGAAAACTCAATTTGAACAAGGATAACGTGATTTTCTTAAGAAAATAAATCCAAAACAAAGGGGATGGTCAAAGTTAGGAAACTAGATTTCTTGAAAGTATATAGTCATGGAGTTTTACAAATAAAAAGTTTCATAAATTTCTTTTTTGTAAATAATGTCAATAGCATGAATGCATCAAGTTCATATCATATCATTCATGATAGGAAATCATCAATATTGCATGTGTGGTTAATCTATATGCTAGAAACATCACAAACATTCATAAAACTATTTTTCGGAATTGGAATTTTCGGCCGATCAGAACTGATCAGCTTATTTCATGACCTAAAAATTTTTGAAACTTGGAAATAATATTGGGAATAGATAGGTCTTTCGAAGCAGATAGAAATCGGTATATTATATGCTCAATTCTGAGTTAAAATGAGTTAGATATGGTCCTTTGAAGTTAGGACTTTAGCTTATGCAGGAATTGACGAACTTAGTAAATAGAATTGTTAAGTTTATTAGAATTTTATGAGAAATACCCATTGAGGGTATTCCTTATACGTAGGTGATTTGGAGGATGGATTTCCACTCCTCGAAGACTACTACGACTAGTGAATTTCTCTCTATAGCCGAGTGAGTTCATTTCTTAAATAGTTGTGCTCATGTATGTGCTTATAATCGTAGTGGCATTAGAATTAGGAAAAGATAAAACTATGATGAGTTGTGATTTAATCTTGGTTGAATGAATAATAAGTATATCGAGACTAGATTTGTTATAAGTATCATTGTGTGAGCTAGTATAGACTTGGATTATCTGAAATTCTCGGTGATCGCATTTAATCTACATAATTAACATGCCATGATTATATGAATAAATTGTACATGCATATCACGTAGTGAGTCACATTGCATTAGCTAATATACCTTTGGTGAGACAAAAATATATTAGCGAAGGCAGGGGCCTATGTTAACATTAAGGATGTGAGATCGCTTAAGTGAACGGATGTGAGTAGT
Organism: Combretum micranthum; assembly: GCA_024138025.1. Lineage (NCBI taxonomy): Eukaryota > Viridiplantae > Streptophyta > Magnoliopsida > Myrtales > Combretaceae > Combretum > Combretum micranthum. The sequence continues at coordinate 173,715 of JAMXBD010002550.1, forward strand.
AGTATAAATAAAACTACAACAATAAAACAATAGAAGTTATATAACTAAGAGAAAGAGCTCGGGATGATGGTTGCATGACTTATGGACCACTCCACTCAAAATTGGAATATATGGTTGCATGTCTTATGGACCATCCTAACCCCGAATGGAGGGCGTAAATCCATTCACATATGGCTCTCGGAAAGTCATATGCTTGTATGATCATTTGCTTGTGCATTTCATATGGCTGCTAATAACCTATCTGCTATATACTGTTGTTGAGTATTAAATATTTGGGAATGAATCTCACTAAGCCTGTTAGCTTACACCCCGATAGTTTTGTTGTGGTGTTCCTATTTTTGGTTGTTCCAAGAGAACACTTTTCACAGGGTTATCTTTTGGATGAAGGAGCTTTTGAAGAAGTCGGGACCTAGAAGGCGTGGATTTCTAGGAAAATCTCTTTAACATAAATCCTAATGTTTGTAATGTGGTTTTAGACTGGATAGACTTCTGTTATTATTTTGGCGGGGGTATGCCCCTTGACTTTTGTAAAGACTTAACTTATTTATCTTGTCGTGATTTCTATTCTTAATGCTAGTGTATGCCTCCTTAAGACTATTCGATTCAAAGTGTGATCCCAAAAGTTGTGCAAGTACACCTTATACCCGGTATGTAAACTTATGGGATGACTAAGGTTGTCATACTTAAGTTTAAATATCAAAAGTGGTGGTCTGTCGCGTTTTGGGTACCGTTTGGGACGTGACATTTGGGATATTTCAAGTTAAGAGAGGGAAATTAGTTTTTTACAATTAAGAGGTGGTGTTCCTTAATCTCTACTCGATTATGGCATCTTGTGCATCAGATACATCATATCATATCCTAATAGTCTGTGGTAAACTATCTATTCAAGATCCTAAATTTATTATATTTTATGACTGTAAAATTCATTTTACATGTGGAATTGGAGCATGAGTTTTGAAAAAATAATTTGTTCATTAATTTTATTATAATTAATTGATGATTATTGCTTTTCTATTGAGTTTTCAAGCCGATAATGGAATTACAACATTGATTAATATTTTAGCGTTTAGTGAACAAAATTGTGTGAGATTGATCAAATTGGAATTATGAAATTGATTCGTCATGTTATGATCGATTAAAAAAATTTGCTCAAAACTTCTTTGGCTGTATCACTATTTGGATTATAATGGAATGAAATATCAATGTTGTATATATTTTGCTTGTGATGAAATATTAAAACTATGGAAAGATGGATATTTAATCTCTCTCTGAGTTGAAAGGAGAAACGGGCTGGGTCCAAGGCTAGGCCAGGGTCTGGATATATTATAATACGAATTGCAAATTTACTTATGACCCGATGAATAGTTATGTTGCTAGGAAAAGCTATTGCACTTTTGAAGAATAGGATACAATAATACTGAAGGGTTGTGAAATCATATTTTGTCCCTACTTGGTGTTTGTTTTCTAACAAAATTATTTTACATAGATCGAAAATGGCGTTACAGGAAAAAAAATTAATAGATGGTACAAATTGAGTGTAAGACTAAGTTATCTTGCACACAATTGAATGCTTGTAAAGTCCAAATCCCTAGACTACAAGTTAATTTGCATAATGGAAAGGGTTTATTAATTATTCTTTTTAACTATTTGTATATTATGAATTTGAAATGTGGTTACTAAATGGATTCCCTTTGCAAAAGGTACTTTGACAATCCTTACAAGTCACACCATGGGTGGTTACTTAAAGGACTATCAATGGAATAAAATGGTATAGCTATATATTAAGTATAAATAATAGCTCTTTTAGGTGGTTAACAAAAATAGAATTGTTGTAAATATCTTTGGTTGGCAAAATAATTTTGAGATTAAGATGCCATTCTGTACAATTTATTATTGATTTTATCTTATTTTGAATATATAATATAACCTACAAAATCTGTGCACATATACATATAATTAAATCATAAAATAAATAATTTTCCAACATACATAAACATATTTACAATTATTATAGTTAATAATATGCATGGTTGTCAAACTCGCGAGTCTACTCGTATGTTTCTACGAGTTTACGAGTTGATGATGATATTTCGATTCAACTCGCATTCAAAATCGTTTTTTGAGTAAACTCGTAAGTAGAATCGTAGAATCGTGAGTAGAAACGGTAGAATCGGTGGTAGAATCGGTAGTAGAATCGTAAGTAGAATCGTAGTAAAATCTTAAAATTGTAATTTTACACTTTTATTTTCTATTTGAACTTTAAAAATGCAATCAATTTAATATATTTAAATTTAGGGTTTTTGGGTTGGTTCTTGATATTTATCTTAATCTAACTTAATTTTAGTTTTTTTAATATTTTTTTCCTTTATTTCCTTTTTTGTATTTTTTAGAGAGTTATTTTCTTTTAGTGTTATATACTATGATATATTTTGAACATTTGAATGAAAATTAAACTAATATATACAGTGCCATGTTTTTTTCCCTTTTTTTAATAATTTTCTATCTATAAATATATTTGCCATAAATATAATGATTTTTGTGCAAATATATAGTGAACATGAAAATATTCATTACTACACAAAACAAGCTACTCACACATGATAATTTAAATGATTTGCAATACATCTTAATAATTATAGATTATGAATCATTATGAAATAAAAATAATTATTTTAATTATAAAATTGCAATAAATATATTAATGACCGTATGTGAATTATAATTGATAAAACTTAAATTTTGGTTGTATATAATTAATTTAATACTAAATTCTTTATTTTTCATAATTTATTTAAAGTTTTATTATTTCAGTAAGTACATCAATAGTTTTTGTAAGTAAATTTACATTTTTGTAGAATCTTACGATTCTACGTTTCGATTTTACGTTCCGATTCTATGGACCCCTTAGCGATTCTAGGTAGAAACTCGAGTTTGACAACCATGATAATATGTATAACATATGTAACTATAGATATATTTAACATATCATATATATAATTATAATGTTATAACACTCCAAAGCAATTAGTGTTATTCCAACATCTGCCCTTCCATAATCCCTAATCAGCCAGCACTTGAATAGCATTATCCAAAGGTGTTATTGACACGACAAGTGCAAACCTAGCTAAGTTATGGATCGTTGCACGTTTGGCGTACATAATAAGGCTCGGATTAGAAAACCTCAAACCTTGTTCTATCTTTATTTCTGTTTAACATGTAGTTCTTTCAGTTTGCCAAGATGCATAGCTTCTCCACTGAGTTTTAATACAAGAGACATAAAAGTTTTATATATCAAGAGCATAGAAAAAGGATGATAACGAAGGGAAAAATCCAATTAAGATCATTAGTAAATTTTAATATAAAGGAAGTGGACTTAGTAATTAAAAAATCATCAAAACAACAACAACAAAATTCATATTAGCAAAAATAAAATTATAAATTTAAAAAAATCCCAAAATCTCATCAATTTTTTTCCATACAAATCTACCGTCGGCTCCTTCTTGCAACTAGGATAGTAACAAAAATCACCGTTTAGGTCCTAAATTACATGGTTCGAAGTCCGCATTGTAAAAGAATCTATTCTCAACCCTAACGTAGTTGGTCTTCATCACCATCATCATACTAAAATTTGAAAACTCATAAAATTCAATGCTATATGGCCTCCCCATGAGTGCAATATTGTTGTTGTATTGTGCCAAAGGATGTAAATCGCTCTCCTTCTTCGGACATGATTCAACTTGCATTGTTTTCTCCATTCTCCAAATATTCCTCCTTTCCATGATCCATAAAGCCATTGTGTCATGTCCCAAAAGGTATCCTAAACGTGGCAGTCCGCCATACACAATATTAAAGCCTAGGAATGATCGCCTCAGTCATGTGAAAGCTTCCATACTATGTACAAGGCTAACACATAGAGGAGACACATTGGAGAGATACATTTTATATTGATACACTTGAGTAACAATGTAAAGGAAATACAATTTACTATACTTCAAATACAAATCACTATACTTCAAATTATAAATCATTAAACTTCAATTACATTCATCTACAAACTTCCCTACATAAACTGTTACAAGGCAAATCATAAAATCTAGCCAATAACTTCAATCATTCCTATTCTTTGCCGAAGTCCCGAAGTCATTCTCGGCTTCAACCATCTCGGTCCCCACTTAGCATTCTTGAAATAACCTGTTCATTTAAACATCTATTGGGGTATAAGCTACACTATCTTAGTGAGAATTCCCTTAATTTCGTACCATAACAAACAAGTTTTAATCAACCATATGCTATGCATCAACATACACATGAGCAAACAATTATGTATGGGTATCCGGAACCCACACACAGAACAGATTTACGCCATTCGTATCTTGGGTTAGGGATGGTATTGAAGTCTACACGACCGCTGCTAGTCCCCAAGCCCTCAGCTCATAGCACTCGACTCGGCTAGGCTCACACATGGAATGCATTCCCGATGCGCCTTAGTTCCCATGAATGAACTCTGGCACCGGTTTCGTTATCCAAACGAGTCATCAACGGACCATACCAATCGACCTGCGTAGGAGTAGCATGCTACCAAATGCAATATGTCCGATGCGATGCATGACCAATTTAATTTTTGCTTAGGTCAAAATATTCATACATTCTTTAGAGTGACTAACCAATACTATACATATAACAGAAATAATATGAACAGTGCAGTTATCCAATCAAATCATGGTTTCGATATGCTTTAGTATTCATTGGCATACATGCATCACAGTCTCATCATATATCCTATCCCCATTCATATCGATTTTTGTCTTGTTCCTATAATTCTAATACAACTAGCTACAAGTACAAACAAGGTAACAAAATAAGGAGAAAATTCACTCGGTCATTGGATCACCGGTCTTTTAGTAATAGTAATCCGGTGGTAGGGAATCGTCGATTTCAGGATCACTTAAAAGGAAGAAATACTCTAATAAGTATTTCATCACTTAACTAATCCAAACGATCTTATATGAACTATCAAATTCGTAATTTTCGTCCTAAGTGGAAATTCCAACTTAAAATGGCCATAACTTGATCATTTTAACTTGGAATTTCGCAAATTATATATCGATTTCTATCTACTTCAAAAGATCTATCTAATTCTAATATTATTTTCAAGTTTTGAAAATATTTAGGTCATGAAACTGAGGGGTCAGATCTGATTGGTGACGATCTCCATTTCCGAAAAATTTGTTTTGTAATTGTTTGAAATGTTTTTACTATATAGATTAGCTATACATGCAATATGAATGATTTGCTAACATGAATGACATGAGATGAGGTTAATGTATGCATGATCTTGATGATTTTTGCTAAAAGAAAGTTTTATAACTTTTTATTTTGCAAGACCATAATAACAACTACTTATGAAAAATCTAGTTTTCAAACTTTGATCATTTCCATTTGTTTTGGATTTATTTCTTAAGAAAATATAATTATTTTTGTTAAAATTGAGTCTTCATTATATCTATCCTTCATTTCTACATAAAAATTTTCATTTTACACTTTGTAAACATGTCTTCATGTAGAGTTGATTCCAAAATCCGAATTTTATAGAAATTAACTTTTGAGTGACTCCTTCAAGTAAAAATCATTTGATATTTAGGAAATTAGGGCTCAATCATACATAACCACTAAGGACTTCATTTTTACACAAAAATTTGCATTTTACACTTTGCAAATATGTTTTCAAATAGGATTTACTCAAAAATCCGAATTTTAGAAAATCCACTTTTTGAATGATTCCTTTGGGAAAAACTTGTTCAATGCATTAAAATTTAAGACTTTATGGTACCTATTACTTAAGGACTCCATTCATTACATAAAACTTTCATTTTGAGCTTGGATAATAGGTGTTCTTATGGCCTTCATTCAAAATTACGAATTTCATAAATTGACTACTAACTCAAAATTTCCCATCTTGATTCGATTTCTTATTTTATGCATTAATTTCATCAAAACTCATTTCAACTTGTAAAAAACATTACTTCATGATACCTATTACCTATATACTTCATTTTTCACATAAAACATGAGTTTCGGAGTTGATAAATGGGTTTTAAAAATTCGTCTTGATTGAGATCCGAATTTACAAAATTCATTTTTGGAGATATCTTTTGATAAAATCTATCTAAGCTTATGAAAATCCATTCCTTACATATCCTATCTTAAAAGCCTTTCATTTCTTAAATAAAAACTTCATTTTTGAGTTGGAAAACATGTTTTTAAAATGCCTTGGCCAAAATCTGAAAATGAGATTTTTATTTTGAAAATAACTTTTCAAAATCACCTTTGATTCTTGTAAAAAGAAGTCTTGATGACATACATATATTAAGCCTTCATTCCTCAAGTAAAAATTTCATTTTGACACTTGGAAAGTGGTTTTTAAATAGGGGTCTTGCCAAAATACGAATTTTACTATTTTTGTTCAAGTTCAAATCTAAGATCTACACATAATATGAACATGAATATAAAAGAAATGCATGGTAGTAAACTATAAACTCATAGGTCTAAACTTTACTCATCAAAATCTTTCATTTATGTTATCTATACCCTAAGCCCTTCATTTTAAATGAAAAATACACATTTTGAAGTTGAAAAATAACTTTTCTAAATATGGTTCCATTTTCATCCGAATTTTCAAAAATGATTTTTGTTGAAAATAAAATAGATCTTGAGTTTTCTACAACTTTCCTACTATCATCATGCTATTACAAGTTGTTCATGAACATAAAACAAAGTCTAATGTATTTTATGAACTCAAAACACTAGATCTAGTTTACTACACTAGTTTTAAATGCATGAATCACTAAGATAGACATGTGGATGATGGATCTATGCATAAATCATAAGAAATAACAAAAATAACAAGATCTATGGCATAAACGAAAATCAAAGCTACAAAAAGTTAGATCTACAAAATATAACAACTTTAAACAAGAAAATAATAATGATACAAGATAATAATAATGGAGAAGAGGAGTGTTTCATTTTTTGCATCATCATCCTAAGCTTTTAAGCTTATGGAAGGTCATTTGATGCATGAAACTCTCATTACACTTTACCTATATCACCTATGGAAGCTTTAAGAGGAAGATTTGATTAAAAATCTTCAAGAAATATATGTGGAAGCTCAAGAATGGAATGGGGGCAGCTTGTGTTCTTAAAAAAACAAGAACAAAATGAAGAAGAAAAGAGAGGAAAAAGAGAGAAAAAGCTAAGGAATGAAAAAGGAAAGAAGGAATAAATGAAGGAGAGAGAGAGAAAATGAGTGTATTAATTGAAAGAAGGAAAGAAAAAAATAAAACAAGGGCAGCCAATATGTGGGGGAGCTGCACGTGAAATTGGAGGAGAGGAGAGAGAGGGTTTTATTGAAATTTGACTTGAATTTGATTTATATAATTAATGTGTAATGTAACTTCTTTAAGAAGGAGTGGAATATAATTAATTTAGTCAAAATGGAGTAAATTAAAGGACAATGGCAGTCATAATGGAGTCAAAATCTGCCATGAATTGATATAATGAAGTGTAAAAAGATTGAAGTGAAAAAGAAGTGATGTGTGAAAGGTGTACTTGAAAGTATGAGTTGTAAGAGTACTTTCTTAATAAAATAAAATAAAATAAAATTAGAAAATTTATTCCAAATATTTGTAGCAGATTTTTCATAATTAAAATTAAATAATTATTTGAATTATTTTAGTATTTTAACAAATATGTTACCGGTATGATCAAAATACACGAATATGGGTTATAAATGATATTTTTATAACCCGAAAAATTCTAAAAAATTATTTTATGAAAATAAAAATATTTTAAAATATTTTTCAATTATTAAATTAATTTATTTTATTTTTAGTATCGGGTCTTAAGCAGAATCTGATCCCGTAAAAGCTCGAACTAACTAAATTTTAGAAAAACAAATTTTTTTATAATATATAAAATATTTATCTAAAAATATAGGCTTTATAAGAATAATAAATTGTGTAATGAAATAAAAGTAAATAGTGCAAAAGACTAATTAATTATCGAGTAATGAAAAATGATAAAAGGTATAATTGTAACTTTTATAACCCGAAAATTATATAACTGATATATTTGGAAATCTTATGAAATTACGATCTAACGGTACTAATGGTATATTTTTGGTATCTCGAGCCCCGGGACACGCTTTCGAAGTCTGTATCCGAATGCGTTCGAAATAGGTCAAAAATTTACCAATATGATATTTTTAAACAAACTTATATTACTACGAGCTATTCTACATATTTAAACTACACCTCGGCCTCTAGGGTTAAGGGCGCTAGATTGCCAAACTTAAGCTATTGTATTCCAGTTAAGGTTTCCGGGTGATTCTTCCGGTTTAGATCTTTGCCAATTTGGAAACTGATATTTTATGTTTATACAACATATTTGATTTGAGAAATTTATCTTAAATTTTATTTTTGTAAGTATTTAATATCTTTTAATATTTTCGGAATTCTTGAATTGAGTTTTATTTTCGAAGGTTAATCATTATTTACTTTTTAATAATTTGTTTTTGGGCCTTATTTTACCCGATTTTATATGTCGGAGTTACGTACAGAATTTGTCGTACTTAGTGGTTTTGGAATTGGAGTTTGTTGAGTTCTTATTTTGTTTTTAAGGATTTTCATTTTCTCAAGATTAATAAATTTCTGGATTCGTTCGTAATTTAGGACTTGTCGAAATTCGGTTTTAATTTGGAGTGATTTTTAGGGTTTATTTTTGAAGTTCATCTTGCAATTATTTACTGAAATTTTCTGGGGCTTACACATTGATTTTTCATCATAGCTTGTCCTTACAATTCCCAATTTCCCTATATGATTTGTAGAAATGGTATTCTCTTTCATACATATCATTGTTGAATACATGTTTACTTTTATTGGCTATATAAAAATACTAACAAAGGAAAGAAATAACTATTTTACATGAGTTATGCTAAGATAATGATAATGCATTAAATGATCCTAATTAAGTAATTTTAGCAAATTAAAGACAGTGAAATCAATAGCAAATTAAAGACAATTAAGTCAACACTCCTCCTCAAGTTGGTGCATGGATATCTTTCATGCCCAACTCTTGTCTAGTGAGCTAGGGAACACTTTGCTAGAAATAGCTTTTATGAGAATGTTTGCTAGTTGGTCTTCTGATTTTTCAAAGGAAATTGATTTATCTTTGCCTCGAGTTTTTCTTTGATAAATGTCGATATACTTCAACATGTTTTGTCCTATCATGTTGAACCGGGTTATGTGCAATCTCTATGGCAGCTTTATTGTCTCAAAACAGTTTCATACTTGACTCAGATGAATAGCCAATTTCTTTTAACAACTCTTTTAATGAAAACAGCTCACAAAGTCCCTTTAACATACCATGAAACTCAGCCTCTGCACTGGATAAGCAACTACTTTTTGTTTCTTACTTCTCCATGAGATTAAGTTACCTCCACGAAGGCAAAGTACCCACATGTGGAATTTCTATTAGAAAATGCTTTTTGCCTAATCTGTATCCATATATCATCAATTTTTAAATGATTTCACTTTTTAAACTGGGCCTTTTTCCTGGAGATGCCTTTATATACCATAAAATTTGAGGTACAACTTCCATATGTTCTTTACTCAAATTATGCATAAATTGACTTAGTAGGCTCACGACATAAGCAATATCCAGGCTGTGTGAGACAAGCAAATTAACTTCCCTATGAGCCACTAATATCTTTCTTTTTTGGTAGATATATGATCTAAACATTCTGCTAGTTTACAGTTTTAAACTAACAGAGTGTCTGCTGGATTGCAGTCAATCATGCCCATTTTAGCTAAAAGATCTAGTACATACTTTCTTTGTGAAAGAAATATTCCTTGACTTAATCAAGCCACCTCAATTCCTAAAAAATATTCAAGCGTCTAAGATTTTTTTATTTCAAACTCAAATCCTGGATGTTTTTGCAGGCTCGTGATCTCCTTCTCATCATTTCTTGTATTAGTCATATTATTGACATAAATTAAAGGGGTAGTAACCAACCTTCCTTGATGCTTAAGAATAAAGTTATTGATTTAAATTGCTTTGTTTGTACCCGCACTTCTATATAGCCAAGCTGGACCATCCATATCATGCCTTTGGTGATTGTTTTAAGCTATATAATACCTTTTGCAACTTGCATACTACCTTAGATTATGATGCAGCAAAGCCAGGTGGGAAATCCATGTAAACTTCTTCCTTGAGGTCCCCATGAACAAATGCACATTTTTGACATCAAATTGATGCGACAGCCAATCCAAATTAGTGGCAATTGATAGTAAAAACTTTGACTGTATTTAATCTACTGGTGAAATGTTTCTTGGTAGTCAATGCCATATTATTGTATGTATCCTTTGTGACGAGCCTTGCCTTATATCGATCTATTGTTCCATCTTCCTTATATTTAATAGAGAACATACATTTACATTCTACTATTTTCTTGCCTTTTGGTAGTGTTATGAGCTTCCATGTATTATTCTTTTGTAGTGTTGTCATTTCTTTGGTTATTGCATGGTCTATCTGAGGTCATTTAAACCTCTTGAATTGTATTTGGGATGTGCTCAAAAGATAGTGTATGCACAAATTTCTTGAGTGGCTGTGACATTTTCTCAGTGCTAACATAATTGGCAATTGGACATTTAGTTCCTTCCTTACTATGTTTGGGGAATATCAATTATGGCTTTCCCTTATTGTACTTGGGAGTTAATTTATATCCAACAATAGTATCTTCCTTATTATTAGAAGAGGGATTAGGGGACTATACCTCAGGATTATTCTTAGGAGTTTGGTCAGTTGATATTGACTTAAGAGGGCACTGGGTTGTTCTTATCCTTGTTGAGTTTCTACTCTTCATTTCCTCCTTCTGCCCATCTCTCACACCATGTCGTTGAGTATCAACCTCTCATATTCCTCTTTCTGGCCCATCTTTCACGTCATTTCTTGTCTTCTCATCGTGTTTTACTAGAGGTAATCTTCAACTTAGTCATTTCCTCATTTGTGTCTGAAACATGGCCAATTCTCCCAACAAACATCGTTCATATTATTCTCTCTACCAATCTACTTCCTCTAAGAAAATAATGTGAATTTGGTTCTTGAAATCCATTGTGATTGTACATTTTCCTTGTTGTAATATCATAGCGTCATTATCCCTTCTTATGTTGCACATAGACTAAAAATATGCAACGAATTGCACATGGATCAAGTTTGGTCCTTTGATTCTTGTGAAGATGACATA
>JAMXBD010002551.1:0-184954 GCA_024138025.1 Combretum micranthum
CTGTAGTACGAGCATTTGATGATCAAAGAAGAAATAATTGAGAAGGAATTAGATCACTATTGGCCTCAAACTTTCCTATTCCTTTTCAAGAGATAGATATCCCAAAACATTTAATTTTTTGCGTGGAAGCCATGGATTCATCAGCAAGCAATACCCTCAAGCTTGCACCAAGATTAAATTTGTACAATGGCCAACTTGTTACCGTTATGAGAACAAGATTATGCCATCTATCAAGAACACTATTCCATATATCGAAAAGGAAAGAAGAAGACTTTCTCCAAATATTGAAAAGCTGCTAATAAATAAAAAAAAAGCTCAGATAAACTTTTGCTAGGATATTCTCCTACTCAAACAAGTACAAGATGAAAATAAATGAAACAAAGACTTATAAAAGTATGAACCAACATCGAAATCCCCCACATCCGACTCTTTTCCAAAGCCTCATCATGTCCAGAAACAGATACTCCAAGGAAGATGATCCACCAAAAATACTTTGAAGAAATTTTTTCCATACCTTGTCTAGTTTTAATTTTCTTAAGTAAGACCGATATAATTGCGTTTTATTTTTCTGCTTTAATTGCTCAAATAATACTTAAACCCATTTCAAATTTAATAAAAATCTTTTGTTTTTTTCCATATTCTTATTCTTTCCCCATTCATATCTCTACCAGATCCGACTTTTGTAATGAGTTTCCGGATATCTCGCGTCTGTAAATACTGAAAATATCGATATCACCTCCAACCCTACTGTTAGTCGTTGAAGAAGATATCGATTATCAATTGAAAACACAAGAAAATTGCAAAACTTTGATCATGAAAGATTGAAACCCCTGAACCCACTAAATTGTTAATTTAACAAGTAAGATCCTAGGAATTTGAGAATTGGGTAAATTACCAGAAACACAACACAGGTTTGATTAAGTTACTAGCAGAGTATTTGGATGTTTTTGCATGTCATATATGATATGCCCGTTAGATCCGTCAATTGTGGTCCATAAATTGCCAACCAAAAATTAAGCCTAAGAAGCAAAAACTAACGATTTAGACCCATTTGCTACTTAAAATTAAAGATGAGGTCAAAAGTTACTCGAAGTTGTTCATTGAAGTTTCGATTACTCAATTGTATCAAACATAGTACCAGTACTTAAGAAAATGGAAACTTAGAATCTGTGTGGACTTTAGAGACTTGAATCAAGCGACCCCAAAAGATAATTTCCCTTGCCACATATTGATGTCTTGGTAGACAATACAGCTGAAACCATCTATTCTCATTTATGGATGATTTTCGGATACAATCAAATATTATGCCAAAACAAAGTCAAAACCACATTTGTCACAGCCTGGGAACTTTTGCTATAAGGTCATGCCATTTGTCTCAAGATGCCGAGCAACTTATCAGCGAGCAATGCAAACCATATTGCATGACATGATGCATAGAGAGTGGAAGTATATGTTGATGACATGATTGCCAAATCAAAAGAAAGAAGATCATGTGGAAGTATAAAAAAACTTTTGAAAGATTGAAAAGTTTCAATTAAATTAAACCCAAAAAATGCATTTTTGGAGTAACTTCTGGAAACTATTGGATTTGTGATCAGTCAAAGAATAGAAATTGATCCTGATAAGTCAAAGCAATTCAGAATTACCTCCCCCAACAACATTGAAAGAAATTAAGGTCTTTTGGGAGACTAAATTACATTGCTCGATTCATTTCCCATTGACGATAAATGTCAACCACTATTTAAATTATTGAGAAAAAATGCCCAAATTGAATGGAATGAAGAATGTGAAGAAGCCTTTAACCGAATTAAGCAGTATCTGACAAATCCCCCATTTTGATCACTCCAGTACCCGAAAAGCCTTTGTTCTTATACTTGACAATTTTTCCGGAATCCATGGGTTGTGTGCTCGCAAAAAGATGAAGAATGAAAAAGAGCTATTTATTACTTGAGCAAAAAATTCTCAAATGAAGCAAAAGTACTCAGAGATAGAAAAACTTGCTGTCATTAGTATGGACTATGCATAGACTCAGGCAATACACGCTCTTCTACTCAATCGAGTTAATTACAAATGATCCTTGAATATCTGGCAAATAAGCCCGCCTTGGTCGTCGAATTTCAAATGCAAATGTTACTGTCTAGTTTGATATTAGCTATGTTAGACAAAATTCAATTAAAGACAAGCCTTGCTGATCAACTCCTGAAAGCCCGTTGATGAGGAATAAAGGAACAAGATCAATTCCCCGATGAAGGGATTCGGGTAACACAAACGAAGATGAAAGAATGCCAATTGGAAATTGTATTTTGACGGACAGCTAATGTGTATGATGTGGAATAGGGGCATCCTAATTTCACCTGAAGGAAACCAATACCCAACACGCCAGATTAATGTTCCCTTATACGAATAATATAGCAGAATATGAAGCATGCATTTTGGATTAGAGATGGCAATCCAAATGGAAATTCAAGACTCGAAGTTTTTGGAGATTCATCACTTATTATTTTCAAACTCGAGGAGATTTTAAAACAAATCCCAAGTTGATTCCTTATCATAATCACTTGCAGAATTGATAGAAAGATTCAGGGAAATCTCCTTTGTATATGTGCCAAGAACTCAAAATCAGTTTGCTGATGCTCTGGCTACTTTGGCCTCATTAATTCATTTACTGAGAGCAAATCCAACCTTTGCAAGTCCTGAGAAGTGAACCCGCATTCTGCGCCATGATCGAATCAGATGAACCCTGGTTCCAAGATTAAAGTTCTTTTGCAAACGGGTAATTATCCTGAAGGTGCTACCAAAAAGATCAGAAGTCACTGAGGCGTTTGGCCAGTCATTTTTTGCTAAGTGGAAATACGTTATACAGAAGATCATTCGACACGACTTTGTTAAGATGTGTAGATAAAAAAGAGCCCAAAAGCTCATGAAGAAGTTCACGAAGGAATTTGTGGTCCTCATATGATGGTTACATGTTAGCCAAAAAGATTATGAGATTAATACTTTTGGTTAACTATGGAATCAGACTGTATCAAATATAGATCTTGTCATTTATGCCAGATCTATGCAAACAAGATAAGTGCCCCTCCAAAAGAATTACAGTTAATGTCAACCCCATGGCCTTTCTCAACATGGATAGATGTTATTGGGCCAATTTCGCCTAAAGCTTCAAACGGTCATCGGTTCATATTGGTTGCAATCGATTACTTCACTAAATGGGTAGAAGCCACTTCCTATGCAAGTGTAACGAAGTCCATGTTGTGCGGTTTATCAAAAGACATCATCACTAGATATGGAACTCCGGAAAGTATCATCACTGATAATGGTACGAATTTGAACAACAAAGAAGTAACAAATTTGTGTCAGCAATTCAAGATCAAGCATCGAATTCTACTCCGTATCGGCCACAGATGAATGGCAGTTGAAGCCGCCAATAAGAACATCAAGAGAATTATTGAGAAGATGACCATTGTCTATAAAGATTGGCATGAAATGTTACCGCTCGCATTAATGGCGTATCGAACGTCTGTAAGAACATCAACCGGGGCAACACCATATTCCTTGGTATACAACTGAAGCTGTTTTACCTGTAGAATTGAGATTCCATCACTTCGTATATTAGTTGAAACCAAACTAGATGAAGCTGAGTGGATAAAACAAAGATTTGAATAGTTGAATCTGTTAGATGAAAAGAGGCTGACCGCAATGTGTCACGGCCAGTTATATCAGCAAAGAATGGCTAAGGCATTCAACAAGAAGGTTAAGCCAAGAAGCTTCCAAGAAGGTGATTTGGTTTTGAGAAAGATGCTGTCAAATGTACAAGACTCCAGAGAAAGTTCACACCAAATTACGAAGGACCGTATGTAGTTAGAAAATATTGTCGGGGAGCATTGATTCTTTCCCAAATGGATGGACCTGATTTAAAGGATCCTATAAACTCGATGCTGTAAAGATGTATTATGAAATCAATAAAATTTGTCATTTTCTGTGTTCAGTTGATTTCATTTTTAGTTTTTACAAACAAAGTTGATATCCCAAAAACTTTGAACTCAGGTCAAATCTCAACCCGTTAATTAAATCATTCAAACAAATTTCCAAAAATTCTCAAATCAGACCAAATCTCATTCCATTCATCACCAAATAAATTCTCAAACCAGATCAAATCTCAACCTATCACTTAAACAAATTCTCAAACTAAAACTGTTAGAAAGTAATTTGAGCATCCCATATGGCCTTAAAATGCATATATGCAATTTTATCTGATGATTATATTGCATAAGGTAACTAGTTTTTGAACACGGTTATGTGAACAACGGAAAAGCCCTAAACACATTAACCGACGTAAGATTAAGATTCTTCAAATGGATCAAGAAGTTTAGAGTCCCCGAGATCAAGAAAGAAAAGTTTCCCAAATGAATCAATAAGTCAAGTTTCTGAGAAAATCAAGATAGATCAATTTTCCTCAAATGGATCAAGATAGATCAATTTTCCTCAAATGGATCAAGATAGATCAATTTTCCTCAAGTGGATCAAGAAGATCAAGTTTCCTTAAGTGGATAAAAAAAGATCAAGTTTTCCCAAATGAATCAACAAGTCAAGTTTCTAAGAAAATCAAAAGTCCCCAAGTGGATCAGAAGATCAAGTATCCTAGAAGATCAAGTTTCCCGGAAGATCAAGAAACCAAATATTTAAGGTTTCAAAAATCCCCAGTAACCAAAGCCCATAGGTCCGACAAATGACCAAACCAAAGCCCATAGGTCCGGCAAATGACCAAACCAAAGCCCATAGGTCCTGCAAATGACCAAACCAAAGCCCATAGGTCCGGCAAATGACCAAACCAAAGCCCATAGGTCCGGCAAATGACCAAACCTAGGTTCGACAGATAACCTAACAGTTTTCTATAATCTAGACCTGATAGACGGTCTATCAGTTTTTTAGTCTAGGCCCGATAGATGGCCTATCATTTTTCTAAATCTAGGCCCGACAGATGGCCTATCATTTTTCTAAATCTAGGCCCGATAGATGGCCTATCATTTTTCCAAAGCCTAGGCCCGACAGTTGACCTAGCAAATCTTAAAGTCTAAATTCGACAGATAGTTTAGCACAAGATAAAAATCTCTTTGTTAAAAACAAAATTTGGCAGGAGAAATTAAGCAAAAATTGGCTATCCTTTTGTCTTTGTGGCAAAATTTTGTTCAAACTTTACCACAAAGAGGGCAGCTGTAGACACCCAATTTTTGCCCAATTAAAAATTAGGCTTAAGTTTAGAATAAATTAATGTCATGTTGATTCATTAAAAATATAAATATAATAATAAAAATAATAAACAATAGTATAATAAAAAAGAGAGAAAAGAGAAAATAGAAAAAATAAAAATAGAGAATAAAATATGTATAATAAAATAATAATGAATAATAGTAATGCAAATAAAATATATGTAAGAAAAATTAAAATAAATAATTATTTAGCTTAATATAACATATATTTTATTAGTCTTAAGTATTAGTGGGTTAGCTATATGACCAAGGCACAGGCCAACGGCCTAACGGTTCAGACCATGGACACAGGAGCAAAGAGACCCGAGTTCGATCCTAGCCCAAGGCAGATTTTGCCTCTTTTTGTCCAATTTTTTTTTTCCAAAAGACACATCGGTTCATCCACTTTGAGACATCATTTGATCAACGAATCTTTGTGTTTTTTCGAAATTAATTGTACAGACACAAACTAGGCATGGGATACATCACATCTATACACAATTCGTGTATTATTTCATCCTAAAAGGCACATTAATTGAGTCATGAAAATTGAGAAAAATTCGAATGGACATGATTTTTCAAATTTCAAAATTGGTCGAATTGTATCAATTAATCAAATTAAATACACTTAATCAAGGAGTCATGATCTGTAAACACAAGATTCGTGATCAATTTGAATCAACAATCACGAATCGAGTCCCAATTTTGAATCGTTCTTATGTGAAAAAGTATAACGATTCGTGATTCAAAATTGAACCATTACAAAGCTTCGAAATGACAAATTGTTTCGAACTCTATAAATAGGATCACCCCACAAGCAGAAAGCACAATTCAATTTCGCAAAATACACACTATATCGAGATCTGAAAATAGAGTAGAAAGTGTTCGAATTGCAAAATTTGCAAATTCGAAGTGATCGGGAGGATTTCGATCCAATTAAAGAGTGTTAGAATCATTAAGGAAGTGTTTTTGATTGATTATAGTGTTTAGAATTGCTCGAATTTGCATTTGGAAGTTCTGCAAATTTTTCGAAATTTTTTTTTTTTTATCCTTGCCGCCGTCAACCACCGCACGAACCACCACTTCTGGTGGTTCTGGGAGTGAACCACCACCACCAGCAGACGCGGCTCCTCCATTCACGTCGGGCCGACAAGGTTTCTGGGATCGAGGACCACCAAAATCGGCCGAGGAACGCTTTGAAACCACCGTCATCGTCTTCTTCACCCGACGGAGCTCCGAGATCCGACCCGAAATCCGAATCCAACCCGGTCGGTCATCGGTCAACGTCGGTCAACGGTCGTCGGTCAACAGTCAGCAGATCCAACGCTCCAGATTTGATCATTCAGATCAGACGACCCAGATTTGATCAAGTAATCCAACGCGCCAGATCGTTAGTCAAAGGATCAGACGGTCAGATTTGGTCCACAGATCAGACGGTTGAGATCTGATCCGAGAAAATCCAAAGGTCCAGGTTAGACCGCAATATTTTATTGTTTATTTATTATATATTTAATTTCAGAAAATAGGAAAAAATTAATAAAAATTCGTAAAAAATCCAGAAAAATTAGAATAATTATTTTTAATATAAATTTACATGTTTTAACAATTTTTGATATTTTTTGATATTTTTGAATATGTATTTGCATATAAATTAATCTTTAAATATATATTTGATGCATGAGATGTTTTGTTTTTGTATTTTAATTCTGTTATGATATATTTTGAATATGTTCTAAACGTATGTGATGATTATTGAATTTTGAAAAATAATAAATTGTAAATAGATTTTTTAAACCAAAATTGTTGTTGAATAATAAAGATAAAAATTGTTTTTTTTTTAAATCATGATATTGATCAAGTTTTTTTTTATCAAAATTTATCTTCATAAATTTACTATGGAGATATTAATCAAGTTTTTATCAAAATTATCTTTATAAATTTTCTATGAAGATAATACTCAAAGTTTTCAAAATTATTTTCATAAATGAACTTTGAAAATAATTAAAGTTGTTCAAAAATGTTTTCATAAATTTACTATGAAAATATTTAATATTGTTTAATCAAAATTGATTTTCATGTAGCATTAAATTAGCCATGAATTATCATAAATCGATTTTTTTTAGAAAAATGATTTTTGAATTTAGAAAAAATATGTTTTTTCATGAAATGAAAAATCAATTGATTAGATCATAAGATCATCAAAAAATGATTTTCATAAAAATTCAAAATTTAATGAACTTAAAGTGAGAATATTTTAAAAATATAAAATTGATCAACAATCTAAGTTCTTTATAAAAAACTACGTTTTGTCTGATCTCGATTAGCGAGTACGTAGGCACCTACGGGGCGACAATAAAATTAGAAAAAATATATTTTGTTTTGATAGTTTGAAATAATCATTTTTACATACTATAAGTTTTTTTTTTTAAAAGGAAGAATACAAATGTTTGTTGATATTTAAATCCTAAGAAAAAATACATAAAAATAAAAATGAATGATTAAACTTGTAGATATTTGATTTATAAATGCTTTGTTTGAATTTTTTAGTATAGAAAATAAATTCTAAATTTTAAATTTAAAGTGGTAACCGCTTAGTTTTAATAGGTTAGCCCCGGACTCAGATATCTGGTATATTTTTTTAAAGTTTGGTTTTAAAATCAAATTTTCTGCAGACTAGTAGCTAAGTTAGGATTAATCGACCCATTAATCCTAACTTTTCATTTTTTCCGATTTTTATCGGTTGGCGACTCCAAAATATTTTCAAAATTAAATTTCTTTTAATCCATAGTCGATGATTCATATTAAATGGGTTAGGGTTTAATGTGAATCGGGTTAAAAGAAATGAACCGGATGATTTTCAAAATCCAGGCTCTACAGTAATAAATCAATAGGAGTTAGTGGATCAAAACCATATACAATTTCAAACGGAGAATAATGCGTAGTGCTATGAATAGCCCTATTATATGCAAACTCCACAAATGGTAAGCAATCCTCCCAAGTCCTAATGTTCTTCTCTATGATTGCCCTCAACAATTGAACCAAAGTTCTATTAACCACCTCCGTTTGCCCATCAGTTTGTGGATGACAAATAGTCGAAAACATAAGCTTAGTTCCCAATTTTCCCCACAAAACTCTCCAGAAATGACTCAAAAATTTTACATCCCTATCACTAACAATGCTTTTAGGTATGCCGTGCAATCGCACAACCTCTCTAAAGAACAAATCAGCAATATATGTTGCATCATCAGTTTTATGACATGGGATAAAATGAGCCATTTTACTAAACCGATCTACCACAACAAAGATACTATCATGACCTTTCCTAGTCCTAGGCAAGCCAAGAACGAAATCCATAGACACAGCAGTCCAGGGTTCATCAGGAACAGGCAATGGTTTATATAGTCCATGTGGTTGCAGTTTAGATTTAGCCTCTTTACATGTAATGCAAGTTTTACAAATTTTATGCACATCATGCCTCATGCCAGGCCAAAAGAAATGTTCATGTAGCATATCATAGGTCTTATCTACCCCGAAATGCCCCATTAAGCCCCCTCCATGTGCTTCCTTAACCAACAATTCCCTTACAGATCCTTTAGGAATGCACAACTTATTCTTTTTAAATAGAAATCCATTGGATACAAAGTAATCATTAATTCCAGTCCCATCAACACAAGCAGAAAATACTCCAGAAAAATCATCATCAGTAAGATACATTGCTTTTACCAATTCAAATCCTAGCAAAGAAGTACTAAGAGAATTTAGTAAAGCGTACCTTCTTGAAAGTGCATCAGCAACAATGTTCTCCTTACCTTGCTTGTACTTGATCACATATGGGAAAGTCTCAATGAATTCTACCCATTTCGCATGCCTCCTATTGAGTTTGTCTTGACTCTTTAGATGCTTCAAACTCTCATGATCGGTATGTATGACAAACTCCTTAGGCCAAAGGTAGTGCTGCCATGTTTGCAATGCACGCACTAAGGCATACAACTCCTTGTCATATGTTGGATACTTCAATGCCGCTCCACTCAACTTTTCACTGAAGTACATTAGTGGCCTGTGATCCTGCATTAAAACAGCTCCAATCCCTATACCACTAGCATCACATTCAATTTCAAAAGTTTTATCAAAATCAGGCAAAGCAAGCAATGGTGCGTTACACAATTTTTCTTTAAGTTCATTAAAAGCAAGTTCTTGTGTATCACTCCATACAAATCCAACATTCTTCTTAACTAACTCATTCAAAGGTGCAGCAATAGTGCTAAAATCCTTGATGAATCTCCTATAAAACCCAGCAAGTCCATGAAAACTCCGCACTTCACTAGCACTCTTAGGTCTAGGCCATTCCCTAATTGCCCTAACCTTTTCCTCATCAACCTCCACTCCTTGACTAGAGACAACAAAACCTAGGAAATTAACCTTATCCATGCAAAAACTACACTTCTTAAGGTTGGCATATAATTTCTCCTCTCTTAGCTTTGTTAACACTAGTCGCACATGCAAAACGTGATCATTCAGACACTTAGAGTAAATCAGAATATCATCAAAGTAAACCACAACAAATTTACCTAAGTAGTCACGCAACACATGATTCATCAATCGCATAAAAGTACTAGGTGCATTTGTAAGACCAAAAGGCATGACAAGCCATTCATACAAACCATACTTAGTCTTAAATGCAGTTTTCCATTCATCGCCTACTTTCATGCGAATTTGATAGTAACCAGATTTTAAATCAATTTTGGTAAACAAACATGAACCATACAATTCATCCAACATATCATCTAACCTAGGTATAGGATGACGATACTTTACAGTGATTTTGTTGATGGCTCTGCAGTCTACACACATTCTCCAAGTCCCGTCCTTCTTAGGCACTAATATTACAGGAACCGAACAAGGACTCAGACTTTCTCTCACATACCCCTTCTCCAACAACTCCTCAACCTGCTTCTGGATCTCCTTCGCCTCACTAGGATTAGTTCTATAGGCAGGTCGGTTGGGTATGACAGCTCCAGGAATGAAGTCAATCTGATGCTCAATGCCTCTCACAGGTGGAAGTCCTCTAGGCATCTCTTCAGGAAACACGTCTTCAAATTCCTGCAATAAATCAGAAAACACACTAGGCAAAGATTGGTTAATCTCATTAGTTGCCAAACAAGCCCCTTTGTACAATAGTACAAATATAGGTCGATTGGCATGCAAAGCATATCTAACCTCACTCGTCCTAGCAATCAAGCTCACATTCTTACTCTTTTTCTCTCTAGGCCGATTTTTATTTTGCTTTTCACTCCCCTCTTTCTTTCCACTCAACTCACTTCATCACTCTCTTTATTTTCACTCTTTTTCTTCTCTCTCTCTCAAAAGTGCTTTTTCTACTCTCACGCTCTTTTCTTTCGGCCTCTTCTCTCAATCTTTCCAAAGCACATTGGTCTTCATACACTTCTTTGGATGACAATGGTGTTAAAGTAGTTTTTCTGCCATCTTTGGTGAAGTGTATCGATTGGTGTAGCCATTATGCACTGTTTGTCTATCAAATTGCCAAGGTCTTCCTAATAGAAGATCACTAGCATGCATAGGAACGACGTCACATAATATTTCATCATGGTATTTGCCAATGGTTAGAGAAATTAAAGCTTGCCTATTTACCTTAACCTCACCACAATCGCTAAGCCATTGTAGTTTGTATGGTCTAGGATGGGGTACAGTAGGCAACTCCAATCGGTTAATTAGAAGTGTACTTACCACATTAGTACAACTTCCTCCATCGACAATCACACTACAACCTCTCCCTTGCACAAGACCTCTAGTGTGGAATAAATTCTCTCGCTGCTCCTCCTGGCAATCTTCCTTCAGCTGTGTATTAAGTGCACGCCTAGTAACCAATATTTCAACCTTTTCTGGCTCATCAATGCTACCCTCATCACTACAGTCTTCTAATTCAGGCATGGCTTCCTCCTCTTTGTCACTACCTCCTCATCATCAGTGACAACTTCCCCATTTCTCACCACCATACTTCTCCTATTAGGGCACTCCCTACTAATGTGTCCAACACCTTGACACTTCCAACATTTAATATCTCGATTTCTACCCTTCTGATCATCTACTTTAGGTTTCTCAGATGAAACCCCACCAGACTTACTCTTTGCTACATCAACTGTAGACTTATTTCCACCTTTAAATTCAGATTTTCCATATCCTTTCCAATTATTATTATAGCTTGAAGAAGATTTGGAAACATACCTGTTTGAACCTTTGCCATGAAGTTGCTTCTCGATTTTGATGGCAAGATGTACCATCTCCTCCAACTCGACATATGGTAGCAACTCCACTTTATCAGCGATTTCTTTGTTCAAGCCACCCAAGAACCGTGCCATGGTGGATTCTTCATCTTCAACCACATCAGCCCTCGTCATGATCATCTCCATCTCCTTGTAGTAGTCCTCTACACTCCTACTACCTTGTCTCAACACTTGAAGCCGCTGAATCAATTCCCTTTGAAAGTACTTGGGAACGAAACGCTTCCTCATCACAGCCCTAAGCTCCTGCCAAGTATCAATAGGGTACTCCATATTCCTCCTCCTACTTGTCACCAACTGATCCCACCAAGATATAGCATAATCTTGAAATTGGGTAACAGCCAATTTCACCTTTTTCTCCTCACTAAATTGGTGACAATCAAAAATCAACTCAACTCGCTTTTCCCATTGCAAATAAGCTTCAGGATCAGACTTACCCTGAAAGATAGGAATTTTCAACTTGATACTCCCCAAATCTCGATCTACATAATCATCATTCCATCTATTCCTAGCAACGGGATAATTCTCCTGCATTCTTCCTCTTCCTATACCCCTACCGCCTCTACCACCTCTACCTCTCCTATTGAATATCATAGGTGGACTATCATCATACTCCTCCTCCCGATACTCATTAACATCCCCCACATCATCAACCTGGGGTGTGGTAGAACTAACTCCTCTATTTACTCCCATAGGACTCGCCTCCTTCTCAACAGCTTGTAGTCTCAAATTCATATTTTCTAGAGACTCCTTCATATCCATCATCGTCTCGATTAGACGCTTATACTCAGATGCTCTAGCGTCTTGCATCAAAGCCCCTTCTTTACTACCTCCCCCTACCTTCAATCACACCCTTACCCGACATCTTTTCCTGCAAAACAAATAATCGTTAGCAATAATAAAGTTCAATTTCCTCACAAGCGCTCCCTTTCGTGTTTATCACTCACAAGATGGGGGTGTTCACTCGTGTTTCTCTAATCAAGATGCCACACACAGGGTTTCCCTCACACCTCTCGAGCCTGTTCTTTTCGTGTTCTTAATCGAATCACACTCTTAGAACAATTCCAAGAATTTCGATACCAAGGTGTTTAGAGTGATACAATGGACAATTTCAAGACTCTTCGAATCAGACAAACGAGAATTGAAGAAAACTCAACGAACTCTACACAAGAATTATATTGTTGGAAAGACACTCAATACTCAAGACAAGAATTGATCTTTGGTGATTTTTTTTTTTAATTTTTCGATTTTTTTTTGAACTCAAATCTCAAGAATAGAGATTTTCAAACCCTAATCTTTCGCTTGTAACAACAAAAAGATCACACACACAAGAGATCTAATAGTCCGTTCAATTGATGAACAAACCCTAGGAACAATAAAGATTCAATCTTTTTTTTTTTTTTTCACTAACAAGAATCAGATTTGATCTTGATGAACAATCCAAGAATTGAAAGCAAGAAACAAAAGATTAATAGAAAGAACGATATAACCTGATCTAGAGCCTAGGCTCTGATACCAAATGATACGAGAACCTTCGTATTCACGCGTGAGAACCCCTTTGGATATTGCGAACCCCCAACACAATGAATAGAAAACCCACGGATGCCTTTGATTTCAATCCCTAAGAAGGATTAGATATCAGATTTGTCTTAGGTTGTTGATCTAAAGAATTAGGATAACAAACCCTAATTGCGAAACACTCCACAAAGAAGGTGATCGATCTTCTTTGAATGTTCCTAAAGCATGTATTCTCTCAAGAACACAAAGAATCAAGCATGAAAGCTTTGGGTATTCAATTTCATGAATAAACTTAACAATAATCAACTTGTTTTGTCTTACAACCTTCAAAGACCTATATAGCAAAACTAAGGAAATCCAAAAGACAAGAAATTGAAAAGTTTCTCGTAATAAAGTACGCTGGCGGCCTAAGTTTCAACGCGGGCGGCCATTATGCTACTGGTCGAAAATTACAAATCTACGCTGGCAAGATGGCCGGCGGCCTAAATATTTACGATGGCGGCCTAAATATTTAAGCTGGCGGCCTTTGTTCCAATTCGCTCCAATCTTCAATTTCCTCTTATGTTTCCTCTTGAACTCGAAGTATATTGAAACGAACTTGACCCGAACTTGTCCCAAAGCTTTGATAACCTTGTAATCCATCTTCAACTTGCTTGATTAAGCCTTGAAAGTGTTGATTGAAGGATTGTTGAAGCGTCTTAGCTCGGGATCTTGTTATTGGTCCTTGTGCACACTAGGTGGACTTGAAATCCTTTGAGCTTGGACCGTAGCCGCTTGATCTTCATGTAAAGTTGGTTCCAAAGCTTGGACCGGCGGCAGCTCTACCGTAACACAACAAGTTACCATATAATCGCATATTGTCTATTTAACATGATTAGATGAACTTTCCTCTGGGTTAGGTATAGATCCATCTATGAAACCTATCTCTAATTTCACTCATATAGCCATTTTAATGGCATGAATCCATGGAAGAAAATTACTTCCATCAAAGATTAAATCCCCTATACTCATTCTAGGATTATCAGATCCTAATTATACAGAGGATCAAACATCATCTGATCATTAACATTCATCTCGTATAACCAAACATATTACAATCACAGCGAAAACTCCAAAAGATGAAGAATCACAATTCAAACAGAAATAAAGGCCAAACTAACATAAGAACAAGGAATCAAAACCTAAAAGCACGCTCTGATACCATGTGAGGAACGAACACTAAGATTAGAATCTAACTTGAATGAAGAAAAATACAGAGAAGATGGAGAAAAATGATACCTTTTTTAACGAACTAAAGTTTGTTACAAGTATTTATATAGAAACTATTCTAACAAATTAACAGTTGGAACCAATAAGAACCTAACACGTAGAACAAAGCAAAATAAATAACACTTGTGCTAAAGTACAAGTGTACAAGTTTCTATATAAAGTATAGAACATGTATATTCATATGCTCATAGATTGCTCTTTAGTTTTAATACATTTGGCTTGATAAATTTAGGAGCCTAGTCAACTTAGGAACTGATATAACTATAAGTATTGGTATACTATTAAATTTGAGTAGACTTCAATCTTCAATATTAAAAGGGAATGTAATTTTTCTAGATTATTAAGTTTAAACAAGCTTTAGTTGAGTTAAACTTATATTTATCAAAAAGGTTTTCAAAAGGTTCAAGCTCTTTTTTTTTTTTTTCTAACCACTTTTTCACATAATACATAGGAATGAGATGGGGTTGGAAATGAATTAAGTCAGTTTGTAACCCACTTGAACTCAGCTTGATGTTTGCTCAAGTTCAATTTGAGAATAGTCAAGTCAAGTTCAAGCTTCATATGTTTAGCTTAATTACTTTGCAAGCTTAATCGAGCTCTGTTAAACTTGAGTCAAGTCTAAACGTTAATCAATTTTGAATAAAGTTTGGGAATTAATATTATTTAAATTAAAATTAAAATATCTTTTAATAAATCTTGCTTAAATAAACTTATTCGACTCGAGCTCGAACTTATGTAGTATTATTTTAAGTTAGACTTGAATTTAAAATCTTAAGTTCATTCGAGCTTAAGCTTGTACTATCTCAACTTGACTCGTTTGTAACTCTAAAAAAGAAGAATTGAATCTGGTCCATACCATTAGGAGACTGGTATTCGTATTTATATCACTACTTTACAAGAGATGTAAACCCAGACCTATATATACCCTATAGAGTTTAAGACAAGTTTTTGGATCTTCTGTGGAACTAGATATAGTTTTAGGTCAGATATTGGAACAGTTATAGAATCATTCGAATCCTAAACCCATCAAGGGAAAAAATATTGCATGTAGTAAAATTTAAGGGAAATTGCAAACTTACCCCTAAGCTTTTATGAAGGTCCTGCTTCACCACCTGGACTTTCAATGTAAGCTTTTTTTGACTACTTAAACTTCAAAAAATTGGCATAGTTAAGAATACTTTACACTTTTTAATAAAATGAAATTGGGAAAATTCCAAAATATCTCATGAAATTTCTCTTATGAGCATATTCATCCCGTAAACTTTTATCTATATGCAGATTTATCCCAATACTCCGCAAATTCGTAGAAAATGTTAATTTTCCTTAATCTTATCAATTTTAAAAAGTTTAAGAGGTTAAAAGGCTCACTTTAAAAGTTCAAGAGGTAAATTCGCACCTTAATAAAAGTTGAAGAGGCTAATTTGCAAATTCTCCCGAAATTTAAGTGATGAAATGTCTTTATTCGCATGAATATTTTATATTTAGGTGATGTTTTTCAAATGATACTAAAGCTTCTATATCCTTTTAAACATCGAGAGAAGCAAGATAGAAGCTGCCTTAAATGTCTTGGTAAAATAATTGTAATATGTAAGATTTAGAATATTTTAACATTAAATTGCATTTGATCATGTGTTTTTTTCTTTTTTTAGTTTAAAAATGAATAAAATCCAACAACAAGACCTCTGAATATTTATTTGAAAAAGCTTCTGAGTTTTCACCATATTCAAATGTTGCATATGGGAAGTACTACACAATCCATAAGGCAAACAAAATCCAGTCATGGAGCCACCATAAATGTCGCATTCGAGAATGTTCAATCATGAACGAAATAAATATAAATGCACATTTTGATATCTGATTCAATAGAGATGTATTTGTTCCATGAGAAATATTTTTTTCCTTTTGTTTTTATTTTTTTCATTGTATATTATAAATTCATCAATTTTTCGAGTTTGGGTATGTTATAGGGTCTACTGGAAGAGTTTTGGATTCAAGGGAAAAAGTTATGTAGGGTTTGGACGTTGGAATGGATTTGAATTTTGTAAAACCCTTCGAAACCTATCCCACTATACTTTACTAGGATACAACAATCTCTATAAGGTGGGTTGAGTAAGGAAAAAACAATTGAAAAAGGAAAACTTATTTTGAATGGAGCTTGATCTAATCTTGAGATTTTAATTTCAGAGCCAAGCATATTTATGATTAAGGGATTGAGGTTGCTCCTCGTCACTCCACTTCCTTTGCAAAAAAATTAAAACTATCCCTCTGTCTAAAACGGAGACATTCCCTCAACCTTTGAAGTCCCTAATTGTGGATTTAAAGAGAAAAAAAAAGTATAAAGCATCCTTTTTCCCTTACTCTGATTGAATTCTCTTTTTCCTAACACAAGTCGCATACATGAGTTCTAGTTTGATAAAGTTTTATTAGACAAGGAAGTGTATGAACATGCCCGTAGTGTTTGTGAGTATATAGTTAATGTGTGAAGCTCAATAGATTATTGCTGTAGTTGAATTGAACTAATAGATTAGTAATCATCCTCCTTAAACTGAGGTTTATAACAAAAAGAAAAGTTTTTTTTTTTCCCTAAACAAATTAGGTACATATATAATTGGACTAATGTTTTGCATTTTGAAATTATGAATCTAAATAATTGTTAGTGATCTGGAAATTCGTATTAGCTAGTCATGTTCATATCTTTATCTAGTGTTGAATTCATGTTAGTATCAAGAGTACGTAAAACTGATGATAAGATCATAAATAATTAAGTTATAGGACAATCATGTTTATCTATATCATGATTATGTTTTTATACCCTATTTCATCACTTATAATGTTTCGTGTTTTCTTTATGTGTTTTTAATCATCTAGTGCTAGTAGTTGCTAAACCTAATTATTGGTGATATGGATTTAGTTGTCGTTGTTAGATTGAAGTGACTCCAATTAATTATTGTATGAATTAATAATCAATAAGAAATCAATTAAATCACATGGAAAATTTCTATTTTGAATTATTTAAAAGACTTTAGATGTTTTAAGGGTACTTTTAGACTTTAGACTTAGCTATCATGTACATTAAGGGGAGCTTGCGAGTGGACAAATCATTGTGCAAATGGGTTGCAAGGGTGTTAGTCAACCACACTCTTAATAATCATTTATATCTTTTCTACTGGGTTTGTGGTTAAATAATAAGACCTTACTATACCATCTTTGTTTTTTTTTTTTCTTTTTTTTTGGGGGGGTGTAGGAAGGGGGCGGTTTAGAAAAGTAATTTTTAAAAAAATTGTTTTATGCTCATTATCCTGATTTTAAGTGTCTATGTCTAGGCATGGACTATCAAATACTGCATCAGAAAGGAAGTAGCACAATTTAAGTAGGTGTAATTTTGCCTTAAGTGTCTACTTGGCTCAATTGTTGTGTTGATTGTGGTTAACATTGTAGCTAGTACAATATCGAATAGGTAAGCTATATAATAAAACCTATACTATTTAAAAGTTGTATTACATAATTGTTAATGATAAAACTAGTAAACGGTATACATATGAACTATCTATTAAAGGCCGAATACTAAAAAGAAGTGGCATTAATTAGGCGTTGATGTCACCATATTATGGATAAAGAGGTTGTTAATATGTCATAAGTAAAATTAATAGGGATAGGATATTCTAAGAGAAGTTACTAATGATACCTAGTTAAAATATGAAACGTAATTTTGCACAAATGCAACATACTGAGTATGAGACAAATATAATTTTTGTTTTTGGACGTCTAGATTGGTGTTAGCTCCTAAATACTAAAGGTAATTTTTTGAATATTGCTGGCTATCCTCACTAAAATAAATTAACTAGTGGGATATATTTTTAATGTTTATTTATAGGGCTAGTAATTAGCATTCCACCCACTAATTTAGCGACAGCTAGGTACACATGGCTTATATAAATAAGGATTGATACTATTAATAACCATGTTAGACTCATTTTGGCCTATTTATCAACATCCTAGTATTCAAGTTAAGTATCTAAATCCATATAATATATAAGTGTCCTAAACGTGTTTAGGAATGCTAGAACGGCATCAACTTCCAACTAGATTACTCATGGAAGGCTAAATTTGTCTTCAGAGTTAACCTAGTCCCTAAATAACATCTTACTAATGCCACTCACAACACTAAATGGCTTAGTCGAACACTCACACTAAGCTCTCAACTCTTAGACCATGGCATTCTCCCCCACTTAAATTTATGATGCCTTTGTCATGAGGCAAATCTGCTACCACTGACCCAATTCCACATCTGTTGCTAACCCATCCAAGATCATCCCACTAAGACTTCAAGCTTCCACAAGCTTCATCTTGCCCTCAACCATTTTTCCATCCTCCGATATCAGCTCTTGCGGAATTGCCCAAGGATAGGGTTTGAGCACAAATTCTTGCTTCAACCCTAACCCATGACACAATTGCCCTCTAGCAATGATGTCTTTCTTTGGTAGCTACTCTTCATCTTGAGCTTTATCCGCAAGAGCTAAATTGACAACAAGATTTAGGCATATTCTTGTTTCTATGACTCATGACACATCTACCTTCTAGCAATGATGTCCTCTCTCTGGTGGTCGCCCTTGCCACAAGCTTCATCTACATGAATCACACCTACAACAAAAACTATCCACTCATTATGTATGCTAGCTAGAATTTAGGTGACTTGATGGAGTCGAAACTTTAGCTCTGATGCCACTTGCCATAGGATAGGAGGTTCTCCTCTCTACAAATTGTCAGTAATAATTGGTAAGTCTAAGAAACAAACATAACCATTTCCTTACTCTCCCTCCCTCCTTCCCTTGCTTCTTATACTGCTTTCATTTCATTATTGGTTTGCCAATTGCCATCATTCTTTCCTTTGATTGTTTTTCATTCACTCTTGCTCAAATTCAATAAAGGTAAAATCTTAGTTTTATTTCTTCTATACTCTTAATTCTAGTATTCTAAAATAAAATCATACAATTACCTATATCATACAAACACACACATGCAATTTTAAGCTTCAGTACTGTGTATAAGCCCATGTACTATGCATCCTTATTCATTATCAACCTCATTACTGAAATCACTTGATAAAATTTAATAAAAACCAAATTGAATGTATGAATAAGTTTTTGTTAAGTTAGTCACATCATATTGTACCCTACTGAACAACCATGTTACAAATCCCATCAAACATCTTTAATACATTTATGATGCATATCTTATTCATGCTCAACCTCATTGGTAAAACCACTTAAAATTGTCTGTAAAAACTAAATTAAACACATGATTGAGTGGTTTTTGTTTTAGTTACAAAATCCATGCCTTTAGCCCATAGAAGAATCATACCATGGACCCTATCAAACTTATTCAAATACATTTAGCTTAAAATTAGAAAATTAACTATTTAAAAATTATTATAGTTTTACACATCATTCTTGTTATAATCATTTATCAAATTCAAACAATACAAGAAACATGTTTTTAAAATGGAAACTTGATGTCAATTGTCTTATAATCTACTGTTATCAACATTGATATCTTGAGGTGTGGCGAATTGGGATGAAAACATAGTTATAATATATTTATTTAAGATTTTGTTAGGTGATACATGAATTCATCCTAAACACAACACACGCTAGTTGATTTAGACTTTCTAACACATGATTATCAAACATGTCATTTTGTGGTTGGTTAAGATGTGCTTACCCATTTAAACTTGAATAAAAAACAAGAATTTTTAACACAAATTCCAACCCTATTGCTTTATACCATCATTGGTTAACTAGTTCTATGGAAAGTGCAATTTAACAGGGGAAAATTATATCAAAGGGAACAAACATTTTAGAATCTTGCTTGCTGTCTATCCGATTGTTTTATTGTCTATCCTTTGATCTTTACCTTAGCACTAAACAAGATTATGAAATATATATATATATATATATATTATATTGTAAAGGATAGATTAAATGCTTTATAAATTTGTGGCTAAACCTAGAATAGGAAGGCATTTAAGGAACAATCCCTAGCAGATTAAAGTATGAGATTGTTATTTACAAAATTCATTTTGTGCTAAAGCCAACTAGTTTACGTAATGAATCACTAGTCAATATCTCAGTATAGGTTCGAGATAACTCTTTGTTCCATAGCTTTAAAGTAAAGCTACCCAATGAAGAATTTTCAGACATACTAGCAAGGGGATTAAAAATGCAGATATCAATTCAAACTGAAATAAGATATTAACATTTTAAATTTTTAGAAAAAGGGAATCAAAATTATGGTGCAAATAAGAGAACTTATTGTTTTATTATAAAATATGCTTACGTGAGATATTTTGGTGAAGTCACTTTAATATCTATTCCCAAGACTAAAAAGAATGTTGATCTCTTTTTTAGCTACTCCTTTTGTATTATTTTATATAATGTTTATTTTTTTTAACCAACTAAAACATTAATCCTTAATGGTAATCGCTTTTGCTGTAATTTATACATTTTAACATATGTGCGTGGGTGGAGGTGCTTTCTTATGGAGCTTTGGAGGTCATTTTGTTGGGAGTCCATTTTAACGCAGTGATGATTTGGACCATGTAGAAAGTTTTGATGGTCTAAGTTTTGATGTTTGGATTGGTGGCGGGAGCAAAGCGATGGTCCCGAGGATGACCGTAGCTTTTATATATGGACTTGGGGTATTACTTGTGGTTATGTGAAAGACAAATCTTATATTAAGATGTGTGGGTTTCTTTGTTTGTAGACAAATCATAGATATAGATTTTTTAAAATTTTTTTTTCTAATAAATTTTTTTATAAAAAATTAGATACAAATAAAAAAAAGTTGATAGTTCTCATTAAAACGTCAAATAGATCAAATATAGATACAATACAAATATAAATTGAATAAATTTACACATATTATTTTGAAAAAGATACAAATACAAATGAAAAACAGGCCATACAAATTGACCCAAAGACACCTATATAGTTTCATGTTACAAATTACAAACTTTATCTGTTTTGAATTTCAAACATATGGTGGTTTCTTTATGGATTATTATAATTACAAGATTATATAAGTTTTAAAGTACCTGCAGATTTTTATTTATATTTGTAGCTTGTATTAAAGAGTACTTTACAACCTTAGAAAGTTTCACCACTCGTATAAATGTCCAACAAAGTGACGTGCGATATTCTCGAGTGGTGAAATTCCTAGGATCGTTGAATTTTTAATTTAGTTTTATAATGGCCCTAATTATAACCCTGTCTCAAAAATCAGAGAATGCTTTTTGTAATAGTGATATAAGTATAAAAATTGCATTAGATATGATTTATTTCTGTGTAAATAATAAATGTACAAGTAGCCTTTGATATGGCTTTATATATATAATACATTAATATATAATGTCTTATTATTTACAAAATGCACGATTGCAGCACATCAAATTTTAATGCTTCTGGAAGAAATTATGCGGAGATTTATTAATATTGATTTTTTCCCCACATATATAACGCGTCAATGCATGAGAGATCATTTGAACATTTTTTTTTTCCTCCTTCACGGTGGGTTAGCTAACTCTACGGTGCAGGACAATCCAGGACATTTTTATATATTAATAAAATACAAGTATCGTTGCGTATATGTATATATTTCCCATATAACTTTTTAATAAAAATCACATTCATAATTAAAAATATTTGAAATAATAATGAGATATATTATCCATGAAAGTTCCATTGCATCATATTATGTAAATTATTGACCGAACAAAAATTAGAGAGAACATAAATATTTAGACTAATGTATTGATGTATTAACTTTTTTAATGTTGCAATTACGCCAACTGCTATATAAAAAATTATACAAGGGGATGGTCAATGTTAAGTGGATACATTATACAATACAACCGCCGTCTCTCCCTAGAGGACACTATGTGTTTAATTTCATTGGTCCCTCCTCTATATGAATAGGCGTAAATAATCTCTAAATTTAAGACTTTCCTATATCCTACATATGGATTGTCGCATTTTGATATAGATAAATGTAATCTTAATTTAGATTAAAAACAATATGATTCTTGGGTGCGATATGAAATATAGAGAAGACAGTGATAAGTTGAAATAGAATTTATCACTCTCTTGGATTAGATAAATGATATTTGGGGTTGCATGGTTAGGATAGTAGTAATTCCTAGTTGCCGTCAATGGCAAGCGCTATCAAATCTAATTTATTTTGAAAATAAAGTAAAATGATTAAACATTAATGACATTACATGTAAAAGTTCAATTAGGATATCTAGATAAAGAGATTTAATTATGCAGTAATTAGTTCATAGTGGTCATGGTTAGAGATGCAATCAGGGTAGCTTTAGAATTAGTGATATAAGACTCAAATTTGATTCGCTTCCTTATAGTGTCTCACACACTCACCCCTATAAGATATTGAGTTAACCCACCTCATCCTATTTGATTTGATTGAGAATAATCTAAGTATATAATTAAAACAAAAGAAAAAAAATAGTCTGACCTAAAAAAAATAATGAAATCCAAGCCAAGTTATTAAAATATAAAAGAGTATATCTCAATAATAAAAAAAATTAAATCACTCTTGTTTTTCAAACCAAAATTAAGATATTATTTGTAGAAATTCAACTTTTACACATAATATGACAAAAAAAATAATAATGTACCATGCATTATGAATATTAGTTTAACCAAGATAAATATAGAATTATGAGTTGAGTATCAAAGATCATATCACAATTAATATGAATTGAAGAAAATTAACGACAAAGATTTTGATTCTTTAGGTTTTTTTTTTTAACTGAATTTTTGTTTATTTATTTTTAATTTTATTATATTTTGATGGGATGATTTCTATTAGATTGTAACTATGACTCATGGCCCGATCTTAAACCTTGTAGAGTTGTAAAAAATTTCTCAAACTCGATTGTAAGCTCTATAAGGTTCAGCTCTATAGGATTTTTAGCGAGTCAAGTATTCTATAAAATCTAGCATGATTACATCCTCTTTATGGTTCTATCACAGTGGGTAGCTAAAGATTGTTGCTAAATGATTATTTGGTATGTGTCTTGACAAACACTGCATTTGTGTATATAGAAATTTAGAGGGTCATAAATGATAGCACTATTAATAGGATTAAGGTAATTGACTAAAAAGTTTTAGTAAATACTAAAAATTGTGTCATTTCTTTTTTGGAATTAAAATAAATTGTTTATTCTAAAATAATGAAATAAGTCTTTTAAGATTGAAAGTAATAAAAATAAATTATAAGAATTCATTAGAGAATAAGATGATGATATTTAGTAAATTAAGTAAAGTAATTGGCTATTGAATGCTAAATATAAAAAGCCTATTATCATCTATTATTAATTTATGATATATTTTATTTCAACTAATAAATATCCTTTGATGTATGATTGGAAACTTCCTTTTTAGTAAATTCCTTTTCATTGAATGAGCAGTTTCCTTTCTATTTTGTTGTCTTTGAAAAGAGGAAGGAAAGAACATTTTTTTTACATTCATATAAGGTCTTGTTGCTTCCGGTTTTAAAATAAAAATAGATATATACGGATTCTAATCCAAAGTTATCTAACAATATGTCGGATTATAATTTGTTCTTGTCATGTTATGTATAGATACCACTAGAAAGACTATTCATAGAGTTCCCGTGGTGATCACAATTTTGTGAAAAAGCACAACAAAAGGAGATAGTATTAGTGTCGTAAGAAAATGTATATAATTGCATATAATTTATTATATTTTGTGTTACATGGATCTTGGTATAAATTTTGTAAAAGTTTTATATTCCATTGTGTTTCCTAAAATCTATAAGTTGATAAGTCTTTCTTTGAATTTGATTCAAAAGCTCCTACTTAGAAGGGAATTAGTATCCCATACCTTTTTTTTTTTTTATAAATTACAATCTTGTCTTAAGTTATACTCCTACACTCATAGTAAAAGGGTCAACCCCATACTATGTGTAATATTTCAATTTGATTATAGTTAGTACCGAGATAACAAATGAATAATGTGTATACACCAATCATATTAAGTATTGCCTAAAATCTATTTAAGAGTTCACAATTACTTAAGGTATCACTTATTCATGTTGTAATTCTAAATTATAAGCTCTTTAATAGCTACTATAATATCTTTACCTTTAATAATATTCAAGTAAACTTTCCTCATTATATATACATTCCTCCTTAATGTTATAATAAAAGATGATAATAAAGCTTTCACACAAACATATAATCCTAATGGTGGCATTTTACTATTGTCTATACAGCAAATCAGGAGAAAATACATGGGATGGACTTGGCTTAAGTCGCCAAGTTTTGTCCTAATTTTAGGACACGATCCAAATTGTTGGATCTTGTATAGTTAAATCATGGCCGTCAAATTTTGGTAGGCTAAAAAATCATATTTTTAAGATGATAATTTCATCATATTATGGTAAGTTCTTCCGATTGTGGTAAGTAGTAAATTTATCAGATTCTGGTAAGTTTATCGTATTCTAGTAGTTTGTTTGTTAGTTTTATCTTTTAGTACTAAGTGGTAGTTTTGTCCAATTGTGATAAGTTTATCATATTTTGGTAAATTGATTTTACACAAACTTTTGGAAATAGTAAATTCGTTGAATTATAGTAAGTTCGTATGATTGTGGTATGTGTTATTTTTGTTGGATTCTGATAACTTATCGCATTGTGGTAATTTTGTCTGATTTTGGTATGTGGTAGATTTGTCATGTTTTACTACGTTCATTGCATTCTACTAGTTTGTTTGATAGTTTTATCTTTTAGTACTAAATAGTAGATTTTTCATACTTTAGTAAGTTTGTTACATTTTTGTAGTTTGTCTTTTAATACTAAGTGGTAGATTTATCATACTCTGATAAGTTTATTGCATTTTGGTAGTTTGTCTGGTAGTTTTGTCTTTTAATACTAATTGGTAGATTTCTCATGTTTTGCCTACTGGGTGATAAATTTATCATACTTCGGTAAGTTTGTCGCATTTTTGTAGTTTATCTTGTAATGTTTCCTTTTAGTACTAAGTGATAATGATTTGTTATATATGAAATTTGTTACATTTTGATAGTTTATTTGTTAGTGCTAAGTGATTATTTGTTTATTATGATAAGTTTGTTGTATTTTGATAGGTCGATTTTATGCAAACTTTTTGAAGTGGTAAGTTCGTTACATTCTAGTAAATTTGTCTAATTATGATATACTATTTTTATCGGATTTTTTAACTCCGTCGCATTGTGATAATTTGTCTGATTTTGGTATGTAGTAGATTTATTATATTATGGTAAGTTCATTATTATGATAGTTGTCTGTTAGTACTAAGTATAAATTTGTTAGATCTTGGTAATTTTGTAGTATTGTGATAAATTTGTCTAATTTTATACATTTATCATTGCATTATCGATTATCATATTATGGTAACTTTATCCAATTTTGGTATGTAGTAAATTTGTTATATTTCGATAATTTTTTCATTCTATTATGACAACATTTATGGATATGACCAATTTATCGGCCACTCTAAAATTAGGTCGCAAGATGCGACTTAAGCCAATTTTTTTTTTTCAAAAATATGCGGTTCTTGGAGCAAAAAACGAAGTCAATTTCGATCGTTGAGTAGTCTTATCATGCTAAAAGGCACCAAAAGAAAAATAAGGTATGTCTTTTTTCCTTTACAACTTCAAATAGATTGTTTCCACATAATGGGACCAGAATACAACTAGACTTTGGATGAATTATCCATGAAACGTGAGAGCATACACTTTTTGATCGAGTGCCAACCTATAGGATTTGCAATTTTCTTGGTAAGGCTACGGCGTCTTTGAATTCATCTTATCAAGACGAGCTTTCCTATCATTTGGCAAGCACAGGTCATTGAGACCAAGAAAACATTATAGAATGGTATGTCATATGAATTATTTATATTAATACAAACCGTAACAAATAAAAATTTACAAGTCAAATTTTTTATAATTGTTGAGGGTGGTTGGTTATTTTATTATAATAATTGGGTCATGCATAAGAAGTTAAAATAAATACAAATCTCTTTATTTCATGAATAAACTTTTTTTCTATTTGAGTATTTTTTCTTTTTCCTTTCTATTGAAAGACAGGATTCTTTTTGGGATGGTCACCCACGCATTATGTGAATCTTATACCTTATACGTAATTTTGGATATTGATGAGAATATGATACTTGATGGTCGGATAGCTTGGAGAGAATGGAAAGGAGAATGAAAGATAGTCCCAATGTCTCAAATGCACTAGTGACAAATAAGAAACTTAAGCAGATCCGTAGGTAAACCTTATAGTTATTGAGCACTTGAGTTGCCTAATTGATTCTTGAGAGTAGAGCAAGACTCATGTCATGCTTATCATGAATGAGCACTTACTATGGGTCAAGGTCAATAGCCATCCTGCTATTTGCATGAGCTTGTTTAAGAAATGTTGGATTCAGATGAACCGATCTAACAATTTCAGTTTCGATCCAACTAAGCCAAATCTTATCAGATTATCCCAATAAATTAAACGAACTCATTAGGTCCTATCACCTACCTTATGAGTCAAGCCTAATTAAGGGTTTGTTTGTTTCATTTTTTCTAGTAATTTGGACACCTTAATTTTATTGTTTTCAAACAGATGTTTATGAAGAAACAGATATAAATGAAAAATAACTATTTGTACTTGTAAATATATAAAATAGATCAAATACAGATAAGACATAATAAAATATAGATACATATAAGATGCAAATAAGATAATAATGAATCAGATAATTTAAACAAACTCCTAAACATACTCTGCATCCACTATATTCCCCTTTAAGATAAGTGATGATCTGGATCTAAAGAATTCATCTTTTTTAGTGTAGTTAATAAAATGTAGGCATTTTTACTATAAGAAGTATCTAAAAATAAATATTTTACTCATATAAAAAATATAAAATTGCTAAGATCTAAGAATATGCTTTTCTTATAAAAAAATCCATGTAGTGTTGCTATTAGTAATACTTCTTATAGTACATAAAGCCTGGTG
The DNA here is from genome assembly GCA_024138025.1 of Combretum micranthum. Classification (NCBI taxonomy): domain Eukaryota; kingdom Viridiplantae; phylum Streptophyta; class Magnoliopsida; order Myrtales; family Combretaceae; genus Combretum; species Combretum micranthum. Next base: position 27,423 of record JAMXBD010002551.1, read on the forward strand.
AATTTTCTTTTCTTGAAGCTGGGTTGCCTTCTCTTGCTCCCCCAAAAAAACTTTGTTTCCACTTTTCCTAGATTAAAGAATTCAGAATTCTCTAAATAAAGAGAAAATGAAAAATTCATTTAGAAAAAAAAAAAAAATTGTACTCAACACTTTTAAAGTATATTATATTGTACATAGTGCCAATTTAGAGCTATGCAATGGGTTATTCGGGCCAACTGTCTCGCCTCACGTCCAACCACGAGTTATGCTGGCTATCCTGCTTTGGCCTGCATTGCTAAGTGGGCCAAAATTTTTAGCCCAACTTGCCCTGCGTGGGTTGGTGGGTTATGTGGGCTAGCCCGCAAACCCACTAATATATATTTTTATTAAAAAATATAAGAATTTAAATTTAAATTTTTAATAATTTTAATATAGAATATATATTTTTTTTTATCTCACTAATTACCTACATACTAATCCAGATGATAGTCATGTATGTTTTGAGATTTTTTATTTCAACATAGGAGGATTTATTTTAACTAATAGAAACTAGAATTTATTCTCATTTTTTTCTTTAGCGTGCAACAAAAAATACATCATGAAAATTATCATTAATGTTTGTTGCTTATTTTAATAGAAGCATCTAAATATCTAATACATATAAAAAAAAAGTATTGATAAAATGACTAAGTTATAATAAACATAAAGTTAAAAGTTTAAAAATCACTCTCATAAAAATTATATAATCAATATTCAATAATAAATAATAGAAAAAATAGTGAAAAGGAAATAAAGAGGTAATGTATTAGGTTTTTTTTTATAAGATTTATATACTTTTTATATCTTTTTTTAAGTGCAAGTTTGTGGGCCAACTTGACTTGAAGAGGCCTGGCCCGCTTCAACCCACAGGTTATGTAGGGTGGGCTATTTTGGCCCTACATTAAACGAGCTAAAATTTTTAGTCAACCAGCATTTTTTTTGCGGTTATGCGTTAGCCGCATAACCTGCCCTGCATGCACAGCTCTAAGTGCCATACACTTGCTCCACATTGTATGCATTGGATAGGAGCAACACCACAGTTAAGTAACCTACTTAACAGGTGAGACAACATTTCATTGGTTGATGAACCACTTTATCCAATCTCTTGCTTAAACATTCATAATCCACCATAAGTCGCTTAATTTGAAAAGCAATTCTAACATCTCCAATGCAAATCTAATCTCCCAATCAATTCTATCATCTCGTCATTTTTTTTTGTTATTTAATAGATTAAGTTAATATACTAACTATGATTGCATCACTAAATTAGTTAATATATTACTTATTATATTTATTTTAATGATTAAATGATTGACTAAATAAAACCATAGAAGATTCCAAAATGATAATCCCATTATGCTGCAAGTTGCTACTTGTAATTTGAAAATAATCAAACAATCTTTCCATGGAATTGTTGACTTATTTGGTTATGTTGTTACCATCTTGTAATTCAAAATATGTAAAATAGATCAAAAAGTGTATAAATATTAGAATCGTAAGCTTATAGAATGGTATATCTAAATTAATGATTCATAAAGAGCCCATGCCATAAAGATTTTACACTTGTTTTAATTAAAAAGAAGTCTTTTAAAACCATAAAATTTTTAAAATCGTACAACTTAATATATGATTATATTTTTCTAAATATTCATTTTGACCACCCTCTCTCACTAAATTCCAGTAGTTTTGACTCCATACTAGTTATTGGAATCAAGTCAAGTTATTACTGTAGTCTGAACCTTTTCAAACTTGACACCTTTATTATTATATTATTATTATTATATTATGAGAATATATTGAATTTGGTGTCTCAATTTTGCATAAATATTCAAACAGGTATTTAAATTTTAAAAGTTCAATTTAATTTTCAGTCAAACTTTTTATGATCATTTTCACTATCCTTTAACTCTATTTTCTTCATGTGATGACATGGACAAGAGAGTCAATAAGCGCTTGACCTGTGTACAATAAAAAAGGAATAAATTAAGAGGTAATTGCAAAAAACCTCATAATTTTAAAAGTAGTGCAGATTGACCTCCTTCCCCAACAAAATAACCCCTTGAACTTTTATTTTCGTGTGCAATTAAGAACATGTTGCATGTTCCATTAAAAAAAAAAAAGAAAAAGATTGTAAATTCATCCTCTAAATTTTTTATCTATGTTCAGATTCACCCTATAAACTTTCATATATGTGCAAAATTACCCCTATTTTACTTGCCCAAAACAGTTAATTATCTTCATAGTTCTAATTTTTTAAAATTTAAGGGATAAACAATCATGCTTTCATAATTGGCGAGGTCAATCCACGCTACCTTTAAAGTTGAGGGGATAAATTTGTAATTATCCTAAAAACTAATTGGGGAGAGAGAGAGAGAGAGAATTTTGAAGAAAATAATTAAAGGAAAGAAGAAAAATATGAATAATAAACTCTACACAAGCTCCATACAAAGTCAATTTCTCCTTGTTTTTAATGAAAAACTTAGTAGGTCCTGTAAAAGAATCAACAAAAGTAACAAATATGTATAATATTCGTCAAAAAACTTAATAAATAAAAAGATTGAAAATTGGTGAAAACTTAGGGAAGGTTATTTTGAAATGATTTAATGCTTAAAATTAAATAGAGAAGATGAAAATCCTAATATAGTATATTGTTCATGGACGATTTCCCTAAAAATATTATTTTATTGAGAAAAATCAGAAGGGATTCATAGCTTCATCTTCTCTCTTGAACGACAATTGAAGGTCTCTTGTATGTCCAACTGAAGCCACAACGTAAAGCTAAAATAGAAGTCAAACCTAACAAACACGATATATTAAACCCATTCATCATCAAATGCCAACCCCAACTAGTCAAGTTAACTCAGTCATATCCCTCACCAGTGCTCACTATCTCTTAGCCAAATCCATCCCTTCTCTCTTTAATCACCTTTATGCGAAACTAACAACTATGGCAAGCCATCAGAACCTAAAAACGAGAATTGCCCTTGCATCCTTGTACCTTCATTCTTCTTCTTTTTCTTCTTTAATTACTCTCTCTCTCTTTCTCTCTTACCACATCAATTTTTTATTGTTCTTCTTATACATGTGTTAGGTGCTCATTAGCTCTCTCGCCTATGTCATCAAATGAAGTAAATAGAGTTAAGAAGGATAGTGAAGTAGTCATAAAAAGTTTGATTAAGTATAAAATTTAACTTTTTAAATTTAAAGTACCTAATTAAATTTTCGTAAAAAGTTCACTTATCAGTTTCAATATTTTCTCTTATTATTTGTCCTTACACAATTCATATTTTCAACTTTGATAGTTGAAATGCCATGGATAAACAAAGTCATACTCTCATAACTCGCATGGTATTTAAAGTATGAATTGGTGTTATGTTAACTCACCTAATAAAACTAATTAACTTTGGAAGTGTAATGACCTAAACACAAGGGCACTTACAACCAACCATGTGTCCATATAGTATATGGATATACAAAGACTCAGAATTTGCTAATAACTATAATTAATGCCATTTAATACCACCAATACACATATTAAATACTTCAAATTCATAGTCAGAATATAAGTACTTTGCTACAACTATACTAGATACTTATACTTTCTACACATCATTACTAACGGATGGCTCAAAGAATCCATCTACACATATACTATTACAAACCAGCAAGTGGGTTCATTCCGTAACACCCTAACTTAATACAAGAATAAAAACAACATAATAGAATAGAAGTTCTATCCCTACAATGTAACAGGTCATGTTTAAAAGTCCGCTGGGTGATCTTCTCCACTAATGTGCCCCCCATAATCCATGATAATGTCATATCTAGTTAAGTTGAAAAGTAACATGAGTTACATCATAACCTAAAAAGGAAGAAGGGCGAGTTGGATCCCAACAAGGTATACCAACAAACATGTGTAGGTATAAACATGGAAAATTCACATGCATCATCATCATATAAATGCAACACACAACCACTTAATTATCTGTAACTTTTAGTCCAACATTAAACAAAGAGATCACTCAATATCCTAAAACACACGTAAATATTTGCACACATATATATTGGTTATTGGGTACACTTCAATAATTATGACGCTGACAAATCCTAAATCTACCCAGATCATTTTTCATATACAATTGTATTCCTGGACAACACCATACATAGATCATTAGGTTACTGTAATAATAGCATGGATACTTTTCACTTATTACCAGTAGCTACACAAAAGCAATATGCACATCATTAATGTTGACTAGTTATTAAGTTAGTTTTAGTTTCTATCCTAAACAAATACAACACACAAGTAGTGCACACACACCTAGAAATAATTTCGTTCCAAACCAGTATCCATTATTGGATTACACACAATTAAATTGTTTAGAATCTTCTATCTATCTTGCTTAAACTCTCATTATATATTCCTATTACTTCCCCGTCCTATACCGTTATAACTTAGACACGAAGTCTTAAAGTACACTTAGATTGTGAAGTGAATAATTAAACAAATCTAGTCATTTTTAGGCTACAAAAGAATTATTTTCAGGGTTTAATATGCATAAATCAGTATACAACTAAGTATAAGGTTAGGTATCACTTAAGCAACAAAAAAAAAAAAAAAGGTTATAAAAGATCCATGGGGAAGTATGTAGGTAATATGTAGGAGTCCACTCTAGCACTCGTGATCAAAACATACAAGTGTAGCAATAATATTACCTTCTTGACGAAACTCTAAAATCCCTTTGTTTTCTAAAATACTGTATTCTTCTTTCTTTGGAATTTTTCTAAAGATCCTACTTATATTCTCCTTTTCTTCCATAGAAACTTGCTGTCACCACCAGAATACTAAGGTTTTATCATTTTTTTCCATGTAATTCATTAAAAGTGATAGGTAAAAGACTCATTTTTCTTACTTACCAGGGGATCTTGTTGCAAATCCTCTACATTTGTCTGAGAACGTTGTGAAGAAGAAAGCGAGGGTTCTATTCTCATAAAGAGATAATGAAAAGAAGTGTAGTTACCGAATTCTATCTCCCTTCTAAACATTACCTGCCAATGTATATTTAAAAGATATTGTGGTGGCTTGATAGAATTTCCCTCTTTCTTATAATACATATTTATCTTTATGTTCCTTCCCTTAATTAATTAATTATTTAATATTTTTTAGGTTATTTTAGGAAGGCTAGAAGATAACGTTTTTTTTATCAACCACAGTAGATTTTTTTCCCTTCATAATAGAGAAGGGGGATTTGAACTCGATCATCTCACATAGTGTTAATAGCATTAGGTCATAAGATGATTAGCCATAAAAAATTTAATTTGAATACTGTGATTGTTAAGTTGACTTATGAGGGATATTTTGCTCTGAAAAGTTAAAGGAAACTTTTCGATCATAACACGATAATCCCTACCTTATAATGGGCTTATCCTATTAATCTAGGTTCTATTAACTTAGAACAAAAATCTATCGTATAAAATATCCAAACACTTGATTTCATAAGTAAGACAACTAAATACATGGAGAATTCTATAAAAATGTATAAGGAAGTGCATCTGCAATATGTACAAAATTTAATTATCATATCCCAGAGGCTTTGTTTTCTTTCAAACGGGTCCAACTAAATTATAGACTTTTGAAAATATCGCTTCCATCAAGCTAAGCTCTACATTGACTAATATGTTTTTCCTAAAACACTCTCCCCACCTTAGGCCTACGATACTATAATATGACGAAACATAGTGTATAAATAAAAATAAGAAAAGTTGTCAGTTATTTATCTATTTTAATTAAAGTTGGAATAGATGAGTCAAGTCCAAATATTAATATCAACTTTAAACTAAATAATACATAGAATTTTAAGAACATGCTCAACTTAAATGCCACTCAATAATCTTGATAATCGGGCCCAGTTAAGATTGTTAAGTACAAAATTATATAATTTTGTTTTGATAATTTTAATTTCCATACGTGAATTCAAATTATGCATAAATCAGAGATCAAATTAAATAAATCTGCTGAGCTTCATGGACCGAATATGGTAAAAGTTGAACTCAAATCAATAAACTATTTAATATAATATTTGAGTTTGAGTCCAATTAGAGCATAATTAATTTGAATCGAAACTAAAACCAAGTAGTTTACAAATATAAACAAGTCTTAAAATATGGATAATGTCCAAAAAAAAAAATATTGAGGAATGAATTATGAGGTAGTCTATCTAAACAAATGTGACTACTTGTATAAATATGTATATAGATTCTTCTAACATCAAAGCCCATACTTAAAATTAATATGTGTATAAACCCGACTTAACATCTATTAAGTTTGTTGCTTCCACACGAGTCAAATAACATACCTTAGCCTCAATACGGTGAAGCCCCCAGGTCATAAAAAAATAGTAAATTAGACTTCATGATACCAATATTAAGGGTAAGTTTATTTAAAATTTTTATATTTCGAGTGTTTTTAAAAGGTGTCATAATGTAACAGGTTTTTTGAATTTTAATTAAATATTTTTTTATAACATATATTAATATAACATGTATTAATAAAAATCTCAATTGATTCACTTTTTTAAATATTAAAACCTTTATTAAACCACGGAAACACATGGACTTATTTACATGACTTATTTGGATAGTCAGGTATCAAATGTGTATTAGTTGAATATCGATTCGATTTGATCAGTTTATAAATAAAGTTATTGATTTTTCATCGGTATCACATCTGTAATGATTTAAGATCTGTTTAGTACTACAATGATGCGAAATGGCCCCTAAAACTACCAACCATACGGACGTTAAACGGTGGAATTTCGATGTTATTTAGAGGTAAAGGCGTGAGGTAGAGCTAACCAACCGTCGCCCTAGCTCATTAATGCCATATGACATCATGGCCCAAGATTGGGTTTTTTCCAAGCATTATGTAGGGCGGGTTTTGTATTTGAAGTCACAGCTAATAATCGCCAGCAATGTGGCATGCATGTTTCAGGTTATCATTCGTCAACCTGGTTTTAATAAGTCCGACATTACGTAAATGCGCATGTGTAAAATCCTAAATGGGCGTATGAACGTGTCAGAATGCCCATAAATAAAAAGCTTGAAGCAAAACACCGATCACATGCCCAAAATTCAATAATGGACTTGATCGCACAATCCCACGCGCTATACGACGTACCTTATCTTTACTAAATAACTCATTCAGCTTAAAAGTAATTATAAATGGAAAATAGTTGTAAAGATAAAAAAAAAAACCTAATGTCAAATTTTGGAGAATTGAAGTCAAATAAAATATGATTTCAAATTTTATATCATATTTTATGTTTAGATACATTCTTTGAAACTGGATTATTAAATACAATTTGATTTTGTATTCATTGTGATTTTGTTCCAGCTACATCAATAATACATGCTTTAATTAACTTTTATCATACAAGATATTTATAACATGTATATTGTTAGAGCATTTTTAACCAAACACTTTATAACAATTCCGATTGTTCTATTTTAAATTATTCAAGTATATCAAACTTGACATAAGTTTTTTCTATCTTTTTTTATTTATTTTTTTAAATCTACATTTTAACAATTCATTTCAACTTCTATATAGTTGAAAAAGTGTTAAAATAGGTTCTATTAATGACAAAACCATTGAAAAAAAATATAAACAAAAACACATTATAAATTGATCAAAAAGAAAAACTAAAAAGTAATGCAAGTCATAAGAATCTAAGTTTTCTCTCTCTCTCTCTCTCTCTCTCTCTTTTTCGATTGGCCACGGGGTTATTACAACACGGCCACATAGAACCATTTCAACGCGTTAATATAGGAAATCGAACTCGGTATCTCAAGATAAGGATCTCAATCAGATTTCACTACGCTACAAGATGATTAGCTAAGTTTTTCCCTTTCATTTTTTACATTTTCATTTCAGCGACAATAAATTATTTTTTTCCTTCATGTTAGTGACTACGCCAATATGTATGCTTTAATTTTTTGTATATCAAGATTTGACAGCAAAAGAAACTTATAGCAAAAAGTAACGATGGTCTTATTTTAATTTACTTTTTGATAACTTGCATCCTGGAATAAAAGAAGGAAAAACATAGGTCACAAAGAAAGTTCTGATCACTCTAATGTACTTTTCTTATTTATAAGTACTCAAACCTTTAAAAAGAAAATAAATTAGTTATCTTATGAATAAAATAATTTAAAAATAAGAAATCATATTTTTATTATTTTCCAATGGCAAAATAGTCATTGAGAAACCATGAAGCAACTTTTTTTTTTCTTTTTTAATATAAAAGATTTTATGGTTTAGGTGCTTATTTGTAGATTCCAAATATAAAAAGGTTATTTAACAGATACTAAAAAGATATATAATGGTAAATTAATTACAATTTAACACGGATTAATTAAATATAGAATATATATATATATATATTTGTGATGTGTGTGGTATTTAGTGCTCTCAAACCCAAATTGATACGTCCAATTCAATTTGGTTGAGATTAATCTCTTTTTGGAACAGATTAGTTCAATTGCCATTTAACTCCCAATTCAATCTAGTTTCACTCATTCATGTTTAACCCTGTAGCAAATTTGGATCAAATCCCGAAGTGGGTGTGAGAACATTGTATATAAGAAGAGACTAAATAAACATACGCATTCTTACATCTTACCCAAGGAATCACTCTTGATTTTTCGATCAAATGAAAATCCACCATAGACAGTTTAGTAAGTGCTTCGCATTGTTGGCATGAAAAAACACCCCACGTGACCTATAGCTAGGTCGGTTTCAGTTCTGAGTTCATCCTTGGAAGTAAACCACTTTTTCCGCTTTAGAACATCTCGACTCATATTGATAAAACAAATAATAGCAACCCCACCATCTCGAATTATTTGGCAATCTTTATCGTGGAATCCATGAATTTAACTGGCCTGGAACAACAATAGCCTTGAGGGTCAGTTTCGAGTGCATGATCGCATCTTATCTTTGATAATAAGTGCACATTGAATTGGGACGACGGGGAATGGTTATCCCTATTCCTTCTTATTCTTGTTGAAGAGTTATTATTGTGCTTAATTTGGAGAATAGTTATTCAATTGAATATATGCATTGCGTAGCGTTTAGGGTGGATGAAGAGTTACGTGCGAGAAAAAGTTTATTAAGTATGATATACTGCACAAACAAATAATGATGTATAAACATTGGTAATTTTTTTATATGGCTAATTTTATAAATATTATATTTTATTTTTCACTGCTTATTTACAACATGTTGACACTTCCGGTGCTTATCTGAACGTATGTATCATGTTCATTGAATTTTTTTTTAATTTTTTTTTTTAATTTGCTGCTTGTTGCTTCTTGTTTATCTCTGTCTATCGACTATCATTGCCCTTTTTGGGGCTCTAACCCCTTGACCATGAACCATCATTAACTCCGTCACCCTATGCAGTGCCACTTGTATGGAGCCAGCTCTAGCGAACACATTGGCCACTTGGTCGAACCAATGGACATCGGTGGAAATAGCTTACCCTGTAAGTTTGAAAGATGACTTAGGTTTGAAAGCACGGTGCTGGTGCTTCTACGTCTGAGAAGGTTCCCTCTACAACCTGTAAAGTTGATTGGATAGAGATTTAATAGGACTAAGTTGGCAGCCGGGTTTAGGATAAATTTGGTGGTTAAATTTAGGGATGAGTACTTCAAAACAACTTACGATATCTTAACTTAGGTTTGAAAGCACGCTGGTGCTTCTATGTCTAAGAAGGTTCCCTCTACAACCTGTAAAGTTGATTGGATGGAGATTTAATAGGACTACGTTGGCAGCCGGGTGTAGGTTAAATTTGGTGGTTAGGTTTAGGGATGAGTACTTCAAAAAAACTTACGATATCTTAATCATTTTGATTACATATATTACTCGTTCTCTTGTGTTTCTTTTACAACATAATAATGTAGTAAGCAAATTCTTTTAATTAAATCTTTAGAAATAAAAGTTTCATAAGACAAACCAACACTATATATTTAAATTAAAAAAAATAAAATTAGGAACAAAATTGAGTGGATTCTTATAAGTTACCTGGCTCGTCCAACCTGATAAATACTCTATATAAGTTTTGGTATCTTTTGCATAATTCTATATAAGGTTTTAAGCCATATTTTAGCTTTAATATAGAATTCGTCGGAAACCTATATCCTTATAATTAAAAGTTAAATTAAGCTTAAATACATATATTTTATGCACGAGTTCAATTAGTAAATGGTATATGTAGTTCAAGATTTGTAAATTATCATGGTGACTTATTGCAACGTTAAGCTAAGGAGTATAAATTTCAAAGGATTTATTCTTTATACAAACACTAATGGAAATATATTTTTGTGTGAGTAAGCAAGAAGACAAATATGGATATGTATATTATGAGATGAAGATTGCTTTATAGCTAACTTTAACCATAATATAATTATAGTTAAAAGATTATTGGATCTATCATATTCATATTCAGGCATCCTATAAGGTTAATAAGGCCAGTTTCAAGTTCTTGAAAAAAAATTATTGGATCTATCATATTCATATTCAGGCATCCTATAAGGTTAATAGGGCTAGTTTCAGGTTCTTGAACAAAAATTCTTTAAGGTTTAGGATGAGTTTTAGAAGACCCTATAGGATATCAAGATGGTATTGGATTTTATAAAACATATCCCAAACCTACTCTGGTTGTATCTTTAAATAAAATATATTATAAATAATTTGCATCCATAAAAGATATTTATTAATAAAATAATATAACTATTAGGATTTCAATTTTTATTTACTATGAGCTCATATGTACTGGATTCATAGCTCAACAAACTCTTCATCCAACTCGTATGGTAGGTTCCATCATATTGGTCATCTATTAACAAGAAATGAACTTGTCCCTAAGTAGAGCTTTAGTCATCATGTATGAGCCATTATCATAATTATGAATCTTCTTTAGCTTTAAAATTTTCACTTCGAATAAATATTGAATCCAATGATATCTAACATTCATGTGTTTGTATCTAGAATAAAACAAAATTTGATTCTTATTAAGACATATGATTGTTTAATTGTTACAATATGATTATAAATCAACCTGCTCTTGGCCTAACTCTTCTAAAAAATTCTTTTTCCACAAGACTTCTTTGTGGGATTTAGTCATGACAATCTATCCTACTTAAGTGATGGACAAAAAAACAAATTTTTGCAATTTAGATTGCCAAGACACCACTTCCTCTTGCATTAGTGACTAGATAACCTAATGTAGACTTTTTGAAATCAAGACCACCTATCATATCAGCATTTGTAAACCCTCTTGAAATTGGTTTACTACCACAAAATTGCAAACAAAACATAAAAGTGTCTCTGTGATACCTAAGAGTCCATTTAATTATGATTCAATGTCCTTTAACTAGATTGGAGAGATAACGACTAATGACATGAGTAATATTTCGTCTAATATACTACGTAACATGCATTAGAATACCAAAAAAAAAAAGCACATGGTATCTTCTTCACGTTTACTTTATTTGTCTTACTTCTAGGAATTGTTGAGAATTAGGTTTAAAGTGACTCGCAGGTGGAGAACAAACAAATTTTTCCTTACTCATGTTGAATCTCTTTAAAACCCTTTCTAGGTGTCTCTCAAATGATAACAACAATTTCCAGATCTTTCAGTCACAAATAATTCTCATACTAAGGATTAGATTTATGAGTCTTAAGTCTTTCACAGTAAAAACTTGCTCAATGCAATTTGTAGATTTTAATTTGCTTGGTATCATGGCCAATATCTAACATGCTAACCACATATAATAAGAGAAATGAACCTATAGCTATTGAATTTCTTTATGAGAATTTATGGTCTAATGCAACCCTTGTATATTCTTGGTCGATCATGAAGGGGTCAAACTTCTTATACTATTGTTATGGAGCTTGTTTTAGCAAATACAAAATATTCCTCAATTTGCAAAGAAGATATTCCTTCCCTCTTGACATTGAAACTCTTAAGCTACTCAATATAAATTTCTTCCACTAAGTCACCATAAAGGAATTTTGTCTTCACATTTAATATCTCAATCTCTAAATTCAAATTGACAACTATACCAAGTACAATTTGAATAGAAGACATCTTTACCATCAATTAGAAAACGTCACTGAAATCAATACCTTTTCTTGACTCAATCCATCGACAACCAATTTTACATTGCACCTTAATTTTAAGCTATCCTCTTTAGTGTCAATAAGTAAACCATTTGTTTTTCGATATTCTCTTGCCTTTTGACAATTCCACCATGTCATAAGTATGATTCTGACTTAAGGTTTCATCTTTTCTTGCATAGCTTTTAACCCATTTATTTTTCCTTCATATAAAATGGATTCCTTTATTCATCTATCAGCATCACATACTTATCTGGATTGTATCTTATGGATGATCTTTGCTTCCTTGAAGATCTCCTTAACTCTGTTTGCTAATCAAGCTCTTGAGGTGTATCACCATCTCTAATTGAATCTTGCAGATCTCCTCTATCATAATTGGGATCTTTATGTAAGGGCACTGGGATCTCGCCTGAGGATTTGAACTTCTTTACCTTACTTTATGTCTCAATGGTCTAGTCTTCTAAAAAGACTATATATATATATATATATATATATATATTAGAAGTGAAGATGTAGTCTTTTTAGAAGACTATATGTATTTTCCATTGGATCCCATCATTATTTCCATAACTCAAATAATACACCGTTTTGAATTTGTATCAAGTTTCTCTCATTCATCTTTGGGAATATGCACAGATGCCTTGCAACCAAACTCTTTAAGTGATCATAGAAAATATTCTTATTGATCCATACTCTCTTTGAGATATTGCCATTTAGAGTATAAGAGGGAGATAGACTAATCAAGTTGATAGTTGTCAACATTGCTTTGTCCTATATTGATTTAGGTAGCTCGACATAAGACAACATGCACTTCACTTCTTTTTTACTTAGGTTTGCAAGCATTAAGTAAATGGTATTTTTTTTTCTTCTCTTTAGCTACTATGAGAGAACTATTAATGAGCCTCCATTTTCTTCACCAAAGTGACTATTATATCTTTCATTGTTTAATTTTCTGTAGATATAAGGTTTAGGCGAATGTTTGCAAAATGTTTGATGAAATACCCTAAGTTTCCAGTAATCTAAATAAAAGTTAATATAATTGAAATAGAATGAAAGACAGTCAGTCTTGAACTTGAATGCAAACTTAACTTAGAAGTTAACTTTAGATAATTTAATTAAATCAAATAAATTAAACTATAGGATATAATTAGTAGATGAACATAATCAAATTAATAATTGGATTGAAATGAAATTGAGATTTCAGATATTCCCTTCCATTCATCTATTTGCTTCAATTACTCATCTCATTGATCAAATTCCTTAATTTTTTAACTATCAAATTTAAATTCTTTTTTTTTTTCAATTTGTTTTTACTTTAGTTTTCTTCTACAGCAAATTAAATAACTCATCCTCTTGATAAATTTTTAATTTAAACTTTTTTCCTTTCAATTTCCAATTGAATCCAATTTCTAAAGTTCAATCACCTAAATTATTGTAAAACGACCCTATTAACTATTCTAAACTAAATTCTATTTTCTAAATGCTCATAAATTTTAAAATTGATTTCTTCTTTAAAAGTATCAGTTTATATGTTCTGATTTCCCAAATTTAAATTAAATATCAGATTTGATTCAGATAGCCACTCACCTTAATTAAAATATTCATATAATATAAGTAGATAAATTGATATAAATTAGTAAATGGATTTAAATTACAATTTAAAGATTATAATACTCTTTTAAATTATCTAATTGCCTCAATACCTTTTTCAATAAATCAAATTATTCACTACTTCCTAATTGTTCATCTAAACTCCTTATCCCTAACTTTCAATCCCTAAACCCTGAACAAACAATTTAAATGTTTGGATTTTTAAACCCTTGAATTTTAGTTTAACTTCAATTTCTTAAATCCCCATAAGTTTTGAACCCATTTATTTATTTTAAAATATCATCTACACCCAAACTATATCAAATTTTCACAAATAGAATTCCTAAACTAGATTTTTTATTTAAGTTATTAACTTCTATTTTATAAATTTTAAAATTATTTTATAGTTATATTTTTATATATAAGAAATCTATCTGTAAGGTTTAAAATCAAAATTTCTACCCATAAAATATCATTTTATCTTAATCCTCTTTTTGGCATTTCCTTTTTCCTTTTCTTTTCTTGGGCTGTCTTCTTTCTCATTTTTCCCTTCTTCCTTCGGTTCCCCATTCCTCTTTTCTTCTTCTCTTGAATTTCTTCTTTCTTTCCTAAATTTCATCTTCAAAATTCAATTTTGAGAAGATTAAAAAGGAGATTAAAGTTAGAAAAGAAGATAGGAAAAAGAAAACAAGCTTAGGGCAACATCAACAACTAAGAAAGAAGAGTAGTGGTGAAGTTATCCTAGTTTGAATTTGCCAAACAAGTAAGTATAATTGTTTTTCTTGTTTTAATAGTTGTTATTGTATGGGCATTATGAATTATTGTTAGATATAGTAAAATTTGTAATAAAACTTGTAAACTAAGGATATATGAACATATAACTAAAAACTTAGGTTGGTATATATATATATATGTATAGGTTAGATGTTTAATCGGATTTAGAGATAAATGAAGTAAAAATGTTTAGAAGTATTTAAACTTGAAATGGATTAATAAGATGTTTGTATAATGTTTTAATGAAGTATGATATAGCTAAGAAGTTAGATTTTGAAGAAAATAACAAGGAAAAATGTGAAATTGGACATAGAGCACTCATTGGGTGTGATGGACCCCGTGATGGTCTTAGCTTCTAAAAAAAATTGATATAAAGTGATCACAGGTGTGTAAAGGGTGTGATGGCCTCTTGATGACGAGCGTGATGGCCATTACATCATTCATCACGGGTGTAATCGGCCCCCTAGCACGATAGTGTTTTGTATTTTAATCATAACTTTTTCCATCCGAACCCAAATTGAGGTGATTCAAAATGTTATGAAAGCTTAAAAAGAGCTTTATAACTTTTATGTTTTAAGTTTTTGGAAATTCTAAAACAATCAAGGCCTGAAATTTATTTATTTCAAGCTGCAACATATAGGCATGGAAAAAAAACACAAAACAATTCCAAATATATTCAAATCTATTGAACACTTTTTTCACTAGTTAAATGTATGTAGTTGAATATAACATTTTATAATTTCTTAAGGACAATAACTAAGGAATTTATACATAAGTTTAAAACACTTAATATAAAAT
The DNA here is from genome assembly GCA_024138025.1 of Combretum micranthum. Taxonomy (NCBI): domain Eukaryota; kingdom Viridiplantae; phylum Streptophyta; class Magnoliopsida; order Myrtales; family Combretaceae; genus Combretum; species Combretum micranthum. The sequence goes on from JAMXBD010002551.1 coordinate 42,781, forward strand.
GAAGTTAGTTAATCAACCTAATTTCAACATGGCCTAAAGAATCATTTTGAGCTAAAATAAACTAGATTAATTACAATTCTATAAAACAATGGTAATGAATTAGAAGATAATCAATATGACATAGTAATTGGATTAAATAATTAATTCTCTATAACTTGACTAAGTTAAGTTATGTTTATACTAAATATAACTTGAAATATAACAAGCTTAACACCTAACAAAATTTAATATGGATGTTAAGTATAAAATGAACCTATCTAAAGAACTTAATTCAACTTCATTTAATGAACTTTGACGAGCTAAAATGAATTAAATTGATTAAGTATATTCAAATTAACTAAGATTAAGTTAACATAGACTTAAGTTGATATGAATCTTAAATATAAAATGAATTAGTAATATATTTTCAACTTGACGTAATGAACTTTACTAAGATAAAATAAATTAGATTGGTTAAGTTTAATTAATTTGGCTAAGTTAAATTAAAATAAACTTAAAAATTGTGAATGGCTTAAAGATAGTATATTGTAATATGATGGATTAGACCATGTTTAGTAAAGGAAATATGTTATTTCAAATACATGTTTGCTAAAACAAGTTTTTATATAAGTCTATAATATAATGAACTAAAAATGGATCGAAATGCTAAAATTTAGTAAAATATATATTAAGAAAAGTAATGAAAGTTTATTATTCCCTTTTCATAGGTTAACAAAATAATCCTTTGAATATCTCAAAAGGTTTTATGACTTGACTAGGATCACAGATGGGTAACATTGACTATCACCTTATTTGTACTTGTAATATAGTGGCACCTATATTAAGATAAACATAATTGAATATGTGTGAGGATTGGGTATTGATATGTTTTTTGATGATTATATTGTTTGATAAATTATTAAAATAAAAGTAATCACACACATTGCTTGTAATAATTGAGTTACTTCTATTGATGGGTGTTTGTTAATTGATGTGATCACTAAGTAATATGGTAAAACTTTAATTGACCTTAAGTAAAGTGGCCATGCATTGCAAGACAACATAACTTGCATTAGCATTTTATGAAGTATGCACATCACGTATTAATATTCTGATTCTATGGTAATGCTTTGGTGAGTCCAGTGAATCTAGTTAATGTTACCATTGAGTTGTCAGCTCCATAGGAACAAAGTAGGCACTAAAGGACATTGCCTGTGTTGGGGTTAGCTTTAAGGTATACCTAGGGAATTTCTAATGGTTCTAAGGTGAAGTTGAGGTTAGGTTATGTTTATAATATGTATATATAAACAACAAATGAATTTCAAAGGAAATCCTCTTTCCTAAGTTCTTTTTAAGGTAAAGTTAAGGTTATGTTAATAATGTATATGTAAATAACAAATGAGTTTAGAAAGAAATCATCCTTCCTTAGTTCTCAGTCTCTCTAGAGCATGATATTGGTGCTAGTACTTCAGCCCCTAAGAAAAGGGCGTAAATATCCATTAGTTTGGATTTCGCTTATCTAACCTGTGTGTGTCATATACTCAAGTGTTGAATTGCATATGTTTGCTAATAACACTTACTTGGCATTTGTTTGTTGTGTGATTTGGTTTTGTTATTCGTTGAGTTAGGTTTAGCTCGCCCCTATAATTTTGTGCAGGAATAGCTCAAGCAGGAATGGGCTAAGAAAGTGTGAAGAGAGAGTTCATCTTCAGTGAAGTTCTTGAAGATATGAAGATGAGATTAGAATGTAATTCATATGTTAGTATTTAAGTTCAGATTTTGTTATGTATAAGATAAACTTATAATGAAGTATTAGTTTGTATAGTTTATCTATCTTATTTTACTGTTTGGTGGGGGGGGGTACTGATTCTTTGCAATTTTGGAGGATGGTGGGAATTCGCATTTCCTTAGTTATCAAAATAAATGTTTTTATACAATTTTAACTTGTATAGCAAATGTTAAGTAGAGCTTTGCAATCCATAACTTGCAAAACGTTCTTATATCATGGATGCATATGTGATATGACAATTTCAGGTTAATCTACGGCCTCCTTTAGGGTCGTGACATTGATATCTTTAAAAATGAATTTCGCAACCAATATTAGTCTTCAAAACAATATTTCAAATTCCTACAATTTAGATGTCTCATCATTTCATCTTAACAATACCATAATTATCGGTGGTGTACGTTACGAAGATTCAACATGTAATGTCACATGAAAGAAAACATCGGAGTCATAACACTCAATATAATGACATGAAGACTAACACAATCTTCATCCTAAGAAACAACTATTTCACAATTTGTTGCTTTGGCAATAATGTTTTTTCCTTTTCTGTCACCTTTACCCTTACTCGTTCTCCTTTTCACATTCTACATTCCCACTTTAAATGTTCTGACTTGTCACAAAATAATATTTAACATTTCTTTTTCTAAATTGGATCTTCTCCTGAATTTATTATATATCAAATTTATCGGATGAGTCTCTAATCTTACTTCTAACACATCTTTCCTATTTATTAATAACTACTAATGATTCTCAGAAATTGTATTAAGTTCTTTTCTTGTACATTCTTTATTCATCAAATTGCCTTTTACCATTTTGAAGGTGAGTTTTACTTCTAGAGTAAGATTACTAAACGGCACAATTAGTGTCCCCCAACTTCCATTTAGTGAACTTAATAATAAAAGTGTTTGTATCTCATCATCAAGTGTAAATTTTATAGCAGACACTTGATTCACAAGAACCTTAAAATTCAAGTGCTTTGTCATATTGGATATATCTTTATACTTCGAATTCACAACTCTTCTAATCAAGAAGGATTTATTATATGCAATTTGTCTCTTATACATGGCCTTCAATTTCTTTCATAAAGTATCTACTATGGTTTCCTGAGCAACATAATAATATACACTATGATCAATCTATTGTCGGATATAACCAACATTTTTCCTATACATGATAGCCCTATCTTCATTGGATTTACCAGTTGGCTTCGCCCTATTACTACCTAAAGGCACATACAAATATTTACAATATAAAATATCTTCCATTGTCAACTTTTGAATTGAATAAGTTAAAGAAATTAATTTTGCCATTGTATTTGATGATAAAAAAAAATCACTAATTTAATTTTTTTTCCTTCAAATTCTAGCTTTGATGCCACTCATTAGGAGAAATAATATCCTATGATGATAAAATATCTTTCCTCTTACTTATAAGTGATAAACAATATAAAAAATTGAAGCAATAAAATAATAAAAAAAATCAGGATTTAACATAAAAAATCCAATAAGGAAAAAAAAACACGAAGATTGCAACTCAAACTTTTTCTATCACCATATCATGGGTTTACAATATTTTCCTCCATTATTTACTAGTGGATAAGAAAAATTTTACCAATATGATAGATGTTACTAAAATCACAAAATTAATTAATTCATGAAAACATAAAATACCTATTATATCTGAATAATTGAGAAAGATTGGCAAGAATAAAAAACTATCACCTTATAGTATTAAACACCTCAAATTCAATGGAAGAGAATTCGTTATAATCAAGATTCAATAAGCTATCCAATTATAGTCGTTTTAGCCAAAAATGATTTTCTTCTTATTTTATAAAATAATTTTCTTCACATCACAATTCGACATCAATCTTATATCATGTTTGGTGTGATTAATATACTTTTAACTTTTAGTCTCCTTATAAAAACAAGTCATAAGTCTTTCCTTTTCTTTCCTTAATAGCCACAAGTTCATAGTTCATGCAATATTATTCACTTTCCTTTCCCCCCGTTCTCCCCCACCCCCCTTCCCTTCCCTTCCCTTCCCTTAGGGAAACACACACACACACACAAACCAATATAACACTATTTATGGGGTCTATTTTTATTTACTAGAGGGCAATATATCTTGAACCAAAGTCCAACAATAATAGCAATTTATATAAATACAAGTTAAACAAAATATACTAGTCACATACAAATTTCTTTAAAGAGTTTGTTTTTCTTAAAGAAGTCAGACATATGAAAGAACATCATTTTAAGGATATAAGTTTTCTAGAATTGTTTTTTCTCAAAATAAACCGACCTAAAAAGGTCTAACTTTCTCTCACCAGCAAGATTGAGAGAAGATAAATAGGAATTGGATCTTCAAAGCAAAATATTAATGGACATAAAATAAATTCAGGGCATTAACCTTATGAAAAATGTATACCTGGTTCAAGAGGAACATATACCTTTATATATATACATATATATATATGAGAATATTGCATGTATATCATACTTAAAAAAATACACAAAACCAAATTGTGAAAAAAAATTATAGAAATAGTATCACTGTATCGTACCTTTGACGTGGGATACTAATTTTTTTTAAAATTACATGAGTATCGCATGTTGGATATGCGATACTCTGCCAAACCTGTATTGCACGTCCAACGAACGTACACACATAATTATAGGTGTATTGCCCGTTAAAGGTGCGATATACTCCCAATACGTATCATACACAATGTACAATACATCAATTTTAAATGTTTTCGCATAGTAGGTCGTTATATCTCGCTTCCAAGATGTGACATACATATAAAACTTTATATCTCCTCTCCAATATGTGATATAGCGATGCTATTTTTTTGGTAATTTTTTTATACAATTATATTTGTGTATTTTTTTTACAAAGACGATAGACATGTACTACACCCATATATAATATAATATATATATATAATCAATGATCATTAGCTGGTTGGATTTCAAGAAGCTGGATCCCCTTTGGTTTTTCTTTTTTTAAATTTATCTATTTTTGCAAATTAACAGTTGAAATTGACTCAATTTATGATATTATTTTATTTATTATAATCTCAACCGATGATTAAATGTGATTGTACTTAAAGGGATAAAATAATAAAAAATTAAGGTAAAGAAGTAAATGGAGAGATCTATTTCCCATGTTTATCCCTAAGATCTTTAGCCAACTCATAACCTACTCTTTTAGGATGTATACTTCTAAGTAATTTTTATGGTCAATCATCTAGCTACTAAATTAATCATAGCAATTGAAATATTAACTATTCATTCACTTCGTTGTAAATGTAATGCATGTATAGTCATATTCCATATGAAGAGTTATTACAAAGTTTAGTGAATCGTCATAGCGATTTCATGAAGAATCTATATTATAAAAAACATTGAATAGTCACTTAATATTCAAACATAAAAATAGAAATTCAATGTTAGAATTGATTTATTTTCTAAGATACTCTTATTTAAATAAAAAATTAACAAATAAATTTTGTATTATATTTCTCTTTCATTTCTTGGTAGTAGCAGTTTTGTTACATAATTTTTCATTCAACGAAATGAACAGGCAATAGGTATTTCAATGAACAATCATGGTTAGGTATAATTTTGAGTTGCTAAATAACCGACGAGATTGATCCATTGAAAAACATGATGAAATCATAGAATTTTCTATAGTTTTATTGTCATCAAGTTAAAGAGAAAGGCCTTAAATATAAATATAATCTCATTGTTGTTAAGTATATGATAAATGTCATGACAAATGGCAAAATGGTCCTAAATGTTATGATAAATACTTAAATAGTAAAATTAAGAAGGTGCTTAATTAAAAATTCTACTTTATATGTTAAGAACCTTCATAAAGAGATTTTTAACTTGCTATGAATTGGATAATATTGATGGTCTTAAAAGGTAGTCACACACTTTTTTTTTTTTCCGAAACAAGTAGTTACCTAAGCTTTGGCATGGTCAAGTTACTCGATCCGACCATATTTGTCTTAACTCATCAAAAGACCCGAAAGGTAATCCGATCATAAATGGGTAGTCGAGTCATAAATGGTTCTAGACTGCTTACCCACAAACCCGTTGTATCAAGTAAGTCCATAGGAAGAAAAAACCCAAATGACACTTGAAAAGCCTAAAGTCTCAAATGGACAAATCACAAATGCAAATGGTACAATTGTGAAAAAATGAAAAAGGAAATAGTGAGTTCTCATGAAAATAGTAGAAAGAGAAATGACAAATGGAAATGGTGAGTTTGTGGAAACGAGTTAGGCATTGTAAATGGATAGACATTGAAAAAACGATAAGGAGAGAGAGAGAGAGAGAGAGAGAGGAGATGTACAAGTAGGTTAAATGTTAAATGGGCTAACCCACTTTCTTGACCCATTTAGCCTACTTATGTATCTTTATGGATTAAATGGGCCAAATTGACAAGTTTAACCCATTTATTCTAATTAAACAATATGCATGTAATGAAAAAAGTTAAGTTTTGTAAGGTTTTATATATAGTAATGATTAATTTTATAACTATTTTAATTATTTATATGTAGGAGTAAGTTTCTAAAATAATTTATTGGATATCATATTCCGTTTAAAATAAACAATATATACTTAAAAAAATATTACAATACATGTGTATAAATTTATCATTCTCTATTACCATTAATACATAAGTTTAAGCTCAACATAAAGTTTCATAAATAATGCTACAATAATAGTCATTTTCTCTACAATTTTTATTTTTATTGTATTTATATAACTAGGTTAGTGTCTAACCCATTTCAACCTATGTGCTAACCTATTATGGCTCGCAAGCTAAACAAGTTAAGTAAAATTGGCCCTAACATGATTTGAAAAATAGGTTAAATGGGCCAACCCGTGGGCTAAAGCTCATTTGTACAACTCTACTACTTATGATTTCAAGTAAGAGAGCGGAAGTGGGATTAAAACCTAAGGGCCTAAGGTAACACACACACACACGAAAGATAGAGATTATTTGAAAAAATTGTTGGAAGTGAAAAATTGAATAATTAAAAAACAAATTCATGGTTCAATGGACCATAGCTTAGCCTACGAATCAACGAGCTACTCAGCTTGACCCATGCCAGTTCTAGCTCAAATGCAAACCTAACTTATAACTTGGTGGATCTGGGTTGGGTTAGCCAACGTCGAGGTATACTTACTTACATTATGAAATTATTTATATTTAACATTGAAAGAAAGAGCTTTTACGTCTTTTTAACATTATGTTTGATATAGGGGAATTGCGAGGGGAGGGAATGAAGGGAATTTAATTCCATTCTAGGGAAAAACAAGAGAAGGAGAATGGATGTAATATCTTCCTAGGTCCCACCAAAAGGAAGATAGCCAAGAAGGAAAAGGGGAAATTTTTTGAAAATACTCTTATGCTCCTTTTTAAATTACCTATTATTTTTAAGGCTATATAAGTAATTTATCATTATATTTTAGTTTATTTTTTATGGTAATTAATATTCCATCAATTTTCTTTTTATTCATTATCCAAATATATGGAAGGATTCAAATTCCCTAATGACATGTTTAGTACATGGGAATGAATTTGAAATGGAATCGTGATTCTGAGTTTCATTCCATTCTCCGTGTTCAGATGCACTTTTAGGAAATTTGATTCAACCTTGTACAAGATGGAATCGTGATTTCATTCCAACTTCATTAATTATATATAACTTAATAACCTTTTTAACTACTATATATTTATATAGACAATATTTATTGCTAAGGATATTTTTGACATTGATACTTTATAAGCATTTCATTTCATGAATGCTTTGAAACATAGGAATCTATCATTCCAAAACTCATTCCATATATTCCAAATTATTCTTGCATACCATGCATAACATGACAATCAATCCCCTCTATTTTCTTTCCTTTCACATTGTTTTATTCCTAAATCATTCCATCATGCCAAACAAAGTGTCAAACAATAAAAATATTATAATATTACATATATGCAAAGTCTAGAAGTTACAATTAGGGTACTAAATCATTAACCATCTCTTGAGCACATGCTATCATTTCTTTATTTATTTATCATTTTACATTAAAATTGTATTTTCACTTCACAATCATCCTCCACTACAAATGAATAGTGAACAGTACCGCCCATGTGACAAAAATATGCTGGATGTGTTAAGGTTGGAATATTTTACATTTAATGTAAATAAAGTAAAATGAATAAGTCAAAATAAAATCGAATTTATAGAAAGTGGAATGATGACTTTCATATAAATTAGTATTTTCTAGCTTGCTTGTGCCAGTGCAATTCGATTTGGTTTGATGGTCTAAATCACAAAACTAATCACTCTATAAAAAACTATATTTTACCATTCGCTTCATTTACAATTTTGAGTGGGTTCGATTCACTAAACATCCTAAATGGAGGTGGCGCAGGATCATCTCTAATCCTTTTATCGGAAATCGGCCCTTTGTTCCTAGGCGATGAAGCAATATTATATACGTGATTATATATTTATAATTATGGAAAGTACGAGAATGTAAAATTTAAAAAATTCTGTAGGTAAATTTTTTGGCAATAAAGAAAAGTAAAAGAAAAAGAAATTGCATGGGTTAAGCTGCTAAGGAATGTATAAATACATAACCTAAGTTCAATTATAGAATACTTGCTAAGGCAGTAGTAGTCTAATGCATGAATATTAATATTTAAATAGATTGACGTTACATTTATTAGTAAAACATTATTAATTTATCCAACTAACTACTTCAAATTTAAAAAATTCTTTATCTAAAATTTTTTTGAGTTTATTTATATTAACTAAATGTAGTAGTAGTTAATTACAAAAATGAGTAAAATTCAGGTAACTAATTACAAATTTTGATAAAAGTTCAAGTGGTTAATTGTAAAAATAAATAATAGTTTGATATCAAATTGATAATTTTAAACTTCATATGGTTAATTGCAAAAAGAGATAAAATTAAATTATGCCAATTACCTATTTTAATATGATATATCACATTCATTCCTTGTTTTCAAAATTATATTATATAAAAGAGTTTGAAAAAAAAAAAACTTGTTTAATAAATTATACTAGAATTAGGGAAAAACACTAACTATGTTGTGAATCGCACAAAAAATTTGGTTCTTTTTAAAACAATTCTTTATGTCGTTGGGTTAGATTATAAATGGGAAATGGTTTGCAGCGGTTCAGTTTGAACTAGATCGAATCGTTAATGTTTAAAAAAATAAAAGCACTACTAATGCTATGTCATTTCGTTAGAAATTACACTACTCTTACAATTACAAAATATAGTAGATAATTTGGATTATATATTTTTAGAGTAACGTAGAAAATTAACAAAAAAACATTACGTATCTTTGCATTGCACATATCTACTATTTAAACTTGCTAATTTTCAAGTCGTGCTTATTTCGATACAACCTTATTATGTGCAAGTTTTTTTGGTAAATGGAAAAAGGGATAGGGGAATGGTTAATCAACATCACATGTGTCTCATACTATATATGTATATGAAAAATATATATTTTATGAATGTATATATTATAATGCATTGATTATGTTTAAGCTCCTTGTATAAATATATTTTTAGTTTTAAGTTTTTCTAAACAAAAAACTTTGAAGTTAGAATTTTTATTCCCATCAACTTGATTTAGTTTCATTTATTGATTTGCAATAATCATTCGAGTTGTGAATTGATTGGATTGCACCCTTTTTTGGATAAAAAAAATTATAGGATTAATGATGAAAGTAGTATATGAACTTTCGCAAAAAAATAATTAGATACAAGAAGTTTGGTTTTGAATAATTTGGTATTTGAATAAAGTTTTGGTTGACTTTTTGTATATCTGAAGTTTGGTTTTGATAATTTTAGTACCTGAATAAAGTTTTCGTTAACTTTTTTATACCTGAAGCAAGTGAAATGAAGAATGAAAAAAGACTATGAAAACATTGTTCAAATATCAAAATTGTCAAAACCAAACCTTAAGTATGAAAAATATCAATGAAAACTTTGTTCAACTATTAAATTGTTTAAAACCAAATTTCAAGTACCTAATTGTTCTTTTTACAAAAATTCAAATACTACTTTTGTCATTATCCCAAAATTATAAACCAAACTTGTAGATAGATTTGTTATTATCTGTCTATAATAATATACTAATAGCTGTCCGGCTTGATGATCTGACGTCCGAAGTTTCTTAAACCAGTTGCTGGTCCCAGAGTGAATAAAATGATTGTAATGGATGCCAGCATTTTTCACCAATGTAGGGTAATATTTGGAGAAGGCAAAGTTCACTTTGCCCGAATTTCAGACTAGAAACCGTGTATGGGTTACAGCAGACCTTTTCTCACATGGATTCGACATGAAATCCAATACGTGGGTCTTACAGTAAACTTTCAAATTGAACAATTCCATAGTGAATGCTAACTGGTCACTGTGCTGAGGAAATTGTAGTTCTTACCAATCCCTAAACCTATTTTTCTTATTTGAAAGGAAGGTTATAGGGAGGTTGGATCTTATAAGATAATCAAGCTTATCAAAATTCAAAAGAATATGGTAGGATCATTCTCTTTCTCTATTAGGTTTAGAAAGACTTTTGATTCAACTTTTGAAAGTTAAATATGATATTTAATATCCAAAATTTATTATTTAACTAATCATTTGAAATTTAAAAGCATTAATTCAACAACTCTGATGAGGAAGTCTGTTATAAAAATGAGTGAAAGTTAGTAAAGTAATAGTCAATATTAAGAATAGGCGAAGCATAGATACCATATCAAGACAATTGAATGCAAAACTAAACATGAATTAAGTATCAAATATAACAGTTACCTTATAAAGTTTGGATGGAATCTCAAAAGATTTCATTACCCTAATGCATTTTAATATGTGCCGAACTATTAGCTAGTTTATATATAATTATCTTTGTTTTCTTTTTTCTTTGCATAAAAATGTTTGCTTTGTTATTTTTCAATGGAATTAGATCCATTTATTAGTTAGTTATGAAATTATAAGTACCTTGTAAGGTTTTGTCTGTATCTTTAATACATATTAAGATACCGTATATGATAGTAGTTATGATTTTAAGACATATAATATGTTTTTGGGTTAGGATTTTGTAAAACATGTCTCAAACCCAAATTGAATTATTGGTAAGAGCACAACATAAAATGAAGCCTATTTAGATTATCTGATTTTTCATTTGAATCTGGATCTATATTTGAACTGCATCTGTATGCTATCTGTATCCGATCCATTTGATCTATTTATTAGTAAAAATGTGTATTTTTCATCCGTATATGTTTCTTAACAAACAGTTTGAATCAAAACAACGATGTGTCATCAGCATACTAAGAACCAAACAGAACTTAAAACATCTTTAAACAAGGAGACAAAAGTGCAATTTTTTTCCAAAAAAAATATCTCAAACCCTTTCTTCTATGTTGTGATCTTCAAACAACAGCTTCTATACTATTCAGTTTAAAAGGAGGAAAAAAAAAACTAATTTAAACCTTTTTCAATAAATAATATATGGAGTTTAATTCTTTCTCTTATGTACATGAATTTTTACTTTTTAATTTTAATGTAAGCTTAAGGTGGATTTCCTCCTCTCCTTGGTAAAATTGTGAGCTCAAGTCACAATTTCAATCTAACACATTATTTAAAATCTTGTACTTTAAGGATTATTTTTCAAAACTTCAAAATTTTAGGATTCTTTTTCTACTTTGCTTTTTTTTTTTCTTTCCCTTTACTTTAACCATCATCTCTTTTTGCAAAACCATGTCATGTACATTAGAATCTTATATCTCATTAAACTTTTTTCCTTTTTTTTTTTTCCAAATTCTTCTATCATCTTTGACCCCTTCTTTGACATAATTCAAATCTGCCTAAAGTCTTCTATTTATAACTTCACTAAGCGAAATAGTCGGTCAAAATGTGACACATTTGCCTTTGCATTAAATGCTTCAGATGGCAACTTTCCACCACCTAATGTCTAGACAATATATACTACCGTCTACATGCCACTTGCAAACACATGAGAATAGAAGATTATGGACAGTGTTGCTATTATAAATAGATATGAAGAATAATGGCAACAAATGTAAACCACACACACAAATTTACATGAAAAACCCTTGACAGGAAAAACCATGGGTAGAGGAAAGAGAATTCACTATATGTTGAAGAAGGAGTACAAGAGTGTGAGTACAAAAATGATTACACCACAAACCTTAATAAAACACACACACACAGATGTGTCTGGAGATGATGATTGACTCATAAAGTCGGCAGTCTTGACTCCAAAGCTAGCAGCTTTGGTTTGGCTTTTATGGATTTGGGTCACAAACTCCAACAATCTCTATCTTGACAAGAATTCAGGAGCAAAAAACACAAACTCTAAACTTTAACATAAAAACAAAACATTCTCCACCTCTTCCAACAACCCTTAAAGGGGATAAATCAACAACAAACACCAACCAAGTCTAAGCAATGCTCAAACTTGGCTATAGGAAGTGAATTTGTCATCATATTAGTAGGATTATCATGAGTGCTAACTTTGCTCACAGTAATATCACCATAAGCAATAACATCATGCACAAAATGATATTAAACATCAATGTACTTTGTCCTCTCTTGAAACATCTGATATTTTGTAAGAAAGATGACACTCTAACTATCACAAAAGATTGTAGTAGTTTGCAAGTCTCCATTGAGTTTACTAAATAGTCTATTTGGTCAAATAACTTCTTGACAAACCTCGGTAATAGCCATATACTCCGCTTCAGTAGTAGATAGAGCAATCGTAGCTTGCAAAGTAGCTTTCCAACTAATAGCATAACCACCAATAGTAAAAATATATTCTGTGAGAGATCTTCTTTTATCCAGGTCTCCAGCAAAGTCAAAATCAACATATCTAATGACTTCATCTATAGTTCTCCCAAATTGCAAACAAATATTAGTAGTACCTCTTAAATATCTAAAAATCTACTGAACTGCTTTCCAATATTCCTTACCAGGATTTGCCATGATCTACTGGCTGCATATGACAAATCTAGACATGTACAAACCATAGCATATGTAAGAGATCCTATTGCACTAGAATATGGAACTTGTGACATATAGTCAACCTCATCATTTGACTGCGGAGACAAAGCAGATGAATGCTTGAAATGAGCTACTAAAGGAGTATTAATAGGCTTAGCACTCTACATATTAAACCTGCAAAAAACTTTCTCAATGTACCTCTTTTGACTTGGATGCAATTTACCTCCTTTTCTATCCCCCAGAATCTCCATTCCAAGTATCTTATTTGCTGCTCTCAAGTCTTTCTTCTCAAACTCTTTACTTAATCGAGCTTTAAATTTTCTAATCTCTCCTCTATTCTTGGCTGCTATAACATATAATCGATGTATAAGAGTAAGTACACAAATGACCCATCACTACGCTTCTTGAAGTAAGCACAATTGTCAAAACTACTTCTCTTAAAATCATTAGAAGTCATAAATGAGTCAAATCTCTTGTATCATTGTCTGGGTGATTGTTTCAAGCCATAAAGGTACTTTTTCAGTAAGTAAGCATAGTCTTTCTTTCTTAAGACTACAAAGCTCTTTGATTGTTGCATGTAGATATCTTCCTAAAATTCTATATGTAAGAAAGTTATCTTCATATCTAACTGTTTACGTTCCAAATCGTATATTGCTAGAAATACCAAGCAAGGTTCAAATCGAGCTATGCTTTAAAACTACAGAAAACACATTTGTAAAGTCTATACCTAGAACCTGACTGTGGCCTTTTGGAACTAGTCTTGCTTTATATTTGGATTCTTTAACTTTTGATATTCCTTCTTTCTTCTTGAACACTCATTTGCAACAGACAGTCTTTCTACCTTTAGAAAGTTTCACTAAGTCCCATGTACCATTCTTATGAAGTGATTCCACCTCCTCTTGCATTGCAATCATTCACTTACTAGAATCATTACAACTAACTGCCTTCAAGTAAGTAAAAGGCTCCACATTGGAATAAATGTCTTCCACTACATTTAAAGCATAAGCAACAATATCAACCTTGGCATATCTCTGAAGAGGCCTAACTTCTCTCATAGGTCTATCTTAAGCAATGAAATACTGCTGCTGGGGTGGTGGTGTGAAGAACAGTATCACCCTGCAATTCTGGTCTACATTGAGAAGTAAGCTTTATAGAATATGAATCAATCTTGATTTCTACTAGGCTTTATCAGATGAAGTGCTAGGAAGTAAGTCATGTAACATGGCGGTTTTATAAAAAATAACATCTCTACTAATTATGACTTTCTTCAACTTTGGACACCACAGCTTATATCCTTTGACACCAGACTCAGGAATATACACTTTACAGATCTAGACTTTAGTTTTCCATTATTAATATGAGCATAAGTAGGACATCAAGAAACCTTTAAATTTGAATAATCAGTAGGAGCACCATGCCATACCTCTTGTGGAGTTCCTTTCCCAATAGCAGTTGAAGGAGGACAAATTAATTATAAAGCATGCTATAGAAGCTACTTCAGGCCAAAATGACTTCAGTAGATGGGCATTTGAGAGCATACATCGAAATTTCTCCATTATAGTTCTATTCATCCGTTCTGCTACACCATTTTGTTGTGGAGTACCAGGAACTATCAAATGCCTCATAATTTCCTCTAATTTGCATAAAGCATTAACTTCATTTGAATATAATTCCAAACCATTATCAGTGTGAAGATATTTTACCTGGTTCCCTGTTGTTTTTTATTCATAATCTTCCACTCTTTAAATGTAGGTAATACATCATTCTTCTGTTTTAGAAAGAACACCCAAACTTTTTTAGAGAAGTCATCAATGAATATCAGCACGTAATTAGCAACTCCACTAGAAGGCACCCTAGATGGCCCTTAAAGGTTAAATGTATGTAATCAAGTGTGCCGTTCGTGTTATGAGTATCTATGATAAATTTAACTTTCTTTTGCTTCTAAAAAACGTAGTGTCCACAAAGTTTTAGTTTACCGAGGCCTTGCTCATCAAGTCCTCTTCTACTAAGTTCTGTCATATCGTTTTCACTATATGCTCTAGGCGCATATGCTAAAGTCTAGTAATATCACCATCTAACAAGGAAGAAGAAGCAACGACTGTATCACTGTAACTATAAAACCCGACAAAACATATAAATTTGCATTCTTTTTGTGCCTCTTCATCACCACAAGGGAACCTTTACTAATCTTTAGAACTCCACCTCTACCAGTGTATTTGTATCCTTTCGAATCAAGAGTATTAAAAAAGATTAGATTTCTTTTCAATTTAGACACATGTCTCACATCACCAAGTGTCCTGACAACACCATCAAATATTTTAATTTTAATTATACCAATACCTGTAACCTTGTAGAAATCATTATTTCCCATTAAAACTGCACATTTAGATACTGTTTCATATGTTGAAAACCAGTTCCAATTGGGTCATATGAAAAGTACAACCAGAATACAAAATCAATTCCTCACTTGTTTTAGAATAATCATAAGAAGCAATAAGGAGTTCTCCACCACTGTGGTCTTCGGCTACATCGGCTTTACAAGATTTTTTGGTTGATTTGCCTTTTGATTTGCAACAGCTTTTTTGTTCTTGTTCTTGTTTTTGTTCTGCAATTTATAATACTCATATTTTACGTGCCCTTTCTTGTTGTAATACCTGCAGATTTTATCCTTATCTACAGATTTCAATCTACCCTTTCATTTACCAGTAGAATTGTGTTATTGGGTTCTTCCACAATAACAAGACCCTCCTCCTAATGCTCAGATTTGAGCATATAGCATCATAAACCTCATCAATGGTATGAGAATCATGATTATATAGTATGGTGTCTCTAAAGGTCGAATAAGAGGGAGGTAGAAAACACAATAAAATCAAAGCTAAATCCTCTTCATCATACTTAACCTCCATGGTTTCTAAATCAGAAACGATTTCTTTAAAAACTATTTAGTGATCTACTAGAGATGTACCTTCTATCAAATGGTGAGAATATAGTTGTTGCTTCAGATGTAACTTACTGGTCAAGCTTTTTGTCACATACAACTGTTCCATATAATGTAGCAGCAGTCTTCTCCTTCAACACATCCTCAGTATTTGATTCAATAAGTGCAGATGAATTTGAGATATGGCTTCTCAATCCTTACTTTGTTTTTCTTCCAATAACCATGACGAAAACATCTTATCAAACTCTAGCAGCGCATCATCCAAATTCATCTGTGTAATAATTGCTTCCTTCTTTACTTGCCATAACGAAAATCTGGTGTTGCGATCCAATAGCGGAATGTCGTATTTCATAGTTGCCATTATCGTGAGTAAAGAAAACCTTTGGCTCTGATTAGTTCGTTATAAACAGATGTAAGAATAATAACAATAAACGTAAAGCACTCACACATATTTACGTGGAAAATCCTTACTGGAAAAACCATGGATAGAGGAGAGAGAATTTACTATATGTAGAAGAATGAGTACAAGAGTGTGAGTGCAAAAATGATTACACCACAAATCCTAACACAACACAACACACACACACACACACAGATGTGTGTGAAGTTGATGGCTGGCTCAAGGTTGCAACCTTTATTTCAAGGCCGACACCTTGACTCCAAAGCTGCCAGCTTTGGCTGGTTTTTATGGATTGCTATTTAACTGTCACAACCATTGTTCGGCACTATCCCACCGCACCATGATCAAGACATTTTGATTCTTTAGGCACCTAAACGCTAACTATTGTTCACACGAGTAGAATTCTAATAACGCTAGTGTATGGATGCTAGTTTTTAGGCATGTCTAGTGTCTAGATGCTAGCTGCAATGTGACTATCTCTAGAAACTTCACTACAAACACAAACACAATCATCATCTGACAAATATATTTTGTCAAATAAATGTAACTTAACTATATTATTTGAGTAATTGTGCAATATATTTCCTCATCATTATCCAGTTCAATCCTTTTGGTTCATCATTTACTTCATATCTTTAGATCTTGTCGCCTCTTTTATCTTTCATAAATAACTCTATTAATAATGACGAATGATCAATAGCATTTGTTGCAAAGCAAGATATTTGAGTATAGGGAAATTCTTGTATTCAATTGGAGTTGGAGTTTACAATACCTCTGTAGAGTCTCTCTTTAATTAATAGACCATTTTCCACTACCATTTTAAGTCTTGACCATCTGAATTGTTAGCTTTAGAAACCCAAGTCTGGCAAATTACAATCAAACATCATGTTATAGAAAGCCAATAAATGTTTGGTCGGTTTCTCCCCACCCATAATCTTTTTCTTTTTACTTCAATATCTCATTCGAATCATTCATCTCTATTGTTGGCATGAAGTAAGATATTTTTCAAAGTGTGACTATCAACATGGTCGTACATAACATCAAGTAATCCTCCATCTGTGAGATTGATTCGTGTATCAATCATATTTTTCGGAAGTTTGAAAAATTTTAACTTGCACTTGACTATTTAAGACAAAGTAAGTCCTCTCATAAAGGCTCTTTGCACAACATATATTCCATTCCCATTATGCACCTTTCTTCCAATCTTGTCGACATCCTTTTTGTTTCTAATTTTTATTTATTTATTTTTTCGGTCGTGCAAAATTATTTAATCAATTATACACAAAAGAAGTCGTTTTCTAGTATAAGTGATTAAATGATCAATTATTTAATATATCCATTCTATTTATAATATTTATTTGTTAAATATATGTGTGTATATATATTAGTACATCATATAAAATGATTATTATTATTTATTAATACTTTGGTCCATAAGATAGAAATACTTGTAGTATTGATAAGTAGTTATAATGGATAAATAGCGTATGATGAGAACTCATTTTATTACTTTTTTTGTAAACGAATGAAATTTAATTTTATTAGTTATGATGTAAAGAAAATCAAAGTAAAATATAGCAAAAGACACTAATTAATAGCAAGTCATATATATATATATAATGTGTGTGTGATGTGTATATAAGGAAAAGTTACAACAATGTGATTTTAACTGATAACCATTATTAAGAAAAATAAATTTATTCGCTAACCATATTCAGAAGTTACAATAAAATTAAGTCTTCAATATTTATATATATAATAGTTATATATATATTTAAAATTTTGGATGACTATCATGCTAACTTTTTATGCTTGTATTGGTTTTATTATATTTAAAAGTATTGATTAATGTGTTAATTTTATCCATCTTTATAATTAACCATCCCAATTATACTAAATTTTGTATTGAATTAGTGAAGTCTATTCATTTTTATATTTAGCTATTTTAGCTAAGCACTATAAACAACTTTAAGATGTTTATGGGAAGTAAATTAGTATTTTAAAATTTCATATAAATTAATTATAAAATTTAGTTAAAGATGGATGCCAAAAACACAAGTAACAAAAAAAATATTTTAATAAAAAAATTATAAAACGTTATCAAATAAAAAGTAATCCAAAACACAAATAAGTTTTAGAATACCATGAAGTTGTCTCCAAAAGACGAGTTTAGTGTAAATTTCACTAAATTCAATATACTTTTAAGAGATGAGTTTAGCATATCTATTGCAATGATGAATAAAATTCATATTCTTCTTCTTTTTAAATTGATGTTGATAGGATTAAACTTGATTGTATGTGGTAATGGGAATAGTATACATAAAATAAATTGAAAATAAATTATTTTCCGATAGGGATTTAAACGGGTGTAACTTTCGATTGAACACGATTTACAAAGCCTATCTCAAAATTTGATGACTGATCTTCAAGCCTTATAACGAGCCAATCTCGATTTTAGATTAAGATTGTTTTAACCTCAAAAAACAGTATTTACGGATGGATTTGTATTGAGTTTATCTTTTCAAAAACGAATTTAGTGTAATTTTATTGAATTAATCTTTTAAAATGGCTAATGTCTTATACTTAATAGCAATTCTCTTGTTTCTCATATGAATGGTCTAAAGTTCAAATTCTTTCTCTTTGTAATTGATTAAAAAAAAAAAACTTTTACAATGTGTTTATATAATTAATTTAGTAAATAAGTTTATAGGATTATCTCTAATCGGTAACATTTTTATATTTTTTATTAGAATGTTATTTCTTTTTCTTTTTCTAAAAACACAATATTTGAAAATTATATAAAGTGCTCTTATTGGTGACTAGATTGACCGAAAAGGCAAGATGGTAAAAAGGATTAAAAAAAATGATAAAGGTTCGTGTGTTTGGATTTGGGCATGTCCTCTAATGACATCACAAATACACCGCCGTTAGAACCGGTATCCATCCATTCCGCTCTCTCTCTCTTTAACCTCCTCTTTCTCCTTCTCTTTTCTCAATCAATACCCACTTTTTCCCTCATCTCTCTCTTTCTCTCACCCTGCAAAAAACCCTCCTCCTTCCCCTCCCCCTCCCCCTCCCCCTCCCCCTCCTTCCTCCTTATAATGAGCAAACCCAATAACACATTAAAGGGCAATCCTTTACCTCCAGGTCTAATCTCAAATCTCCAACAAGTACTTTCGACTAAAAAAGAAGACCAACCCCAACCCGAACACCAACCCCAACCTCAACCCTCTTCTTCTTCTTCTTCCCACGAAAATTCCAACAATGTTAATGATTCGGCAGAACCTTCTACTTCTAACTGTACAACTGGTGATGGGTTAGCAGTAGAAGAAGAAGATTGCTCCAAAAAACCGATTCTTCTGGTTACTAATGGTGATGGGATTGATTCCCCTGGTTTATCCTATCTTGTTCAAGCTTTGGTTCATCTGGGGCTTTATAATATCCATGTTTGCGCTCCTCAATCGTGGGTTTTCCTCCAATTTTTCAACTTTCTATATTTGGTTTTTGTTTTGTTGTTTGTGTTTATGAGCCCCCTTGTGGGTATTGCATTCGTGGGCTGTCGTATTTGGAGCATTATGTTTTGTGGGTTTGGTTCAAAATTTGAGCTTTCTTCTGTATTGTAGCGTTATTATATAGTCTTAAGCGGTTTTTCTGGTTTGTGATGTTTGGAAGGATAAGTTTCGTGGGTGTGGATCAAAATTAAGCTTAATTTTGTCTTGTAGTATCAATATGTAGTTTTATATGCTTTTGGTTTGCATTACATGAGGCATTAAATTTTGTCTTTGGATCGAAATTTAATATTTGTTTTGAGGTACGTTCGTTGAAATCTAAGTGTGCAACTTTGTGTATCTTCTAATGTGTAGTTTCATTTGCTTTTGCTTTGTAATGTTTTGGACATTTTGTTTTGTGGTTTTGGACATTTTGTTTTGTGCATTTGGATCATAATTTGAGCTTTCCTTTGTTTTGTGGTATGTAGACCGTAGTGTCCACTTTTTTGCATTTCTTGATGTATAGTTTCATCTGCTTTTGATTTGTAATATTGTCATCTTTGTATATCCGAGTTTGGATTAAACTTCAACCTTTTTTCTCTTTTGAGGTGTTGCAGTTTAGATTTTTATCGTCCAATTTTGTTTGTGTTAATGTATAGTTTCATCTATTAATTTTTGGTGTGCAAAGTTTGTGAGCGCTTTTTCTGACATAAAATTTTTGTGCTCGATCCGGGTTTCAATCCAAATTTGAGCTTTTCTGATGTTTGCTATTGTGAAGATTGGTTTTATGTTATTGATTTATGTTCTTTTGGTTCAGGTATTTTTAGAGTTCAGTGATTTAGACGTTTGGTTTTGATTTAATTTTGGGATTTCTCTTGTATTTCTGCTGCTTTTATTTTGAGTTTCTTGACCTACAATCCAATGTATTTTACGGGGAATTCTGTGAAGATCTCACAAAGTTTTAAATTTTGATAATTTATATGCTTTGTTTTTGTCGTTTCCATTTTGGTATTTATAGAATTTATTGATTTGTGGAGGTGCTACTGTCAATTTTTCTTTTCAGTTTCAAAGCATTACCTTTTGTATCAAAATTCTGCTTTGATTTGTTAGCTTTCAGTCTTAATATGTGTTGTGTGTGGAATGGTTCAGGGACAAATCGATGTCAGGTCATTCAATGACCTTCAGAGAAACACTTGCTGTGACTTCTGCCGAAATAAATGGTGCCACTGCTTTTGAAGTTTCTGGTATGGTCATTATTGTTTAAGTTGCTAGAATGATGATTAGTCAGTCAAATCTGAGGTGATTAAGGGCATGTGCTGTGCATGCTAGGTTGAGTCAATCTGTTTTTTGTAGCCACATAAAGCTGCCAGACAGGCAAAAGATTATCTTGTCTAATTGAATCGAGTAATTAATTTGGTCATTTTCTCTCTAGTCTTGGTGTTTTAGACTAGGGATGTGTAATTATTGGCAAGCTTCTTATGATTTTGGCCTAGTGTCAGTTTGAACTTAAATATGCTTGAATTTAATTATGATGGGTCCTGACATCAATTTTTATATGCAGGTACTCCTGCTGATTGTGTATCTCTAGCATTATCAGGAGCATTATTTTCTTGGTCAAAGCCTCTGTTGGTTAGCATTATTACATGTTCTGCTAATTGAATATCTTCTAATTTATATGTTGACCACTTCTTATGACTTGCTCCAGGTCATTAGTGGAATAAATCGTGGTTCAAGCTGTGGCCACCAAATGTAAATTCCTCAGTCCATTGCTCCTTTACTCCTGTATATCGTAGTCAAAAGTGCAGTTTTACCTAGTTATTCAGCTAAATAAGACGGGTTAACATTTATCTGAGCCTATAGGCTATATCTCTTTCTGGGATGAGCCATTTTGCATGGTTGCTCAGTTATGTATCTCCTTTTATACTTCCAGGTCTATGCATCTAATGTGACCTTGTCTTTCTGAAGGGGCTGATGGATTATTATTCTTGACTTGTCTAACTTGAGCCTAAACCAGGTTGTACTCTGGAGTTGTCGCAGGAGCTAGGGAGGCACTTATTTGTGGTGTCCCATCTTTGTCCATATCACTAAATTGGTGGGTTGAGAATCATGTAGTTTATTGTGATTTATGTGTGTTTTTTTTTTTATTTTTAATTTTCTATTTTTGTGGTAATTCTCATTGCATTTTCTAACTCTTCATTCTTAGAGATTGATATCTGAAAGGTCTAACCTCTTGCAGGAAGAAAGATGAGAGCCAAGAAAGTGATTTCAAAGATGCAGTCAACATCTGTTTGCCACTAATAAATGCAGCTGTCAGGGATATAGAGAAAGGAGTTTTCCCCAAGGATTGTTCGTTAAGCATTGAAGTTCCTACTTCTCCTTCAACAAATAAGGTTTGCATCTTTATTTGTTAATGAGAATTACATCTGCGAAATGCAAGCATGGAGGAACTTTTAATATGCTTTGTTGTTAACCCCCTTTGGTTATGATTATGCTTTTGCTACTCATAAATATCGATCCTGAAGTCTTCTTATAGTGTCTGGTATTTGTGTGTGATGTTCTTAAAGTTTTATGTTGCTCATTGATTGCTATATTAGGTCAAGAAGCCTTAGGACACTACTATAAGCCCACTTTTGCTACTCATACATATTGATCTGAAGTCTTTGTAAAGTGCCTTGTGTGTTTGAAGGTCTGAAAAGTTTTGTGCTTTTACTATCCTAGGTCGATAGGTGTTAGGACACCACTAGAAGCTGCTTTGTGCACAACAATAGCCTCCATATATGTATATATTTTGATAATTATGTTGTCTTCAGAGAGTTGGTTAGTGCCAAGCTTACAAAGATGTTATGTTCTTTATCTCAATCATGTCCTTAATGTATATGGGCATTTTATCATGTGTAGTAGATAGGTTACAAAAATGATGATGACGACGAAAGTACACTTGTTTGCACCATATGATGATATGTATTATATATATTCTTCCCTTGCTGTGCCTTCAAATACTAGAAAGCTCTTTTCTAGAGCACCTTGTTATTCACAAATCATTGGTAAAAGCTGAAGACAAGTACTTAGGGGATGCACTGGATTTTTCTTATGCTGCTATGTTAGTAGGTGCTTCAAAGGATAGTGATGTAAAAAAGGAATTGTAGCATATGTCCATTACCATTGCTAGAAAACATTATGTATATCCCTCCATGACAAATAATTGTCATTGGATTAAGGAAATCAGAGATCTCTCCATGTACTTTTATTACTCATTATTTTAGCTATTTTAGATAAGAGTTATATTCTCGCATCAGCCTTTAAGCTGAAAGTGTAATCTGCCCTTCTTTCTCTAATTTTGAGATTACCTGAGAATATATATTTTTTATTTTTCTTTTATTTGTTATTTGCATTTCAATGAACAATATACTTAAGGACATCCTTCCATATCGATGAAAACTAATGTTTTTGATAGCAATCAGTGAACAATTTACTTTTTCAGTACCAATCACCCATAGACCATAGGCAAAACAGTTAGGGAGAAAGGATTGAGGGAGTTTACATGTGATGCTTGCTATCCTTGCCAAATGCCCCCTCCAATCATTCACATTTTGTTATCTATTCAGACAAGGAGGATTAGTCTCCCTCTATCAATGGACTTCAGAGAATTAGTAATGCTGATGAAAGCAAATTGGAAATCTAATTTCGGCCTGTTTGTGTGTTTTGTGGAAAACTTTTTCCATATTTTTGCAACGTTTTTTTTTTTTTTTTTTTTTTTTTTTTTAATAACAAATGCTTTGGAATTATAAAAAAATTTATTATAATAATATAAAAAACTGGCAGTTACTGGCGACTTTTAATGGCGTGTGATGGTGGGGAAGTGAAGGTGGTTATAGTGGTGGTTAACATCACAAATAATGTCCATGGAAGATGTGAGATATGATTCCTCATGGTCCATTGCTATTTTCCATGGCTATTAACTACTGTCACCAAAGGTTGAATCATTGTCTTCTAACACAAGTTAATGCTAAAAGCTCCTTGTTAGTGCCTTAGCTTGCTGGTTGAGTATCTTGGATTCGGACCTTTGGATTAGAGGGGCTGCAAAACAGTGACGGGATAGTGAGCACTGGGTTATCTGGTGCTGCCACTTCAACAGTTTAAGTTAGTAGTGTATACGAGAGAATAAATACAATGACAGAGTAATGTACAAAGACTTGTTGGAGGACATCTGGAGGAATACTTTTTGATTGTCTTGAATGGTGGTTACTTGTTTGTGGAGGTAGTGGAAGATCAAGTAGATTACATGTTAAGTGGCTGGGAGGCCACTAGGCCACATTTGTTGAATGTGGGAGACTGAGGCAACATGGTCCAAGTGGGGAGGAATTAGGCCAAGTGACAGAGTTGATTGAGATAATTTGTCTAACCAAGTGCAATGCATTCAACCAAAGAGTCAGGGATAGCCATGTATGCTTGGGTTGGTTGGCAATCAAACCGTTGGGCCAACTCATGCCTTCATTGGATTGGGCCAAAGCTTGAGTAGTCTTTTATCTAAATATGTTCGTCAACACCATTAGTATGTTGAACTTTTTTGATAACATTACAATAATATTTGCTTATCATAGAACTATGATAACAACACATTGAAAAAGTTCTGTGGACATTTTATGCGATGCACACCATATTTTTTCAGGCGAGAGGAGAGCTCCTGGGCATGTGCAGTAGTGTGCACTTTTTTTGCAAGAGACATTGTTATTAAGATCACTATATTAATTTTTCACATGGGCACTGGTATGCATAGGCTTGTTGACCATATTAAGCAATTCAATTAAACTGAGCAGTGTGATCTGTGATATAAGCATTTTTTGTACAACTGGATTTAATAGAAGTCCTCTTATATTGGATGAGGGTTGTCTATGCTCAATGCATTATTTGTTTATTTATTTTTTGGGTGAAATTCAATGCATTAGAGATGTTTATGATGAACTTGGTGGAAATTTGAGTTTTCTTCCATTAACATTATGCTACATCATTTTCTTATGACATATAAATCTTTATGCAGTGGTGTCAATATACAATGCAGGCTTCTCATCATTTAATTTTTGAAGTCCCATTGGTCGTTGTGGTATTCTTTGCAGTTGCATGTTAAGCTGAGGCTACTAATTGCTGTATTTCAGCCTCGTGGTTGGGGGACCATGATTCAGATTATTTTTAAGAAATTTTCTAATTAAAAGAAAAAAGAAAACACGAAATATCCAGTTTTTCTAAGTTCCTGTCTCTGCAATTCTTGTGTATAATCTTTTGATCCAAATTTTCTCTTAACAGGGTTTCAAATTAACCAAACAAAGCATATGGAGATCTTCTCCGTGCTGGCAAGCCGTTTCAGCTAATAGGCAACATTTCATGTCCAATCAACAAAGCCTTGGCCTCCAACTTGCGCAGCTTAGTCGTGATGCCTCTGCTGCTGTGAGTACATTTACATCATCATCAGTGCATCAAATTTCTCCCATGAACTTACGTTGATATTTTACATCCTCTTCTTTCTCTAGGGTGCGGCACGTCGATTAAACACACAAAAGAAAAGTTTGGTGGAGATCGAATCAATTGGGGCTGCAGGAAAGCCTGATAATGACAGAGTAAAGAAGTACTTCAGGCTAGAGGTAAAATGAATCTAACCAACTGGTGCAGAGATATATTTTGATGATATTTCTTTGTTCAGAGCGCATGGACATGGAAGTTATTTATAAGACTTAAGCATGAATCACCCCTTTTTACATAATTATGGCATGTACATCAGTTGTTGACATATGCTCAGCATTTGATTGAGGATTTTCTAACGAGCAATTTTCACACTATATTTTGTCATTACACACACAGCCTTAGTGTGCATCTTCTTTTTGCTATTTTTGTCCTATTTCTATCATTTAAAGTAGTTTTGTGTACATTGTTATCCAGTTTACACATAAAGAGCATCAACAAGACGAGGATGAGGAGTTGGACATTAAAGCACTTGAAGATGGATATGTAAGTTGCATTCCTTCTCAAACACTGCAGAAATGCACTGCTATGTAGAGTGCCTTTGCGCCCTTATGAAAGTAGAACCCAACTATTATTAAGATTCCATAACCTCAATTCACGTTTTGTATATTCAATGCACAGGTTGCAGTCACGCCTTTCTCACTTTCTTTGATTAGTCAGTTGGATATTCAATCTGCTGCATCAGAATGGATCTCATCAGTGCCTCAACACAACCCTTAAGAAGTCACGAGATATTAACACGTAATCCTATATACAGTTCAGTTGTTCATTGTTTGAGATTTCTTTCTTTTTAAGTTATTGTTCAAATTTATTGCTTGTAAGTTAAAGAAATTATTGGCAGGGTTGGGATGGTTTCTTGTTGCTGTTGATACAAGTGTAATTTTGAACAGCTTGGTCTAAAAGCATTAGGACCACCTTTGTTTTTTTTTCTCTCAAAACTTAGTTGTTCATCTTGGTTGTAATCTTTTCATATGATTCCCATGTTTATGGTTTGTAGACTAGTTTAAGCAATATGTTTCTTGGGATTTTTTTTTTATTTTCCTCATTCAACTCATCTTTTTCTAACTAATTCTAGAAAAGCTTTGGATTGAAGTGTGTTTTTTAAGAATGGAGTTGTCCTGTCCTTAGCTGATGTTCTTGTCTTTCTATGTATTCTTACTAATCACACACTATCAAATATAGAAAAAAGGTAAAAAAACGAGAGGTAAACAATATTATATGATTTGTGGGAATATGGGATTGAAGAACCTGATGAGTGGTGATTAGTAGTGCCACATGGGGTAAGTCTTGTTGGTTACTTCACCCCTAGCTGCGAGGAGTTTCTTGCCGTAAATTCTGGGATGCCCATTTGGGTCCTCAGTTCCTTGGTGATATGAGTGAACTCAGTGAAGTATGCAGAGTCCTTCTGATGTTTTTAATTAATAAATTGTTCCTGATAAATTATACTTCAATCATCATTTTCAATCATTTGAGACGACTTAAGACTATAAACATGTTGCTGTTCTAAAAGTTACTTGTACTAATTTTTAAGATTAGTGAGAACTTTATGGTCCTGTGAAGGATTAGCTCGCTTGCAATATTATTATTAAATTAAGCATAAAAAATTATTGAGTTTTAATCGTAGTTTTGATAAATTTGAACCATTCAATGATGTGATAGAGCTCGTCTGAATGTGATGGAAGTGGCTTATTATATTCACTATGAAACCATAAAATTTTCCTCGATGTTAACATGAATAGTCTACAAGACGAGTGGAGTTTCGTTTTCCTAGAAACCCTTATTATCTCAACATTGCAGCGTTTATGTGTTTGTCTTTTTAATTTCCTTGAAACGTATGAACTTTTGTTTGTTAACTTAATAAAATGATTCTCGGTACATGTTATCTTAAACAAATGCTATGTTGTTTATTGAGTTAATGAATGTGTTTCTTATTTCTGAATTTTGACATGTATCAATTACATAAATTATAAAACAGAAGTGTTTTAATCGAAATGTGATCATTCAAATGTGATCGGCCAACACCAAAACAATTAGATTTTTTTTTTCCTAAAATAATTTTAATAGACCCAATCATACTCGAAGCTGTTTAATTTAAAATTTTGAACTATTAAAGGTGGTTCATTTCATTAAAGATACGCGCCAAATCATTTTAATTACGATTTAGTAACGGCGTCCGAATCCTAACATAAACACCACAAATTATTCGCACACTAACAGGGAAGTGTATTCATATGAGAATATGGCGGATCTATCCACAAGTATACAATGATTAAGGGTTAATTGCAATTCTCGTGATTAATTGATATGCTTGGCTATGAGAAGTAAGATATGCTTAGTACCTAGATATATAGAATCTCTTCTAAAGAAGAAAATAACATTTAGATAGATTTTATATAACATATTTAACTTTATGAATAATTATATGTTGTCAATATATGAAATATTTTATGTCGGTGACAAACGATTCAATGGGTATTACGTATTGGGATGCAACCGGGGCGAGTCATTATAGGGTACTCGGCCCGCCCGAACCGTTTAAAACCCTATAACGTTGTGGGACGGGTTTGGAAAATTATATGCCGACCCTTTAGGGTTTAGGGTCGGGCTCGGGTTATTAAAAAAACCCGATGGGTAACCCGAACCTGTTATATAATAAACAATTTAAAAAATTGAGTTTGAAATTTTAAAAAACAAAACCTTACTAATTTTTGTGTTTAAGAATGATTGTTAATAGTTTTAATTTTATTTTGTCTTTTTTTTCTAATTTTTAATTTTATCTCTTAAAAAGTTATTTTTATAAGATTATTAATTTTTGTTGTTTTAACAATAAAATAACTAGTTTTATGAGCCTGTGAATTGACAAGCGTGCTGTAACTAGCCTAGCTAAGTTTAGCATACTGAAGTCTAGTTGCCGACCTACCACCCAATATTTTGTTAGAAGATGCAATTGAATTTAACTAAGAGTTGAAAAGGGGGTAAAAAAAAGAAACAAAGTGGGTCACGGGGCGGGGCGGGGCGGGTTAGGGTCAAAACCCTATAGGAGCGGGTTTAGGTATTGAATAAAAAACCCTATAAGATCGCAGGATGGGTTTGGGGTATCCTATTAGGAAGCGGGTTGGGTGCGGGTCTTATGTGACTCGTCCAAACCCGCCCCGGTTGCATCCCTAATTACATGTCACGCATTACATATATATGGTGTGTAAATATCAATAAAATTTTAAGATATATATCGTGTGCAAATCATGAGTATCATTATCTTGGTAATTATTATTTTCTTCATCATGTTGTTAAGATTTTATTTGTATTTACATGTCATGTGTCAATACATGCATGATGTGTCAATACATGCAGCATATAAGACGTGACACCCTAAATTTAAGACAATTACAACCCATGATGCATTCATAACGAGCATGAGCATATAAAGGCTCAAAACTTGCCTATATCTCTAAATTGAACAAATGACTCCAAACATATATTAGTCATGTTCTATATAATACCAAAGTTATAATAGGCATACTAATGATAACATATATTTAGGTACAAATTCGATCTATCCTAAGGGTTTACATGCAAATGGTAATATGAGGTCAAAACAACAATTTGCTCTTTATTTTTTTATGTCCCATGATAATGGATAACTAAATCACTACTCTTCATAGAATCCACCAATTCTAGCACTCTCACTTCCATATTCCACCAGTAGGTCATCTATGCTATATTCATAAATAGAAAACACTAACACCTATATATGCAAAGATAAATAAATGAGCCAAAGCTTGGTACACAAGTATTACAAACACAAGTCATGTTCAAGCACCAACACATTCACATGCAAACATATAACTAATATAACAACCATAATTTTATTATCACTAGTTTACACCAAGCAAACAATATAAGGATAATTTAGTAGCCTACTACACATAAATATAATAATACATATATATGATGTTGGGTATCCCCCAACATTCATGAGTCCATAAGTCAAAAACATCTAAATTTACTAGTAATCATCTGCAAGCATGGCTCCATGTAGGGACAACATCAGGCAAGGATCATTATGATGCCGCATTAGCATCACCAGTTCTCCTGGTCTACTAACTACGGCTAAGCACTTGCAATAATCAATTATCACAATTGAGTAGTTAATTAATTAGTTTAGATATTATATTAAACAAGCATAAGTAATAACTAAGGTATTACATACCCGGAATGTTGTCTTGATGCATAGCTAAAACTATAAGATTCCTATAACCTAATATAAGAAATAATTTTAAAGGAATTTGAAATCATTTGTATCCTTTAATTTCACTTATTGCATACTAGTTTTATAGAATTCTACATAAACTAGCTTATAGTTATTGTTTAATTATTTCATATATGATCTCATGATATTGGTATACTAATTTATCTGGTTTTAAAGTACAATTCAAACTTAAAAGAAAGGAGTTAAACTAGTTTCATGAGCTTCAAAGGCAAATTTTATAAGTTTTGAAGAAGTTGTACCTAACATGATCATGCTGGGGGTCATGTCGAGATAAAATGCTCAATATCGCTTGAACATAGTTGTATTGAAGGTTGTGTTGGCTTAATATCAGTAGTTTTGAAAAGTTTCCTTCAATTCTCAATCCAAAAACGTTCCTAACTCTTCCATATAAACATCTATTACTTTAACATCATTTCATATACATGTTTACAAATGCCCGATAGTAACTCTTCAATCAAAATATAATAACATCAATATTCAAAGAACTTACTTGTAAATTCCTTTAAAATCTTTATTCTATTATCAAACTCCTATAAGATTTTTTCCTAAATCAAATAATAAAAATTTAACACATAAAAAGCATTACTCATAACATATTGTAAATTGAGAACACCTACTTAACCATATTTCTCACTTCAAAAGTCCCAAGAGCCCACTGTTGTTATGCCTTCCTAATAACTATTGTTTTGAAACATTAAGAATCTATTATCTACTTGTTTCTCCTGCCCAAGAATACTAAACTAGAGAAAGGAGCACTTATCACTTGAATCTCTTTAACATTTGGAATTAGTACGTGATTCAATCTCCCTATCCGGAGGCAAACCGGGTAACTTCTCGGGAAATACATCAGTGAACTCATTCACTACTGACATTAACTTGATATCTCCTTCCTCATTACTCATTGTAGTACCACTGATCCTTTCCACAATTCCATGGAACTTATACTCCTAGGCTTTTGTCTTTCCAACATAAGTAAACCTTCCTTTCAAAGAAAAACTTAACTTCGCCTTGTTACAATCAATTGTGACCTTATATCGATTCAACCAATTCATTCCTAAAATCACATCAAAATCAGATAAAGATAGCACAATCATGTTTACAGGCATGTTTACACTGGAAATTAAAACATTCACATTTCTACATATACATGGTTGTCTAGTCTCAACCATCAAAGGAGTATTTATACACATCACGCGATCATTCAAGATCTTAGGAACAAGATTACATTCATTCATGAAATTCTCAGATATGCATGCATGTGTTGCTCTCGTATCAATCAATACATGTGCATTTCTATTGGAAACATTCAAAGTACCTGCCAAAGTGTCTATAGAGGGAGTATCTTCAACTTTTTGCAAGCAAAGGCTCGAGCATTCACCTTTCCCTTCTCTAAATTAATTCCACCTTGGTTGTTGGGGCGGTCCTTACAATTAGAGATGTGATGACCCCTTTTGCTTGCAATAGGCACAAATATTGTGGCACTTTGGATTCTTGTACTCAGAAGATATTGTCCCACTTGTCCACATGTGAACATGCACAGGGGTCACTTACATTCAGATGTATCATGGGGGTCCATAGCACCGAAAGCACTTTTTCTCAAATATAGGAGTTGAAGCTTTGAATGTCTTCTTTCCCAAATATGGTTTCTTTCCTTTTCCTTGGTAGTTTGATCCTCTGCCCATGCCTTGATAACTACTATAAGAAGAAGTGGTGAAGGCCTTTTTCCAGAAATGCAGCTCTTTTGGCTCTCCTGACTTGACTATCATTTTGAATCTGTTCTACTAACAAAGCCTTGGCAACAGTATTGGCTAAGTAATCAATTCAAACTTTCGAACCTCCCCTTGTATCTCCTCATTCAACCCATTTTGAAACTTTTGAATCTTCATTCTTTCGTCTCTATAATCTCCTCCTGCAAAGCGTAGTAGTCGACAAAACTCAGCATAATATTCATCAACTGATTTACTTCCTTGCCTAAGGTTCAACCAATCGGCTATCATTCTTTCTCTTACTGAATTCGAAAATACTTAGCAAAGAAAGTATCTTGAAAGTTGTCCAAGAGATAGGCACTTGCAAAATTCCCGCTAGCTAATCTCCACCAATTGTAGGCTTCCTTTTTCATCATAAATACAGCCAATCCACTTTCTTCTCTTCGGGAGTATCAAGCAGAAAAAGTCTTCTCTAACTCTTCGATCCAACTTTCGGCTATAGTTCGTGGTACTTGTTCCATCAAAATCGGGAACCAATTTGCTGAAATCATGTAACTTCATCTGAGTAGCTTGATCATTAGCTGGTAAGTTTTTCATTTTGTCTCATTCCTTGTTGATTGCTTTGTTGCATGAATTGTTGCTGCTGTTGATACATCATCACTTGACATTGTTGCATCATAGCCATCATATCCCTAAATATGCCATACATTGATGCCGGATTGTCCATAGTCTCTTGAGACACCGGTGGAGAGGTCGGGATTGGAGGAGGCTAGGGAAACTGATTCGGTGGAGGAACTTGTGAAGCTGAGGCTGATGCTGGTGATGGATTAGCTTCAGTATTAGCAGTAGGAGAAGAAGTAGGAGCCGCTATAAAAGATGATTGAGGCGGTGGAGGCATATTCTCTTTATCTGATTGCTGACGAGAAGATCCATTCAACCTATCCATCTTGAATATACATACAACACATTTATAACACACATTTATAAAAATTAAATCATCATTACATTTACATTCACATTCACATTCAAGCAATAACAAACAATTAAGCAAGCAAACAGCAATATGGACAAAATAAATAAACAAGCAAATAAAGAACAAGCAATAAACAAATCAAGCAAACATAAACATTTAAACAAAACTTAACTCTTTTCTAGTCTAACTATTTGTGTCCAGGGTCAAGTCATGTCTAAACCATAACATCTTAAGCAAACAACTATTCAAATTAGGCTCTGATACCAACTGTAAGGCCCCGGATTTACCCTTGTATTTAAAATAGGCAAACCCAGTTCCCCAACCACATATAATCTGCAGTATTATATGTAAGGTTGTAATCCAGGATCAATTTGTATAGTTATTTGCCTAAATGTCTTATAAGAATAAATTTTATTACTAATAGTACATAATACAACCATATATACATACATACATACATACATACATACATTACAAACAAGGCTCGTAAACAAGCCATTTACAAAATATATCAAAAGATAACAAAAATCCTATTAACTAATACATAAGTTTTCAAAGCATATATACATATAGCTATTCTATTACATAAGGGTTCCATCAACGTCAAGGTCGTCTCTACTCCTTCCAATCATCTAAGAACTCCTCAAAATCCGATCCATATCCCATACTTGTATAGAATTCGTCATCCATACCTGAAAAGGATAAAATGTGAGCCAGAGGCCCAGTACACAGTAACAAAAACAAATGCGTAATGGCTCACACGATCTTAAACTATAATGCAATGTGACAATCATTCATTATTAGATAATCTTTAATTAGTCAAACATCACTGGAGTGTTCAAACTCCGAACAATAAGGATATTTGGGGTCCTGAGTAACGATCACGACGCTCAGGGGGTTGATATAAGTAGTTCGGACACTTATATCTCCTAATGATATATCCATAAAAGAGAAAATAACTTCATCTAGGGTTAACAGCCGTTACACAACTTCACTTATCTTAGTCCATAACATCACTTAGTCCAACTGTTCCCATAAACCTTTGAACTAAATCATATTATTTCATTCTAAGCTTAAGCAAATGTTACTCCGATACATTTTCCCCATCAGTTACCCGCCGTACCACTTAGGAAAGTCTTATCAAAAGACAGGGGTGGCCTAAGCGCCTAATCTACCGTGCCCCCAATCTGAGCAAGGTGCTACTCCCCGAACCGGATACCGATCTGCCATCTAGGCCAGATACGGATTTAAATAGCGTAAGAGACATCCAATTCGAACAAAGGTTTAAGTTTTTCTATATTAAAATTTATTAAAGATATGCCTATCCTAAGCAAAGAACAAACACGTTACTGCGTACCTGTACTAGCTCGAGATTCAATGGGAATAACCGAAAGGGAATCACTCACTGTAAAAAGAAGACATTACAAACTCACACTTAGTTCTAGTATATATTCATCAAATCTCAAGTAATCATCCAAAGAAATTCAAATAAATCATTACAACATCATCACATTTCAGATATCATATATTATCATACAATACTCAACAAATATTTAAATGATCATTTATCAAGCTTGGGAGAACTTTTAACAACCAATAATAAGTTTTAAACTTTGTTTGAAAAGTGTATCAGTTAAAAAGAACTACAATTTAAGCATTGTTACTCTTAAAATTTGTGGAAACTTAAAACACAAAAGTTGTATATCTCTTTTTAAGCTTTCCAACACAATTTGAATCACCTCAAACGGAGGTCGGATGAAAAAGTTATGGTTGAATTACAAACAGTCTGTGAAACAGGAGAAAGCTGCACGACCGAGTGCATGGCCGTGCTCGAGGCCATGTTGGGTATGAAAAAGTGACCCGAGATGAATTTTTAAGGATTTTAAGGCCTGTCTGGCCATGTGCACGCCCGTGCAGCAGGTTGTGCACACTGGAACGAGAAAATGACGAAATCCTTTGTTCTTTAAATGCATTTTACACTTCTCAACGTTCTTTAAACTCATTCCAAGGTTTCCCAAAACTTGTTATATGATCAATATAACATTCAAACAACATAAAATTCAACTTTAAACATCAAACACTCCACCATCCACATCATTCACTTTAATCTCCACCCTCCAATCAATACAACTTTCAACAAGCTCAACTTCACTTAACCCTTACTACACCACTCACACATCATTCCATTTTCATTCTCACACTTCAACTACTAAACATGCATATATTATACTTCATTTGGTAGACCAAACCTTCATCAACACATCACCAACACATTTATACATATCAAATTCACATTTAACAAACTCTACACCATGAAACTTGCATAAAATGTAACTCAAACTTACCTCAAATCTTTGGGCTTGGTTTTCAAGGCTTTAGAATGATCTTTTGGTGGCCAACATGCGAGAATTTGGATGTGGATCTTGGTCTTGGAGTTGGGGTGGCTTTGGGAGAGAAAATAATGGGTTTTTGTGCTTGTTTGGGAGGTTGTTTTGAGGGTGGTCTGATTTTGGATGAAAATGGGGTATTTTTAGCTTAATGTTTATCCAAAGATTGACTTTTAAGGCAGCCCACAAAAAAGTCATAAAGTAGCTTTTAATTAAAGTTAATTAATGTTATTAATTTAAGTAAAATAAAAGCATTTATTTAGCTTTTGGTTTCCTAAAAAAATCTGCTACACTATATTTGAAATATATATATATATGTATATATCTAATATTACTCATTTCATATACAACATCAATATGTAAATTAACATTAAGTATTTATTATACTAATGCAAACATAATTATTCTACACTACTCAAATATATACATGTTATTTATTTATTTATTTTAATAAGCAACTATAATCACTTATATATATAATATGATATTGGGAATAAAAGCATGGCTATTACAATGTTAGTCCTAAATTCATGTTGTTCGATGGCAAGAAGGGTAGTACTAGGGAACATTCTGTTGAAATTTATTGAAACATTAGAAGTCTATAAATTTAAGGATGATTTAAAGATGAAAGAGTTTTCTAAGTCTCTAACTGAGAAGGCATACGCTTGGTATGTCAATCTCCTCCTGGGGTCAATCGATTCATGGGGAACCATGTGCACGCTGTTCTTGGAGAAGTTCTTCTCTACTCAAGAGCGGGTCACCATCACTGGTATGGGAAGGACACGATAGAGGCTGAGGAAGATCTTATGAACTACATCGAGCGTTTTAGAGAACACTCGTTGGATATTCAAAACGTCTGTGATGAGAAAGAACAAATGAAGATCTACATTTAAGAGATGTTCAATGAATGCACCATCCGCCTCGAGAATCTCAATCCGTGTTCCTTTGCTGCTGTCGTTGAGAATGCGTGAAGGACCAACAACTCCGTATCTAGACAACACGAACAAGGTGGAAGGTTTGGAAAAAGAGCTACAAATGTTAGCTCTATCCAGGGAGAAGATTCCAAGGATACCAAGAAACCAAGGAATGATAAGTCAAGGAGTTCTCCACCAGCACTTTCGTTCCCTTGTCCCATGGGGAAGGTTTATGCTGTACTTGACTAATGGTTGAGAGATCGAAACATCAAACTCCTAAGGGTTAAACGCCTTCCCAATGCAACTGAAAAGAGTAATCCTAAGTTCTATAGATTTTACAAGACTGTGGGTCATCCCATTAAGGAATGTTGGACACTCAAGAAGATATTCAATGAGTGAGTCAATAATGGAGAACTCATCATTGAAGGCAATGATGTACGCAATAACCCACTCCTACACATAATGCTCAACGAGGTGTAGCAAGTGTTGTTAACCATGATCTGAGGACTGAAGAGGAAGAAATGCCGTAGAGTGAGGCATGAGAAGGAAAGGAAATGCCAGTAAATGATGATCAAAGCATAGGTTCTACAATAGCTACTGCCTTATTGAAAAATGCTAACTTCAAGAAGTTCTTTGACTTGTTAGGATTTGATGAAGAGGCACGGCTCGTGGCAGCAACCATACTCACCTAGATTTCTGAAAGACAATATGGGGAGTGTAGTCCAGCATAACCTGTATGAAGAATGGCACATGCACATGAGAATGCAATTCTATTTACAGAAGTAGACATGTGCGTGAGGAATCCCAACCATAGCCACCCGTTATACTTTGAAAGCATACTCAATGGACATCACGTGAAGAGGGCTTTCATCGACAATGGTGCCTCTATAAATATCATGCCAATGTCTACATTCAAGGCTGTGAATATAGACATGAGGCGGCTCGTGAAGCAACCTATTGCTGTTAATAGTTTCATCGACTCAACCACAAATACAATGGGATACGTCAATGTTGATTTCAAGGTTGGACTAATCTAAAGCTCTATGCAATTCCAAGTGATTGATGCGCCCATATCCAACCACTTGCTCATTGGAAGGAAGTGGCTGCATGATCACAATCTTATACCTTCGATAATGCATCAATGTATGAAGGGTCATTAGAAAGGGAAAGATGTATTCATTCCCACCACAAAGAATCCTTTTGAGTACAATGAGTCATATCTTGTTGAAGCCAGCTTCTTTGATGAATATGCTGAGGAAGGAGAGATAGCTATGGTGAAGCCCTCTGGCATACCATTACTAACCTGGGATGAGACTTAGGAGAAACAAAACAAAAAGAGGAGACGTGGCTCCCATGAAGGTAGGAAGAAGCAAAAGCAAGTTACTGAGATCGAAAGTTTTATTAGACCCGATGGGATAATGGTATATTACTTATGATGGTCTATGGGATCTGAAGAAGCTTTCATGTCATCTTCAGATCCCATGACGATACAAGAGACCTAACCTCTCCCCTTCTCCCCCCTCTACCCACAGTTACAAGACCAAATGAAACCTCAAGCAGAGGAGGTTGAAGAGTTAGACCTAGTAGGACCAAGAGAAGCCCCACGACCTATCTTCATTAGAAAAAGCCTTTTGTCGGAGATCAAGGTCAATTTAGTAGAATTATTGAAGAATTATAGAGATGTGTTTGCATGGACATATGACAAAATGCCTAGACTAAACGCCACGCTAATGGTACACAGGTTGAACATCACACCTAGGGCTAAGCTTGTTATATTATCATTTGTTGGATCTAGGATATTATTGGCCTACCATGGAGACCGATACCTTTAACTTTGCAAAGAAGTGTGTTGCTTGTTAGAAACATGGCCGTGCAATCCATGTTCCGCTGTTATACTTCACAGCTTAACCACTCTATGGCCATTCTACACTTGGGAATTCGATTAGATTGATTCGATCCATCCACTATCGAAGGGGTGTATTTAGATTTTAGTAGGCACAGAGTGTTTTACTAAATGGGTAGAGGCAATCCCATTGAAGAAAGCTATTGGACCAATGGTGGCGACTTTCATGAAAGAACATAAAATCTGTCGCTTTGGAATCCCAAAGCACGTTCTCTCGGATAATGAGACGCCTTTTGTCAACTCACATGTCCGACAATTATTAACCTCCTATAATATTGATCATGTGAAGTCCACCCCTTACTATCCCAGGGGAAATGGATAGGTAGAAGCCACCAACAAGACGCTTTTGAAGGTACTTGGTCGTATAGTGCATGACAATCACAAAGAATGGCATGGCAAACTTCCCCTAGCATTATGGGCCTATAGGACATCCAAGCGTAGTCTTACATAAGCAATACCATTCTCCCTCGTATATGGGTCGGAAGTAGTGATGCCCATAGAGATCTTGGTTCCCTCAGCATGATTAGCTATCAATACAAATCTAGAACTGGATACTCTACGTATGTTGGACTTAGAAGCATTAGAAGAAAGGCGAGACATTGCCAAGCACAACCTTGCTAATTATCATTAACGGCTTAGTACTGCAAATGACCGCTTGGTGAAGAAGTGCTCATTCCAACAAGGTGACGTTGTACTTCGCGCAACAGAGCATGTGCGGCATAGTATTCCGGCGCCCAAGTTTACGCCAAAGTGGGAAGGTCCCTTTATCATTCATGAGGTGTATGACAGTGGCTATTGCAAGCTTTTGAATCCAACAAATTACAAGGTCACAACACTTAACAATTTTCAATATGTTAAGAAATTTCATATGTGAGTACAATAGATGTACTTTGAATACATTATTGAATAAAATTAAGGCTTGCATTATCAAAGCCCTTCTCATCATGTCTTCTCTCCCTCTCTCTCTTTTATTACTCTATTAATTTTCTTTTGTTGGTGCAGAGTTAGAGATATATCTCCTTACTGTACAAAGATTAGTTAACGCAACAAAAAGTAAAAGCATTAATTATATATGTTGCTGCTACTTAGACTCCTAGGTGCGTGACGATACGAATATGGCATGCTGGCTAGTAGAAGCAATGTCTCCTAGGTGCATGACAATATGCTGTCATACCTAACATAGTGCAAATGTTTTAGGAACATGCAACAAATGGTTAAATATTGGGCGATACCCTCTTAACCAATTAACCTTGAGGATGGTAAGCCTATCAAGCATGTAATACTATTGCCACTCCAAGCGCGGTCGATTTATTACGCTAGTAATAATAATATTATTGCTTGCAAGTGAGACTACTTTGATGCGCGACATAAAAATCATATAGCCTTTATTATATTTTGAATTGTTGCTGCTAAGTGAAAGCAATGTTTCTTAAGTGCAAGCATATGCTACTAATGGCTTAAGTCAAATTTTGACATTCACACACATATATATACATATGTAAAGAAAAGAGCAATGATTGCAATAAATTCAAATCCATTCATTACATAACAAGAGTGCTAGCATAATTGGTTTATAATGGAAACAAAGTAACAAGCAGATCTAAACTAAGTCTTGTAATCCAAGCCTACTATAGATTCTAAGTCATCATCTCTTAAAGCAGTCTCCATCAAAGTCTAAGCTGTGGCGACCTCGGCTTGAACTTCCTATAGCTTCACCACCAATTTATCATGATGTCCCTTGGCATCCCTGTAATTCAACACTCTCTTGGCCTTGTCAGCAACAGGCCATAAGCTATTGACGTTGAACTGAAACATACAAGCCCCCTCAACACATTTGACAAGTTGCTTCAGCTCTGCCGTTGATAAGAAGCTCCAACGATTTTCCATCATTAACATGGCTTCACCAATCATTTTCACCATTGCAGTAGCTACCTTGGTTCCCAACATAGGAGAACTGGCCCAGAATTCCCTATCCATGGCATTCAGACTCTCCAAAGGTGCTATCAAACGAGATGCTACGGTAAAGCCATAAAAGGAAGTCATCTCCTCTAATGCAACATGGTCCTCTGAAGTTGCAACCATGTCTTCACAAGACATGCCAACAACTGAGGGAGGAAAGAGCTCAATAGATGCATTGATGATAGGTGCACTCATGATCCCATCATAAAAAATATGACCATCATCCTTATAATTGAGCTCTTCAGTCTTGTCGACATCACTTCTATTGTCATTACAGAGGTTTGGAGATAGTTTGTAATCAATTTTGTCTAGGTCATCATCCTCATTATCCAATACCATCATTGGTGTAATAGCACCACTAGAGCGATGCAAACTTAGAAAAGAGCCTGTGTTAACCTGAAAAAGGAGAATAAAGAAAACATTAGACAATAAAAGAAGAGTAATAATAGCAGGTTATACATAAGAAAACTTATTACCTCGTCGATGAGTACATGTTTTGCTACCCTAGAATCCACTAGCTAAGGTGGTGGTTGGTTACCCTTCGGATTTGAAAGAGGCACATTGGCAGAAGGTTAAAATTTTTCCGATGTAGATTCTTCAGCCACTTGAATATTACTGGTTGGCCTATGGTACCTGTTCCTTGGTAGTCTAAGATAGAACTCATAGCGATATATGAGTGAGGCTTGCAATGTATCATCTACGGATGCAAAGGCATAGTCACGGAAGATGGCTATGCAATTCGACCAGTGTGTCAGCCAACCAGTAGAAGCAACTCCACGATGCTCCACAGAAGGAAAGAATAACTGTCGCACCATAGGATGGATGCACTTGAAGTCACTTGGTGAGATTGACTGGCAGCATGAATCGAAGCTCTGCGCAATGTTGAGAAGACGCGACACTCCTTGATCAAAACTAAACTGGAGAGCCACCCTATGAGAGGAGTATACCATCACCCTTTGCTCCAAGAATTGCCCATTCAAATCTCCTTTGTCAAGCAAAGGTGGCAGGTCTCTTGGGATGCACCAAAGCATGAACGTAGCTTGACTTTTATCCAGTTTATAATGATTATCAACTAAGATAAAATTGCCTTATGAACCTGGAAGATAAAGCCCATTCAAATCTCCTTTGTCAAGCAAAGGTGGCAGGTCTCTTGGGATGCACCAAAGCATGAACGTAGCTTGACTTTTATCCAGTTTATAACGATTATCAACTAAGATAACATTGCCTTCTGAACCTGAAGGATAAAGCCCATCACTGTCTTGACAACCTTCAAGAGGCTCTACGAACGGTCGAAACATAAACTCCTTCTCGACATCGATGAGCTGAAGAAGTAGCCGATTGATCTCTGCTCTAATCCATACCCATGACCAAGGGGTAGCAAGATTCAAATCCCTGTTGATGGCTGGTTGTGCAAAGTGGTTCCGAAATCGCTCACAGAAGAATAGCTGTAAGAAAAATAAGTCCCCATGGAACACGTTCACATATTTACCCTTAGAATCAACAAAAAATTGGTGGTACAAGTTAAGACATCGATATAGGGACCCTAGGGAGAAAGGAGCTAGTGCAAAGCATTGACCTTGTGTGATGTGTACGGCCAAAGCAAAAAGCTAAGGGCTTACACCTTCTTCCGACCTACTAGGGAACATGAATAGCGATAACCAAAATGCAATGAAGCCTGCAAGTTCATACCTGTACATCGAAGAACCAAAAGAGAAATGTGTTAGTTAGAGAAGTCAAGTCTATGGAAATAATATGACCATACTTACTCTTTTCCACGAGCTGGTCTTGTTACTTGAGGCTTGTTCTTTCTTCGCTCTTCGAAAAAGTGTGTTATCCAAGAGAGAAACACGGTTTCTTCTTATTATCACGGGCGAGCTTTAGAGCCGCTAGTAAAGATGCTTCGAGGTGGTGCTCTTCACATGAAGTCGTAACTGCAGTGGCATTAGTCACCCCGAAACAGTGTAGGTTCAGAAGCATGGCCACGTCTTCAAGAGTTGGTGATATCTCCCCCCCATGTAGTGACAAATGTATGAGTTTGCGTGCTCTAACGAGAGAAGATGCATGCCATACTTCCATCTTATTTGTGCTGATGAGCCACAAGCGAGTAGAGGTGATGATGGTACTATACTTTGGCTTGTTTTAGAAGTTTCATGTATTCTAGTTGGTCAGTGAAGTAGTCTACCCAGTCGCTCTATCCAGGTTGTGGCTCCTTAAGAAATGTCAAGTATGTACTAGAAAGTGGTAGCTCCTTTCGCTCATTCCTAAAACGTAGCACGGAGTCTTCCCTAATGGTGCTCTTGGAATTGGCGCGTGGCTCAGGCTTGATCCAGAATTATGCTACGTCAGGATCAAACTGAAATTCTGGAAAAGAAAAAGAAGATGAGTAAGAAAAAAAAAGGAGAAGACACAAAGAAAGATAAAGAAAAGGAAGGAGCGTAATATGAACCTTGTAAATTGGTGCAAGAATCTTGCAAGATTTGTCCTAGTTCCTATTTTCAAAAAGTAGATAAAGTAGGAAATATACCTGCTGCTGAAATCCTTGCTAGACATGGAAAAGGGAAGTTGATTTTGTAATGTATAT
Organism: Combretum micranthum; assembly: GCA_024138025.1. Classification (NCBI taxonomy): domain Eukaryota; kingdom Viridiplantae; phylum Streptophyta; class Magnoliopsida; order Myrtales; family Combretaceae; genus Combretum; species Combretum micranthum. The sequence goes on from JAMXBD010002551.1 coordinate 84,669, forward strand.
ATAGACAACTATATATGATTCGGTTAAGTAGAGGATGGATATCGGATTGTAATTAATGGTTTAGTATATCCGAATGATTCTTGTAACATCTTTAAAGAAGATACGATGACGACGAATATTGATGAAGTTATGATTTGGCTGATTTTTTCAGTATGACTAAGCGGATAAAGATGGAAGAGCTCAATATGGGATCTAATGGATTTCCGATGTGATGTTTATCTTCTGGTTAAGTATAACTTTCAATGGGATTTGTCTTCGGGACAGAGGATATTTAAAAAAAAAAAAAAAAGAAAGAGAAGAAGAAATTTACGATTTTTTTGGAGCTTCTCTTCATCAAGAAAGGCGGACGCAGGAATTTTTCACATTGAATTTTTATACTAAAAGCCACTATGGGACGTGCAATAATTTATGAAAAAAATATTATTAAATTTCAACGAGTCCGTACTGCTATGTTTTGAGCTTACGCAACAGTATACTGCCTCCTTTCCCGCTATGTTTTGAGCTTAATTTAATGTTTTTATTTAATTACTAAGCGTTAAAAAAAAAAGAAAAAGACGAAAGAAAGAATCATTAGCAATTTCTTTGCCTACTATTGGCTATCCTACTATCATTATGAGATTCAGTAGGCATGTGAAGAGTCATATATTGATTATCAAGTACTTTCATGACATGATATAGATACCAGATGATTTCATGGGGGCAATTTCATTCATGAAAACACAAGGTGATGTGCACAATTGAAGTGGTAGTTCAAGCATCACAATACAACTATATATACAATGAAGTTAGTCGTAGTGCTGGCACTTGACTTTTACTCAACGATTCATCAAAAACAAATGAAGTTTTTAACTCTATAAGAGCACTTGGCAACATTATGCGTTGAGTATTGATCAAGCTATGCGTAAATGCAAGCAATGCTCAAAATACTTGAACTCTGTCCAAGATATTTTGATCAGGGAGCAAAATGTAAATGGACTTAAAAATATATAATATTATTTATTTATCTGGGCTTGACCCATGGACTGAGTGATAGGGCCTAATGAGTCCAATTCAATTATTGGGATGGCTTAGGTAGTTTTGGCTTAGTGGGCTTAGAATAAGGATCGTTGAACTGGTCCGCTGCATCCAATCTTTCTCAGGTAGGCTCATATACACATAGGAGGTGACTGTTGGCGTTGGCTCATGAGGAGCTTATTCAGGATAAACATGAATTGAGCTTACTCCATCGCATTCGTCAATTACTAAGATGATCCGACGGTCATCATCCACGCCAAATGCCTATAAATACTTAGTCATTCCTTTTCATTTGCAACTTTTAGAGAGAGAAGACAAACGACAGTCTATAAAGGAGGCTCTATTCAGAAAGATCAAACAAAACAATTCAAGTGATTTCTACTCTAACTGCTCAAGAACTGTCAGCTTGACGCACGAGGTCTACTTAAGCTCCCTTACTCGTCACTTGTGCATTTGAGACACTGAGACTGCCTGTCCATCCTCCCTTATCATTCTCTCCAAACCATCCTATTACCAAGTGTCATTTCCTCAGTAGCACTCCGAAGTCACATGCCAGGCACGAGATCCGCGTGATGCGTGCGTGACCACTATTAACAAGGACTCATACATCTACAAATATATATTATGTAGATCTCTATGCTTGATGGGTTCTATTGGATTGTTTTGATAAACAACAAATGAGATTAAACTTATCCATCTCACAATTATTTTGATAAGCTCGATATGTGCTCAAAGTCTTTTATGACAAACGTTGAAAGCAGATTGATTCGTCTAATGATTTTTATTCCAAACCCATCAAAAGAAATATTTTGCGTGTTAATTTTAGAATTTATTGATTGATAATTTTGCTTACTATTTTTATTTTATTTTGTAATAATCTGCCTAAATAAAATCAAAATCTATGTTTGTTATGTTACTCTTACTTGAATTGACTTCCACTATTTGCTACTAGTTACTAGTTATTGATTATTATTTTCTATAACTTGTCACTAATTTACTATTACTATTTATCATTTACTATTTACCATATAGTATTTTACTATTTATTATTTACTATTTCATAATTAGGTTCTATCTTTATCAAGGATTATTATAAAATCTGAAGTATCAAACATTTTTAGTCTCAAAGCTTAATTCTTACACTTAATAATTTTAGTTTGAGTTAAATTCCTAATATCTATAATCCCTACTGCAATTATTTACAAATTAAGACTATTTACTAAAGTAACGATCAGGGAATTGCATTGGTATTCTGCAATTTCTCATTCTCCATAATGTAAATTGCACAAATGACTTTTTTTTTTTTTTTTTTGGTAATATCTAATTCGTAGGGAATAATGCACAATTTCTTTATTTATTTGGTGATAAGTATGTGTACAAAAACATAATTCCTGTTACAAGAAAATACAAGGTAGGAATTAAACAAGTTAATACGCTATCACATGAACTAATTAGAAAGAAACATAAATAAAGTAACTAAAATTTTAAATATTGTGATGTTTTTAATATTAATAATTTTTCAATCACTATAAAGTTCTACAAATAATGCAATCATCCTACAACTCTAATTGTGATCATCATTGATATCCTTAATGCATTGCTACGTATATAAACATATTTAAGGTGTGTTTGGTTTGTTGATTTGACACTTGTTTTATATCTATTTCAATTATATTATTTATAAAAAATAGATACAGATAAAAATAAAACATTTTTATTTATAAATGGATCCTATAAATAAAATATAAATAAAAATCAAACCATCCAAACAGACCACAAAGTTTTCAGAGCCTTGAATCTTATGCAAGATCAATATAGAGCAAAATAAGCTCTACATTATGTAAGTTAGAACTTCAACCAAATTGGTGGTCGATGAATGCAGTTGAAGCAGTTATTAGCAAAAGATTTGTCGGTACAAATGTCAGGACTATAATTGTCTCAAAATAATTCATAATGCAATAAGGTATATTAAAAATTTCAATAACCATAATTATTCAATGGGCAACTTCGATAAATATATATATATATATATATATATGCAATGTGCTAAGATTTTGAGTTTAACAAGTCTGATTGAAATGATGGTGGTCGATTTGTGAATGTAAAGCTTGGGGTTGATCCTTATAACCTCATCGATAGATGAAAACTCAAAATTGCGAATATTTTGAATCATTGGTCAGGTGCAAATGAAAGCTGAGCTCCTAAATTGGAATTTTTTGCTCTGTGACTTTTTTAAGAGTGTGTAAATATGCTCCAAAATATTAAAATGATCCCTAAAATCGTTACTATTATTTATCGTATTTTCAATGTTAAATTTAAATTATAATAATAGTTTGGGGGTTCATCGCAAGTTTCAAAAATCATAGGAGAAGAGGTCATAACTTGAGATTTTTTTTTTCTTTGCCTAATTTACCATGTCCATTGCAAATTTTCAAAAATCATAGGATTTCACATAGCCTATTAACTAGATAATTGTGGGAGAAAGCACTCCAATAGGCCTCCAGGTAGTATTTTATGACACCTGTTCCAACATTCTCATTACGATCCCATAAATAATCGGGGATAAGGAAGGAAAAAAATAATATTTTAGTTTGAATTATAATAAACTCGTCTCTTGAAAGTAGCGATTGCAATAATTGAATAGGATAAGGAGGACTAGACAATAAGATATAAGAAATACTGGATAATACATTTCTCTTGTACTATATTTGGTATATATGATATTTAACAACACTGGAGAGAATTATTATTAAAAAATTATATTTTTATACCATGAAATATAAAAAAAAAATTTAAGTTTTATCTAGTCCCATAGATAGATCAAGCTCAAGAAGATTTCAAATATAGTTGTGAAGATTGTGAGTCAAATATATAATTTAATCAATTTATGATTTTATATGTTTTTTCTTAATTAAAATGGATTCAAAATTATTTAGGTATAAAGTTTAGGTAGAATTATGAATTAGGTACATAAATTTACATGTTTACGGTTTTACTGGTTTTGTATGATTTTACCCATTCTATACATTTTAAAAAATAGTAAAATCGCAATTTTGACAGCCATTCAAAATGACTTAAGATAAGTTCAAATTGCTTAACCATGTGATTATTTTCGTTTCAACAACAATTTCATAATTTTTTAAAAACACAAAATTTTCCTTTAACCCTAAATAATTGTAGCAAGTTTAATTTTTCAAAATCTTATTTCATACACGAAATAGAAGTCATTAGGAAGTTGAAACATAGGTATTACATTCATATCCAATACATAAATTTTATATTCATATACAATAAATGATATGAAAATAATCTGGAAAAAAAAGGAAAAAGGAAAACATATTCTTATTATTTCGTTCTAGTTATATATATATATATATATATATATATATATAATTTCACCAGCAGGATTTTGTCTTCCATAAAACCTAAGCCTTAAGTCAAATTATTCCTAAACTCTCAACTTCAATGCTTTAACTCCTCCTTAATCACCGGCCAAAAAAAAAAAAAAAGAGAAAATCCTGCTTAGTCAACATTTCATCCTCAGGCCAACAGGTTGCCTTTACGGTAGACTCCAGTCTCCATCCTTACCTTCTATCTAGGTTTCAACTCTGCATACTCCATGTTGTAATCTAGTTATTAGTCCATATATTATTGCCTTAATTTGATAGTTTCAAGTCAAAAACATTGATGATGGGTACATATTACCTTGTTGCACAACTGTTACAATTTGTTTGCTAATGATGAATTTGTCTTTTTCCTTTCTGAACTTTCAAATGTGCATTAATAACTTAAATTAAGAAGAAGAAGAAGAAGAAGAAGAAGAAGTATGGATTGAAATGTGAAGGTAGTTCCTACGGTTTCGTCAATGGACCATCTAGTTGACCATTTAATTGTTAAAATAAATATAATAATTAAAATATCAACTTAGTGGATCGATCATGGCTAGATATGTGTATGGACTATTGGATATTGACAGAACTAGTCCTATCAAAATTAATGATTGACACGGTAGAATTTCCATTAATGAATTTTGATTAGTAATCAAAACAATTATATAATATATATATATATTAAATAGTTGAAACCCATGTAATGACATCTGAAACTGTTTTGGTTAGAACCATTAATCATTGATAGAGGATTTAGTTCATAAAATTTTGAACTATGTTTTAAATGTGATTGTACGTATTAGGCCTTTAATCAAACCATGATCAGCACTATATAAGCGCATATTTATAAATAGGATATAGGAAAATGAAGTCAAATATAAAATCTAGAAAGTTTACTTGCAATTATGAGTTAGTGAGGCCAAAAAAAAAAAAAAAAAAGTATAAGAAGCTAGATATGTTTAATGCCTATAATAATGTCTTTTCTGAATAAGAAAACAAATTAATAAAACTAGCAATAATTTTTTTTCCACATTAAGTCTTTAGCATTTGAAAAAACTATTTTCTACCTTCATAAATATTATATATATATATATATATATAGCCTCTAAACGTGTTAAGAATTTACTAGCTATCGGACAACAGCATTTCTTGCTTACCATGAAGCAGTTGAAGAGAGACGTGATAAGAAGAATATGAAGTGGTTGGACTCTGAATGTGTCTGAATTTAAGGGGCATTGAACGCGTTCTATTTGTTCTTCGTGCGTTCGTTAGATAAACGACCAAACTGTTGTTTCCCACGTTAGGTTGGAAGATTGTATTTCTCATAGAATTTTCTCGGAGCAAACGCAACCAATTATGACGTCGTTCCTATCAGGGATGTGAAAAAAATCCCCTGGACGCCAACTGAGTCACACCAAAATTTTGGTTTTTTTTTTTTTTTTTTTTTTTAAAATAGTTTTATTTAGATATATATTCTTCATGACAAAATTAGAATAGCGTTATCATGTTTCAGCTATTGTAGTGATTTTGCAAACAAGATAATTTTTAGGTTTTAGCCTCTATGATATTATGTTGATTAAAAACACAAGGAATTAAAATTCATCCCCATATTGGAATAGAATGATTTAATTTTATCGAATCCTCTATACTATTTGGTTTAGTATAATTCAAGAGAATTAAGCTGATTTATGATTATAGTTTTATGATGAATGAAATTTCTTCACACTATAAGTTTTATATATTTATTTAGACAAATAATTAATTTTAAATATTATTATTTTTAATTTGTATTAGTGATAAAAAAATATTTGATTGAAAACTCTCAATAGAATTTTTTTTTTATATTAAGAATAAAAAATAATTCGAACCATTAACCAAGTAATACTAAACCGTTTCCTTTTTTGGTTAAAAAAATATATAAATCGAATCGTATAGATATATTCGAATTAAAAAAAAAAAAGGTGAACTGTATTATTATTGTTTGTTTCGGTGGGCGAACTGCACTGTGTACTCCCCTAGTTACCATTTCTTGAACAATAGGGAATCATTTAACTATTTCAGCATAAAGAAATTCTTACTGTGACTGCGGGTATCATCATTATTTTATGGACTAAAGTTACATTATTTACTAAGGTAAATAATGTGAATTATGAACTGATTCGATAGCTTTTGAAACAAGAATAATTCGATATCTTATAGAATTTTCTCTAAGGTCCTTTTAGTTTTAGGGAAATATGCTTTTTTAAATAAGATCTGATATCTTGTATGATTTTTTTTAGGATTCTTTTAGAGTTATATATATATATTATATATATATTTCTTTTTGTCTCTTTTTCAAGATTCAAATTTTCTATAAATAATATATAAAATATATTGAGATTTTAATTCTCTTACAATTTCTTTGCAATTATTCCAATCGTAGACGCTGCATCATAAACTAATAAGGTCAATAAAACTATTGACATTCCAAAAATGAATTCGTGGATTGAGGATGTATTTGCATTCATCCAAAAATGAAGTCAAATTGTGTGAAACTATTTGATGCACACGGGAGGAAGCAATGTCGCTTGTAATTTATTTTCCAAATAATGATGATGAAAAATAACAAATTGATTGGCAATCATGTGTGCCCTACTTCTTAATTTGTAACCTAGTATTCTTTTTGGTACCAACTAAGTCGTAATTTTTACACAAAAGCCTAGCCAAGCTAACTAGTTAGACAGAAGAATCATGTACACTTGGGCTTGGAAGTCCCATATGAGCAATTCTTGGTGAAAGATGGATCCTAGGACTAGGCCTTGGAGAAGGAATAGAAGAAACACTGGACATTGCACAGCTAGGCAACCTTGGTGACAGCTTGACCTGTTCCAATGCTTGAAATTGCAATTTTGATGGATAGTCTCTAACACAACTTATTCTAGGACCAGCTCCTGTGCTCCATTTATGTGATGATGATCCGGGTTTGCAAGATGGTGCTTGATTCTTGTTTTCAATAATTCTCTCTTCTTGAATGTTACTGAATTTGGAATCATTGGTTAATTCCGTGGTATTGTCACCATAAATAGACTCAGATTTTTCTTCATCATTTATTTTTGATGGAATGATGTCGTCATCAATTCCGCAGCGCTGCAAGGTATATCATGAACATTTTAAAAATTGGATCAAATCAAGGAGGGTAAATTTCACTAATCTACCCTGAAATATTTTGAATTTATGCCAACACCCGTAATAATCTTTTAGTACATTTCATGAAATTATCTAGATTGTCTTGTGGTTATGAAATTTATGCAAGGGTGCTTATTTGAAACTAAACAGGAGTTCTAGGTGTACTATTTGAAAAACTGATTGAAGGTGTAATTTTGAAAGTTTAGGGTGTCAGTATAATTCACGCTTTTGGTTATCAAGATTGGATGGTTTTTATTAGCCTGACAACTCTTGTTACCTTAACATTGGTCATTTCAACTTGATTCTCCTCGAGAAAGCGAACAAACTCCATGAAATTTTCTTCTGTTGGATGATAATGACCACTATAAGGCATACTGCCTACAGGATAAGGAAGATAAGTTTAATGATGTTATGAAACATCTTAGGCTATGCCTTGACATGAAGTCATGTTGGAGTATACCTTAAGGACGCCTCTGTGAACAATTAATCTTGCTGCAGTTGCTGCCCCACCAGCCAAGAAGCTAGAATGCTGAAAATACCCTTTTTTCTTTTGCCCGACATACAAATTTCTTGATGTGCTAAGAACAAATATCCATTTTGAACCTTCTAAGGTGTTCACCGGCTTTCCACTTAGCTTGTAAACAAACTTACCTTTGTCTACTATTACCTCATAGCCTTTCCTCTGCTTCTGTATTAGAAGCAACTGTCGTTTGTTAATATAATATTAAAAAAGCTAATGACCTTATAGCTTAATAGCATCAAGTATCAGATTAGAATCCTCATTTCCCGTTATAATCACTAAAAAAGAAAAATATACCTAGACCTATTGTACCTGTATTAGGTGTAAGATTATAATTGGAACTTACAGGTCCGAGATAAACAACGCGCTGGTGTTTCAGATCCATCCTAGAACAATTCTCAAGATTCACTTCCTTGCCATCCCCTATATCCAACCTTCATTTTGGCATTATATATGAGAAATCTGTAGCATTAACTTATTATTATTATGCAAATTTTAGAAGATTTTAGTATGACTTACCAGTAAAAGAAAGGTTGTGAACTCTCACTTGCAAACCAAATACTATAATAGAATTGTAGATTGTGGCCGTAGCGATGGCATGGATCAATCTATCCAATATAATAGAATGTCAGTCTCCAATGATTTCCATTTCTTAGTTGTGTAAAGTTGAATATTATGTGTATACAAAATATAAATGATCTTTAATTCCATGTAAGTGACAACAAAAAGACTATTCGTAGTAACATATTAATCCGAGATAGTTTGTTCTATATAAAAGACGACCAGTTGTACCTATTTGCTTCTCTTAACATGCCTTTTATCCACTAGGTCCTATATTTTTCTAGTAGCCATTTGGTAGTAACTGCTTTGCCTCGTGTAGAGGTAGGTTTCTAATTGATGTTGTCGCTTGAATGTTATATAAGCTCTTTCTATGTTTCACATGACCTTAACGGAGAGATGGATGACATTTGAGGAATCCTACCTAGTCAGCCACCAACTTGGTGCAGGTCGTGTGACCTATAGCTCAGCTTTTGCTTTTTGAGGCTTCCTCAGGATGTAAAAGGGAAGAGAAACGACAATCTTAGTGGCTTAAACACAACTATGATGAGTGAAAGAGTTATTAAATATCAATCTTACTATTTGTGAATGAGTATAAGCTTGTTCATTGTTTGAGCTTTGATTAATTTTTGAGAATAAAGATTTCACAGCTAGGCACTACTTTCCTAATCTTTGGAGCTTTGAAAAGTGTCAAATAGGAAAGCATAATTGAGTATTCGTAGAATCTTGGGTTTGATGACCTTCTTCAAATTAGTGGTGGACAGATAAAATTAAGTTTACTCTTTTGAGGGTTATTTTGATGAGCCTGCTATTAATTGATTAGTAACCTACGTTACTGAGTAATTGAGTGTGAGCTGAATCTCCCTAAATTATTCCAATTATAGACTGCATAGGGTTTATTGCTTAACTTAAAAAGTTAAATCCAAATAAATAACGGGTTAAACCTAATATTATTTGCCTCTCTACACGTGAAGCTCGTCAATCTATTTAGTGGCTTACTATTCTATTATCCACTTTTGTTATCATGTCATTGCAAAAATATATTAAGCAAACCTACCGCTTCGAGCCAGTGTCTGAGAGCCAGTTTCTTAGCTTTGTCATCCTTGGAGAGTCCCTTACCCACCTGCGAAATTTCCTTGGAACTTTCATAATTTTGAATATCTAGAAGTTTGGAAAAAAAACTTGTAGATTTTTGTCTCTATCTTTTTTGCTTAGTAAATACGTGCCATCAAGACAAGGGAAACCCAACATATATTATTTCGTATATGCTAATGTTTCAACATCAAGAAAATTCTTCCTAAAACTGGGTATCAAGTCAAAGAACCAAACCGTGGGCACAAGTCGAAGTTTCAAATGTATTCATAGATAACTTTTCTGAAATCTTGGGAATTTACCTTGGCCGCCCTGAACTTGGCACGTGCCCACCGCCCTTCGCTGTTTCGGGCTGCTTCAGATCGTATGTAATTAGAGCAGCCACGCTTTCCACCTACAGCACTAGAAGCTTGAGACTGAAGAAATATAATAGTCCATAGGAATATATTAACGAGTATCCCAACGATACTAAAATATATCTGATCGTACAATGTGTAACTTCCAAAGCAAACTTAATGTATATTTCATGAGAAAAGGATTATCTATTTGTATTGTGATAACTAATATTTAAGAGCACTTGTTAATAAAAAAACTGGTACAGATAGAGATATGACAAGACATACCACAATTCCTCGGCGACAATAGCACAATCCGCAAGGCTTCTTCTTGTTCGGTAACTCTTGTACGATTTCTGCAGTACAAGAGCTGCTTCATTTTGCTTATCAAACGGTCTCTGCGACGAGAAACTTTCGGGTTTTGATGAAACTTTGTCAGGGAGAGTGACAATAAAATACTTGTCATATCCAACCCTAGAATGCAACTTATTTTCTTCCAAATTTAAATTGATTTTGAAAGAAAGGCTTTTGATTATCTTTGATTTCTCACTTCTCTGCTTCTTAAGGATTTTGGTTTCTTGAGTTGATGATGACAATTCATCACTTGGAGCATCATTTGCTTGTGTATCATCGTACACCCTTTTCTTCAAACGCAACAATGTTGGGATCAGTGTCATCTGCCTTGTCCTGTGTTCACAAATTAACCAAAAGGATCAAACATTATAAGCTTTTGGTCGCTCTAGATACATAAAATAAATCTATAACTATCCGCATATATTATGAAAAATTTATTCTGTCGTTGCATGGCATGCATAACTCATATATCATACCCGATTTCCTAGTGAAATGGATTATGTTCGATTTTCCTATCTTTGAAATTAAGGAAACCAGCCATCAGGCTGAGTTGACGTAACAAAAGTTGCTCAAAAGCCATGACAAAATCACGTATGAGCTATAACACAAAGTTAAAAAGGAAATTGTAATTAAATATTGATGTTATACCTCGATATATTTATTAATACAATGGCTAAGGAGGTTGCACGAGTGGACAACACATAACATTAATTCCTCTTATATATAGAAGTTAAATTCATTATTAAAACATGAAGACCACCCTTTTAGTCTGCGTACTTATTTTCTTCCTAGCATATTTGTCTCTCACAGTGGCGTTGTTCTCGATCGTGGAAACTGTATTAAAATTAAAAAAGGGTTGGAATTGAAATATTCAAAAGTTCTAGTTTTTTTGTTTGTTTTCGTCTGGATTAAACAGAAATTTGAGAATGCATGTTGGAAAAAGTCAATAGAAATTACCCTAGAGTGGAAAGCTTGTGCTCTGACCATTACTGAACCACGGTTGTTGAAATTTAGTTTTAAATGTTTCTGTTTTCATTTGCCTTCCTACCCAAGCTTGACAATACGCATAGGAAAAGACTTTAAATCATGAAAATCATCTCCGTCATCAACCTGGAACTCAAACGTCGTGATACGCTGCCTTCTGTTCTAAAGACATCTAAATTTTTAAAGACTTCTATAACGTGCTTAAGATATTATATTAGTATTTCAAAAAAAAAAAAAAAAAAATTTTAAAGAACCTCACCTCATTTTCCCTAATAAGATCCTTTATATAAAGTCCGTATCTTTTAAGTTTTATGGTCTCGTATACCTTTACGAAATACACTTCACCAAAAAAAAAAAAAAAGAAAAAAAAAAAAACCTATGTGAAAGACTTTAAGTTTTCTGGTTTTTGATAGAGAATCTAAAAATAAAGTTCTTAGCATAAGGACTTATATCAAAAACCAAGGAAGATGTTTAAATAAGAATATGTGATGCATAAAAGTCATGCCTAAACTATAACTTAACTATTCATGTATAGCACAAAACTTTTGACATGAAATGTTACAAGGAAAAAAGGGTGCTTTACTAATCCCGACATTTTTTATCTTTTGTATATAAAAAATATGCTCTCTTTATATAGATATTTAACAAGCATTCACCACCATAAGCCACAAACTAGCAAACATGCAAGATGTATGTAGTGAAATTGGAGATTCCAGGGGGTAATACCAAAATTGGAAGTTGCATGGGTCTTGGGGGATTGCATGGGGTTTTGGAAGACATTGAAATAATTCAATACATTTTAATAATATAAATATTTACATGTAATTATTACTATGCTTACAACATGTTAGGAAAAAGATCTAACCTTTTTTTCTTGCTAATGCGATCAACAATCAACAAAATATAAATAAAAATGCGAAATTGAAATAACACTAGGATTTACATGGAAAACCCAAAATCGGGAAAAAACCATAGGTCCAGTAGTGCTCAAACCTTCCACTATAAATAATATAATGGGATTACAATTGTTTTTCACCAGATCTATCTAGTGGATCACTCAATCATCACTACAAAAGGTAGATTTCTATTTTATCACTACAACGGTGGATTTCTGTTTCTTCATCAAACGGTAGATCTCACAAAAGCTTCACCACAACTGGTGGATTATAACAGGAACAAGATTTCCTTCATCTAGAGTCTCTCACTCTAGGGTTTCCTCATTTTTTTCTTTCTCTCCCTAAAACTCTCTATCTAGCCTTGAGAAGAGGCACATATTTATTCTATACAAACCCTAGGACAATAAGATGAATATATATGTAAAACAAAGGAAAATCAAAGGACATACATAAGCTGGCACGAATGAAACTAAGACTGGTGGTGTAGGGTAGTGTAGAAAACCCCACAGTTCTGGAACAGCAAACGTTGGCTGAATGCCGACGGTGTGGCCACCCTATGCCGATGGTGTAGCCCCTTAATGCCAGCGACGTTCATGCTGGTGTAGGACCCCTACAGCTCTAGGCAAGAATATGCAATTTCAATGCTGGCAAATTCCAATGAAGGCCGGTGGCCTTATCCTCCCCTGTTGCAGGTGTACAACAATTTCCTCCTTCGTTTTGCACAAAAATCTCCTTGTCTTCAAGTCCTCTTCCATGTATATCACATATACTTAGCATAGCTCGATTCAAAGTCATTTAAATATATATAGCCATATATTTAAGATCTCCTTATTCAAAGCATGCTAGTCCATTCTTACTTTGATTCCAAAGTCTTCTAAATATATATCCAATATATATTTAGGTTCCCTTTTGGTTATAGACCCATATGAGTTGGATCTATAACCCCAACAATTTCCCCCTCCAACTCATATGGGGGGTATCCCTAATCCTGCTACCATCCTACAACACCTTTTGTCAGACTAAAATCTTTCACAACCAACTGTTGTCTTGTACCTTGATTGTGAGCTCTTATCATTTGTCTTCAACCATTTGTTCTTTAAAGGTCCTTTGTCCTTAGGTAATTTCACTAAGTCAATTTTTTGATTCTCATGCAACGATTTCAGTCCATCTTCCATGGCTCCGACCTTTCCTATCTTCTTCTCATTTCCCATGGCTTTTTGATGATTATCTGACTCTTCGCCATTAGTGAGTATCTCATACTCATTTGGAATGAATCTAACTGATGGTCTTTTATCTTTTGCAGATTTTCTCATCTTGAACTGTTGATGAGGTTCTGTGAATTTTTTAATTGAATCTCCCCATTTCTGCCATCATTAGAACCTCCATGTGAGAGTACAAGATTGACATGTCATTTACTTAGCTTTGCTGGCATTAAGTAAAAGGAGTTCCTTTTCTTTCCTTTTGCCATAATGGAAGAACCCTTGGTGAACTTCCATCTTCCTTCACCAAAGTAGCTATTATAGCCATCATCATCAAGCTTTCCTGTAGAAATAAGGTAAAGGCGGATATCTGGAATATGTCTGACATCTCTGAGAGTGAGCCTGCAACCTATGTTAGTCTTCAAAATAACATTTCCAATGCCTACAATCTTTGATTTACCATCATTTCCTATTCTAACATTACCAAAATTTCCACTAATATAGGTTGTGAAGAACTCACCATGTGAAGTCACATGGAAGGAGGCACTAGAATCAACAATCTAGTCATCATCATGACTAGCTAGGGTAAAAAATTTCTCATCCAGGCAATGATGATCTCATCATCATTTGCTGCTACTGTAGCTGTAGTGTCTTCATTCTTTCCATCATTTTCATCATCTTTACCTTTCTCTCTTTTCCAGAGTTTGTACTTTCGCTTCGAGTGACCCGACTTGTCACAATAGTAGCATATGAAATCTTTCTTTCCTTTTGACTTGGACCTTCCCATGGATTTCTTTGATCCATCATCTTCATTAGTTGATTTTTCGAGCCTACTTCTACCATTCCTTCCTGGCTTACTAGTAACAAGTGCCCTAGAATCGGATCCTGTATCAAGATCCTTCCTCTTAGCCTCTTCATTCATTAAGCTATCCTTCACCATTGCAAGGGTGAGCATTCCCTCTAGGGCAGAGTTACTAACAGAAACGACTAGTATCTTCGAGTTATCAGACAAGGAACTCAACAACAACAGTGCTTGGATCTCATCTTCAAGCACCGGTTTCATGGTAGACAATTGATCCACTAGCCCTTGAAAAACATTCAAGTGCTCCGACATGTTGGATCCATCTCTGTATTTTAAATTTACAGCTCTCCTAATCAAGGAAGTTTTTATTCAAGGCCGTCTACCTCTCATATATGGATTCCAACTTCCTCCATAAGACATCTACTCTCGTCTCCTGGGCCACATGGTGATACACACTATGATCCACCTATTATTAGATATAACTGATAGTTTTCCTATGCATGAATACCCAATCTGCATTAGATTTGTTATCTAGCTTCGTAGTGTCACCGCCCAAAGGTAAATATAAATCTTTGCAATATAATAATTCTTCCATCATAGATTTCCATATGGAGTAATTTGTTGAATTCAGTTTGATCATCATACCTGATGATTCTGCCATATCTACGCAGCAACAAACCCTAATTCTTTTTGAAAACCCTGGGCTCTGACACCACTTGTTAGGAAAAAGATCCGACCTTTTCCTCTTGCCAATGCAATCAACAATCAACAAAATATAAATAAAAATGCGGAATTGAAATAACACCAGGATTTACGTGGAAAACCCCAAATCAGGAAAAAACCATGGGACCAGCAGCGCTCAAACTTTCCACTATAAACAATATAATAGGATTACAATTGTTCTTCACCATATCTGTCTAGTGGATCACTCAATCATCACCATAAACAATGTATCTCTATTTCATAACCATAATGGTGGATTTCAGTTTTTTCACCAAACTGGTGGATCTCACAAAAGCTTCACCACAACCGGTGGATTATAACAGGAGTAGGATTTCCTTCATATAGAGTCTTTCACTCTAGGGTTTCCTCACTTTTTTTTTTTCCTTTCTCTCTTTAGTGCTCTCTATCTAGGCATGAGAAGAGGCACACACTTGTTCCATACAAACCTTAGGACAACAAGATGAATATATATGTAAAATAAAGAGAATATCAAAGGACATACATAAGTTGGCACGAATGAAACCAATGCTGGTGATGTAGGGGCGGTGTAAAAAACACCACAATTCTAGAACTACAAATGCCGACTGAAAGCCAATGGTGTGGTCGCCCTATGCTAGGACCTCTGTAGCTCTGGGTAAGAATCTACAATTTCAACGCTGGCAAATTTCAATGAAGGTCGGCGGCTTTGTCCTCCCCTGTTGCAAGGGTACAACAATTTCCTCCTTTATTTTGCACAAAAATTTCCTTATCTTTAAATCATCTTCCAAGTATATTACATATACTTAGGATATCTTGATTCAAAGTCATCTAAGTATATATAACCATATATTTAGGATCTCCTTGTTGAAAGCGTGCTAGTCCATTTCTACTTTGATTCCAAAGTCTTATAGATATATATTTGATATATATTTAGGCTTCCTTTTGGTTATAGACCCATATGAGTTGGATCTATAACCCCAACACAACACAAGTGTATCATAGAGATAAATCAATATTATTAAAACACAAGAGGGGGCTTTTGGTGTTTTTTTTTAGTTCCTTCAAATACCCAAAACTATTGAAAAAAAAATTAAAATATATGTTATCAAAATCTAAATAATATTAAAGCAAAGGAGTAACATCAGTAAATCTGTTGAAAATTATTAAATAGATAATACACACTATGTGTACCAAATCTCTCTCACTTTTCCCTACTCATTTACAATACGTTCATTGCATCAAATTCTTCCTTTTGACTTTTGTTGTCTTCACTTTTTATCTCTAAATATTCAATTCATCTCATTTGTCTTCCTCTCTTTCTTTCTGTCTCAACATCGCAGTTAACCCAATCATTTGAAATGAATATTTATCAAAGAAGATTCTATTGGTGTGAAGTAAAAGAAAGAAGAGAAAATTGTAAAGAAATCAAATTTTAATATTGGAAGATTGAGGTTGAGATTTTTTTGACCATCAAACTTGTCGAGTCTGGATTTTTTTTTTTAGTTTAATATTTTTAATTTGATTTGTACCAAATTGTAACCCATTTGATACAAACCTTTGACTAAGGACTAAAAGAAATTTTCTTTATGAAATAATTTTGGGAGTCACCACTAAATCGAAATCAGGAAAAAAATTGTAAGTTAGGATCAATGGATTGGTTAATCCTCACTTAACCACTAGTCTGTAATAAAAAATTGATTTAAAAATCAACTTTAAATAAAACAGAGATATTATAGGTTTGTGGGTTATCATATTAAAATCATACGGTTACCACTTAAAATTCTTAAGTTAAAATTTTACCATTTTAATACTCAAAAGTTATCATTACATGAATTTTGTTATTTACAATTTCATCTACAAATAAATGACAAATCAGTTAGCAATAAAAAATTAGTTTAATATATACAAAAGAATATGATGGAACCAAAAAGGACATTTTCAAATTTTATATCACCCCAAAGATACTTATGTACCCGTTAGTCAGGATCAGACAATATGTAGTTTTTTTTTTTTATGAAAACTTTAATATGTTGGTGACACAACGGATTAATTTAGGGTTTCTCACAAAATTATTGATTTGCTCACGAATACTTGCTTGATATCTTCAACACCTCGTAATTCTGAGAATATTATTGGGGATATCCCACATTGGTTGTGGAAGGGGCTGAGAGCTGCTTTATAAGTGTGAGGGAAAGCCTCATCTCATGAGTTTACTTTTGGGGTTGAGAAGGCCCAATAGCACCCAACATTGGTATAATAGGTGATGGTTCAGTTCGGAATCTCCCATGGTTGATCCACCATGTGGAAAGAAGAGCTTTTTGGTGTGACTCGTTTGTGGAGCCCATGTACGGTGAGTAGGTGGGATCACTCACAAAGTAGGTTTAGTGGAGTCAGTTTGATAAGCTCTTGAGGGGGAATATGACCTACCCTATTGTGGAGACTTACACTTGAGGGGGAGATTATTAGGGTGTAAGTGTGAGAATCCCACCTCACGAGAAATATGGGTCTTATGTGAATAGTTTATAAGAAGAGAAGACTCATCAACCCATTGCCTTAAGGTATTGGGTTATAGATGGTGTTAAAAGCTCATTTGTGTAATTCTTTACAAAGCCCATTGGATTTCTCCCAATTGAAGGTATACTCCAGATCCTAATAAATACCTAGGTTGTTGGCATCAAAAGATGAATACTATCGCAAGAGATTCAAATTTTGGGAGAAAGAGCAAAACAAGCTTTATGAAATTCTATTCAAAATGTCAAAAACTAAAACTGTCTTTGTTTTGCTGTAGAACATACAATATATAAAAAACCTAAAATTTACTTAAAAAGGAAAATGAAAAAAAAAAAAATCCTATCATAAACTAAATAAAAAGATATGGAAAAATCCTAATAAAATATATTCCATAAAATCTAAAAATCCTATTGATTGATACTAAAAGATATTCTTTAAAAATATTAAATGATATTCTAAAGACATTGACTGCATTATTAATTACAAAATTGAAAAATTCAAAAGACGATTATAATACACCGATCCAACATTGGCAATGTAGAATTAAAGGCTAATGGCATAGCTCCCAAGGTTAACGATGTAATGGCCAGTATAAAACATTCAATGCTTGTTCCTCCTCTCTATCCTATGCGATTTTCCCAAGTAGCTATGTTCCATCTCTTCTACTGCATCATACTCTCCAAGTTGGATAAAATTTATCCTCGAATTTTCACTAGGCTACGCAATATCCACTATGAATTAATCATATAAGCCATTTGAGATTGAACTCTTGTGTTTTCCGCTGTACAAACCATATATGCGTGAGCATGCAGTTGCTTCAGAGTTGGTGTTTTTAAATATATCTAAAGTCTATCCAAATTTTCTAGTAGAACAACGTTGCTATCACAACTAGTTAGAATTAAAGGAACCTTTGCTATCTCGGTAATGTGTTATAGGATGAAATAAACCCATGGTCTTCGATGAAAGTGATATTGACATCCTTAAAAAGAATTAAGGGTTTGATTCCCTTTTGATCATAAGATAATCCATTCACCTTGCCATCACCTATGAGAATCTCTTCTTCTATGTGTTTTGTATCAAATATTGGTTCTCCATCCCTTCCAACCTTAAAGACAACACTATATTTCTCCTTGACTACCCTAAGAGTCATACACGACCTCCTATCCGGCAAATTTACCCTGTCGTCTCCAGTTATAAGTTCTTCTTAAACATGTTCCTCGTCATAAATTGGATCACCATTACCTCTTACTTTAATTTCCTCATCCTAATTCTCATCAACAAACAGTGTCTCTTTCTTTGCTTGCAAACCACCATGAAATTCTGGGATCTTTGTCCTCATCCCTATTTCTGAAGGCCCATGATCTTACTTAACACACGGCCGAGCCTGCTTGTGCGGTAATCCTTCATAATAACCTTCATCAATAAAAGAGGAGTCATGATCTGATTAGAGCTATGCAAACGGGTAATGTCGGCTAACCTGCCTCGCCCCGCATTAGCCCGCGGTTTATGTGGGCTAAAATTTTTAGCCTAACCAGGCCCGCGTGGGTTGGTGGGTTATGCGAGCTAGCTCACAAACCCGCTAATAGATATTTTTTTATTAAAAAATTATAAGAATTGAAATTGAAATTGAAATTTTTAATAATTTTAATATAGAATTTATTTCTTTTTATCTCACCAATTACTTACATATTAATCCAAGATGATAGTCGTGTATGAAAAAATTATAGCCTTCTATTTTGAAATTTTTTATTCCAACATAAAAAGATTTATTTTAACCAATAGAAATTAGAATTCATTCCAATTTTTTCCTTTGGTGTGGCAACGAAAAATACATAATGAAAATTATCAATTGCTATTGTGCTGCTTATTTTAAATAGAAGCATCTAAATATCAAATAAATATAAAAGAAAAAATATTGATAAAAAGACTAAGGATATAATAAACAAAAAAGTTGAAAGTTTAAAACATCACTCCCATAAAAATTACATAATCAACATTCAACAACTAAATAAAAAAAAAAGTAAAGTGAAAAGGAAATAAAGAGGGTAATGTATTAGGTTTTTTTTTTTTTTTTTTTTTTTTTTTTTTTTTTTTATAAAATTTATATTTTTTCTTTTTTTTTTTTTTTTATGTTTTTTTAAGTGCGGGTTCGTGGGCCAACCCGACTCGCAGCAGGTTGGCTTGCTTCAACCCGCAGGTTATGTGGGGCTGGCCATTTTTTGCCCGCACATTAAAAGGGATAACATTTTTAGGTCAACCCGTAATTTTTTGTGGTTTATGCGGATTGGCCCGCGTAACCCGCCTCACATGCACAACTCTAGCCTCTAGATCTGATTCCTCGAAAGCTACATCACGTCTCGGTTTGGGATTAAGGTTTCATCCCCATCTAGAGTTTTGATTTGTTTGGGTCTTCATCATCACACCTATTCTTTCTGTAAATCGATCCACCATAGCGCTTAATCGCCGATCGATTGTTTGCCTGATCCTTCGAACTAGATTATCATGATCGTAGATCTCTTCCATTGCAGCACGAGTTGGTTAGCTTGTCTCCAGGGTGCCATTGTTACCAAGAGCGAACGTGGCTCTAATATCAACTGACATAGTGGATTAATTTAGGGTTTATCACAAAGCCGTTGATTCGCTTACAAATACCGACTTGAGATCTAAAATGTCAAAAGCTATAATTGTCTTTATTTTGCCCTAGGGAGTGCAATATATATAAAACCTAAAATTTACTAAAAAAAGAAAATAAAAAAATCCTATCATAAACTAAATAAAAAGATATGGAAAAATCCTGATAAAAGATATTCCATAAAATCTAAAAATCTTATTAAATGATACTAAAAGATATTCTTTACAAATATTAAATGATATTCTAAAGACATTGAATGTATTATTAATTATGAAATTGAAAAATACAAAAGATGAGTAAAGTACGTCCCTCCAACGCCAATGGTGTAGAACTAAAGGCCGACGGCTTAACTCCCAAGGCCGGTGGTGTAAGGAATGGTATATAATATTTAATGCTTGTTACTCCTCTCCATCCTATGCCATTTTCCCAAGTAGCTCCCATCTTCCACTGCATCAGTTGGTTTCTTTTAAATTTCAAACTCGTTTCACATTAGGTTTATTAAATTTTATTATTTTGGCAAGAATTACATTTTCTAAATGTCGAATCCTACAAAACTATCAAATTTACTTTTACTTAGGAAAATTGATTTTTTTCTAAGTGATAAAGTTTATTCCTTTAGTATCCATTAATAATTCTTTGTCACATTTCTATTTTTTAATTATTATATTATTATATTATTATTATTATTTTTTAATTATTATTTTTAACAATTATTCTTTATCACACACATTTTCATCCCTTTACCTTTTTTTCCCTTATATTATTAAATAATTAAATTAACTAAAATAAAAAGAAAACTAAAACTTACCTGGAGGCAGTAGACGCATTTGGGTCAAACAGAGGATAGGATGAAGTCGCATGTGGGTCAGGTGTTACATGACTTACTCTACATATGATTTTGATGAGAATAAAAGTTATGTAAATCAAACACTAAATGCACTTTCTTGAGACTAATAAAATCAAAAGGCTTTTATACATGTGTGTGTGTTAGTATTTATGCTTGCAGGTTAAGGACTGGCGAGCAAATACAATTCACCAAAGCATAGACTTGATCATAGGTTTAATCCAAGGGCACAGTTCTTATTTCAAGGGAAACTTTATTATCCAAGGCATGCCTTGTGAATTGGGCGAGATGGTAGGAAAATTCACCAAAGCTACAGACTTGATCACAAGTTTAATCCAAGGGCAAAATTCTTTATTTCAAAGGGCAACTTTATTATCCAAGCATGCCTTATGAACTGGGCGAGACGGTAGGAAAATGGATCAGCAAGCAATAGGGCATAAAAGAGTCGTTACGCACATTTAATGCTTGATGTTTTTAAGATGTTATCTCCAACATATATTTGAATTTTGAAGACTTAAAAATATACTCTCGTTGGAAGATTCAAATAAATTTTTTAAGAGCCTTCATTTGCAAACAAACAAGTTTTAGATCCTCTCATAATTTTTGTACTCTTATTCATTATTTGCAAAAATCTAGAGAAAGAAAAATCAATTAGTGCTCTGTTTTTATATTTGTGAATTGTAAAAGAGCACCATGAAAGAGAGGATAATGCATATTCTTGATTGTTGTATTCAATGTGTAGCTATACTTGAGCATTTTTGTTTGAGATTATAAAGTGTGCGAAGTCCTCGGTTGGAGACGATTAGTGAAATCGTGGAGATTAGGAAGCGGGTTGAATTCCACCTTATATCTAGGCTTGATTTTTCTTTCTTTATCTCTTTATATTCTTTCTTACGCTTCATTATTGCTATTATTATTGTTTTAAAGATTAACTTGATCCTTTGCATGAAAAAATTGTCAATTAATCCTTTTTTTTAGGTTAAATACTCAATTTACCCTCCCTTCTTGAGTATTTTCCAGTGTGTTTTCAGGGTCGTTGGGTGGACTTATGGGTTATCGAATCTGATCTGGAGCAGATGGCCATCATTGGGCGAAATTGCCAATCTGGTGGTGCTGGGGGGATGTGGAGATGTCGGATAGACTGAACCAAAGATGAGGAAGACTCTAATGGGGGCTATTAGACACAAACGCGACCGTAGAGTTGTGTTTTGAAGGATGTAGATGGTAGCGGTAGCTTTGTTGGTTGGAGTTATCACCGTCATCCTAAAACTTCCCTAAACCTATCAATATAAAGCTAAACTTACTAGCAATCTCCCTACAACAACCAATTGATTCTAATTTCACTAGAAAAGCTTGAAATCAAAATCTTGATCTCAAAAATCTAATTTGTAGATTTCTTTTATTCAAGCTTTTGAAAGTGATTTCTTTTTTATTGCTCCTTCTAATAGCTTCCTCAAGCTCCTATTTATACTACTGGGGCTTAAGCAAAGTTGGAAAGACCCCTTAATGCCTCTTAATCAGAATTGTGAAAATTAGGGTTTTAAATGTAAACTTCAACAAATAATGAATTTGTGTTCTTTTTTTTTTTTTTCAAATGAATCTAGATGTATTCCTAAGTTTGTCCAGTCAACAATTAGTCAAAGGAAGCTTAAATGAGCTTCAATTCCATAGAAACCATGATTAAAGGTGATTGGAAGTTTGCTAGCTACAAGTTTTTCCCCAAAGTTTATGATGATTTTGGCCTAATAAATCTATGAATCGAGTCCAGTTTTTTGCCTCGATTCGTAGTATTACATGCCTACTCTATGATTTCATCATCAATTTGGTGAAATCATGCAGTTAATCGGGTAAAAAATGGAGATGAACATGACCTTTCAGCTTAGTGGACACATGAATAGTGGAGGAGATGGATGTACAAGATGATGCTGACATCATTCATGATGTTAGCTCACCCAATGGTAGCATGCCATGTGGCATGTGGTGGTGAGGAAATAAAAGGCTTGATTTTGCCTTTGCCAAGATTCAAACCCCTGTCCTCTCCTAATGCATATAAAAAACTTATTGATACAGGTTGTTGGCTTATGCCTTCACAAGACTTGGACAAAAATTGTATATAAGGCTTGATGCTTGGACTTAATTAAATGGACCAATCCATTATGGGCTTTTTAATTATGTCTAGGGTTTCTTTGTAATTGAAATCAATATTATGTTAAGCCCATTACTTTATTTGATATTATAAACCTATTATATTAATTTTATTTTTTAAAAATATTTTTTTAAATTATTTATATATATATTTTTATTTTTATTATTTTATAATTAATTTTTTTATTTATGTATTTTTATTTTTATTTTCATTTTTTAAAAAGGTGACTTGTGGGCTTAATACAATATTAATTTTTATTATAAATTGAAGCCTTAAAAAGGCAAAAATACGGTATCTACATAACTCTCATAATTCTTCCAAAATTAGATTTAATTTTACTTATTTCCGTATAACCAATTCACCTCTTTTTTGATTGTTTATCTAAGACTTCCATTAGCTTTTATACTTAAATGTATAGAGACTTCTAATCAAGCAGACTTATGATGCATTTGATAGCAGTAGCAATCAAGTTGTTAAAGAATTCTTTCTCTAACCATGTATTCAATCAACCTTATTAGATCAAAATTGAATAACTACCTTTTCCATGTAATATGCAATTATCGCATTTGGTTTTATAAGGGCTGTTCCACTAAATTTTTATATTGCAAATAAAAGAGTTATAATTTCCTTTTTACTTTTTTGGATGCAACTATAATTTCTTTATATGATCAAATAAATAGTTCTTTCTTGAATTTTTTTACCATATTTTCAAACCTACTCATGTGTCCTTAAACCGAAAATCAAACTATGGATTCAAATTTGTTAGGGAAAAAAAACTATGGATTCGAATAAGGGTATACAGTAATTTTAGATATATTATTAATATATTACTAATGCATTTTAGTATTATTAAACAAAATTATAACTATTAATTTTTTCAATATTATTTTGTTTAAGAATTTCAATTTTATTACTATCTCATTCCATTTATGAACAGAATTTGCCATTAGAGTGCATTTTTTTTTTTGGCCCAAGCCATTAGGGTATTTGTTTCACATATTTTGGGCCTTTTATCTTCATTATTTGCTATAATGAAAGTCCTAGAAAAGTTAAAGATTTTGTAAATCAACAAGAGACAATTATTAGTATCTTTTAGTATCAAGAAATAGCAAGAAACAAAATGGTTGTTCAGAGCTGTTGTCGTAGTTATCATCACAAAAAATGCTCATGGAAAATGATTTCCATTTTCAAAAAGATGAAACAAATTTCCTCCTTTTCTCATTAGTTTTTTTTTTTTTTTTAGAATTTTATTACAATCTTTCACACCGTCATCTTATTGTTAAAAACATTGATATCCCCAGTATTTGGAGATTACTGTAATTATATTTCACAGTTGTTAAATTTAAATTATACTAATATGGAAAAAAAATTTTAATTCTTTTTTTATTTTTTCTGTTAAATGAAGCACCCTTAATATATGTTCACTTAATTTAAATGCATTAAAGTTATAAGAACTTATCTAGTATTATAAACATTGGAGTACAGAATATACTTCCAATAATAAAAAAAAAAGTCCTCGAAGCCCAAAGCCAAGGAAGGAACCTCAGACCTAGCATTCGTAAAACATAGAATATGGTCATACACTAATTAGGTGATATGATCCTTCGTAGGCGTGCGGATCCAGGTGTTGTATACACGGCTAGAAGACTTTGTTTCGCAGAATTGAATGAATTAGGATAGAAAAACTAGGAGGAAAAAACGTTGAGGAATGAATTATCAAAAAATTTAAATTTTTTACATGTTTGGATAGTGAAGATGAGGAAAATGGATGGAATCTTAATTATTATAAAATATAAAATATAATAAATTGTAAATTTCTTATATGCCTATAAAAATGATAAGTAATTTTTTAAAAAGAACGATATAATAGTAATTAAAAAAAAATTCTGTTCCCTACTAATTCTCTTAATTTTGGAGACGATAAAAAAATAGTGAGACCTAGGAAAAATATTACATTAATTTTTCTTCCTCGTCTTTTCCTCTCAAACAAACAAAGGAATGTAAGTGAAGAGGGAGTTAAAACTTGCCCATTTTATCAGAAGACCATTGTTAAAAGTTCATACCAATGAGTTACCGCGGCTGGCAATCGATTACACTCTTTTAATGTCATAATCTAATTCTTCCCTAAAATCATAACACCAATTTTAATGATTTATGATTTCTATATCTTATGATCTATTATGTTTATAAATCTTAGTGGAGTGAGGTTGCACAATTTGATAGAATGATCACCACACAATTTGAATACAAATTGTATAAACCATTTCTCTATATACAGAGAATGAATTTGTATTTATCAGATAAAAACTGTCCTCTATTACCATTCCCATGTGTATTTTTATAGGGTAATGGTAGTTAGTTACAATTTATATTCTTCCTATCATATGTTGCTAGGTGGCTTACAACAAAAATCATGAAATAACAATTTGTAACAGAATCCTAACAAATTGTATCGTGAAATGTATATATCACTTTATTATTTGCTCCAGCAGCCCATGGAATGGCCCTTACCTGATTGTTCAGCCCAATTGCAATTTACTCAGCCCATGCCGAGTACTCCCCTCTTCCGATAGATTTCCTTTTTTTCCCAAAGTCATATGTTCCAACTGAACTCTCTCATTGACCTTCCCTACTTGCATGTTCCTCGTGGTAACCCTAATCCTTGCGTTTCCTCCTTCATCCTCCTCACAACATTTTCCCTCCCTTTAAGAACCCTTGTCCACAAGGGTTGGTCTTTAAAACCTCAAAGCTAAGTCCGAGTAGAATTCCCAAGTGGACTCGCTTTCTGGTTGTTTCTCCCATTTGACTAATATAAGGTGTCTGCTTGCAGGTCTCCTCTTGACAATGCGTCGATCCAGATATTCGGATTTCCCATGCCTCGGTGCTTGCAGATCTGGTAGATCCGTGGTGGTTGAGTGATAACCTGGTACAAAGCGCTTTAACTATGAAACATGGAACGTTGGATGGATGGTAGAGTTCGGCAGAA
Source organism: Combretum micranthum (assembly GCA_024138025.1). NCBI lineage: Eukaryota > Viridiplantae > Streptophyta > Magnoliopsida > Myrtales > Combretaceae > Combretum > Combretum micranthum. The sequence continues at coordinate 110,798 of JAMXBD010002551.1, forward strand.
GATCTAATTGGTAAGCCACTTCCCCTATCTTGTCAACAATTTTAAAAGGACCATAGTATTTAGGACTGAGCTTGTTGATTCTGTGCTTTTTGAGGCTATGTTTGATAGGGTTGTAACTTAACTAGGACTAGATCTCCTATAAGAAATGTCATCTCGAATCTTTGTTTGTCGGCTAAGAGTTTCATTCGCTCTTGTGATTTCTGTAAGTGAAATTATAGAGTTTAGATCTGAGTTTCTCTATCAGCTAGCATGTGGTCGACCAAGTTATTCCTAGAATCTCCAGGAATATAGGGTAAATGCAGTGGTGTGGATAACCGTACAAAATTTCAAAGAGAGTTGTCTTAGCTCTGAGTGATAATTAGTGTTGAACCACCATTCTGCTAGTGTTAGGTACTCACTCCACTTCTTAGGTGTTTTGCTAGATACACACATGAAATAGGACTCTAAGCACTTATTCACAGCTTCAGTCTGCCCATCCGTTTGTGGGTGGTAGGCTGAAGAAAGTTTAAGTTCCACTCCTTGTAATTTGAAGAATTCTTTCTAGAAATGACTTATGAAGATCAAATCTCTGTCGCTTACTATAGAATTAGGTAATCCGTGCAGCTTGAACACATTGCCCAGATATAACATAGCCACTTGTGGGGCTGTGTAAGGGTGGGTTAGACTCATAAAGTGTGCATATTTACTTAGCCTATCCACCACTACCATGATTACCTCCTTTCCATGTGACTTTGGTAAACCTTCAATAAAATCCATGGAGACATCTGTCAAACATCCACTTGGAATGGGCAGAGGTTGTAATAACCCAGGTGTAGCTACATTTTCATACTTATGCCTTTGACGGACACCACACTCCCTAACAAACTGTCTGACGTCCTTCTTCATACTAGGCCAATAATAAGTTGAATGTAGCCTTTTAAAAGTTGCTTGAGAACCCGCATGCCCACCATAGCTAATCCTTCATGATAAAGTGATAGTAACTTCCTTCTTAAGTCCCAATTGGGACCCACAACAACTTTGCCATTCCTTCTTAGCAATTCTCCTTCCCAGGTATAATTTTGGACTTGCTTTCCCTACTGTAGCTGCTCTAGTATGTTATGATATAGTTCATTTGTAGTGACACTTTCCTTGATGGATTCCATAATTTCTATGGACAGATTAGTAACATAAGTGAGTGTCTTCAACCCTACAAAACCTGTACGAGATAAAGCATCGACAGCTAAATTAGTCTGACCACTTTTGTATTGGATCTCATAGTCAAGGCCAAGTAGTTTAGTCAACCACTTTTGTTGGCTAGTTGTGGTCACCCTCTGTTCTAATAAGTACTTTAAACTTTGATGGTCTGTTTTGATAATAAAATGCCTTCTAATCAAATAGTGCCTCCATCTATCTACTGCTTGCACTATGGCCAACATCTCTTTTTCATAGGTGGACAGTCCCTTCTGTCTTACCCCAAGTGCCTTACTTAGGAAAGATATGGGATGCCTTTCTTGCATGAGTACCACTCTTATACCATCATCGCTAGCATCAGTTTCGATGATGAAGGTCTTGGAAAAATCACGCAGCCTGAGAACTGGTGCTCGGGTGAGTGCTTTTTTTACCAGTTTGAAAGATCTGTCAGCCTCTAAGTTCCATTCAAATCCATCTTTTTTTAACAATTGAGTGGGGGGCTTAGTCAGAACACCATATCCTTGAATAAACCTCCTATAATACCCAACAAGGCCTAGGAATCCTCTTAACTGTTTGACATTTAATGGTCGTGGCCAATTGTGAACAACTTCTATCTTCTTAAGGTTAGTAGTGACTCCTTGTTTGGAGATGATATGCCCTAGATATTCAATGTGTATGGCTCCAAAAACACATTTACTTCGTTTCAGATAAAATTTTTTCCTTCTTAGTACACCCAGAACAAGTCTTAGGTGTTTAGCATGCTCATCCAATTCTTTACTGTAAACTAGTATATCATCAAAAAATACTAGCACAAACTTCCTAAGATAAGGCCTGAAGAGGTCATTCATCAACCCTTGAAAGGTGGAAGGGGCATTGGTTAGGCCAAAAGGCATAACGGTGAACTCATAATGCCCTTCATGAGTTTTGAAGGCTGTTTTGTAGATATTAGTAGGATTCATCAATATTTGATGATGACCTGACTGCAAATCTAACTTACTAAAATAACTTGCTCCAATAAATCATCAAATAAATCTTCAATCAAAGGAATTGGATAACTGTCCTTATTGGTAAATTTGTTGAGCTCACGATAGTCTACGCACATCCTCCATGAGTTATCCTTTTGCTTGACTAGTACTATCGGAAAGGAAAAGGGGCTGTGACTGGGTTTGATTGTGCCCTGTTCCAAGAATTCCTGTACCATGGCTTCCAACGTACCTTTTTGGGTAGAGGAATGTTTGTAAGGTCTTAAGTTGATCGGTTGAGTTCCTTACTGTAGATGGATTAGATGTTCATGATCTCTAAGAGGTGGTAATGAAGTTAGTGCCTCAAAGAGATCATGAAATTCCTCAAAAAAGTTCCAACAAACAGGGGGGTATTTTATGATCACTTGTTTCTTCACTCCCAATTCGTACTCTAGAAATTAACCAGCATTAAACTCCCACTTCAGGTGAATCCTTCTTCATTAATTTCGCTAACCCTTTGGCATCCAACGATTTAATAGTATCTGTCAACCCATGTAGTTTACATCGTTGGTTGTTATGAGTGAATTCCATTGTTAATTCACAAAAGTTCCAATTTATATTACCCAACATCCTCAACCAGGGTATACCCAACACGACATCATCACCATCTAAAGGTAAAATATGTACATCAACTTCAAACATGATGCCCTGCATTTCTAGTTTAAATTGCGGTATATAGCCTTTGGTAAACATTGGAGTACCATTAGCTAATGATACCTTAACCGACTTGGAATGCTCCACCTTACAAGATAACCTTTTAGAAATCCTTTCATCTACGAAATTTAAAGAGCTACCCGAATCAACAAAAACTCCCAATCCTCTCCTCTTATAAAAAGCCTTGAATCTCTTCATGTCAAACTCTTGCACTTGATTAATTGCACATGAAGACAACTTCGACAGTTCTTCCTCTAAGGGTATTTCATCCTCTTGTTCTTCTGTTCCCTCCATGCCTTCATCTATATCCTCTATTATCAGTTTCCTAAAGATCTTGTTCTTACACCTATGTCAGGATCGAATCCTCATCACTCCAAAAGCATTGTCGTTTCCTTCTTTTCTCATCAATTTCCTTAGGAGTTAAGCGACAGGTGGAACGATTCTGAGAAGTGAAGGGTGGTTGGTTTAGGTTAGCATTTTTTGTGAGAGTGGTGTTGGTATTGTTAGGTTTGGTGTTTTGTAAATAAGAGTTGGGTTGAGCTTTTGGTAAGTCAGTATTTTTAGTGTTTGTATAATGGCTAGAATGGTTGTTGGTGAAAACTGTAGGCTGGGGAACACGGGTAAGTCTATGAGGATACTTGGTGGCATTTAATGTGGTTTCTTGTAATTTAGCTAACGTAAATGCGTATAGGAGAGTTTGTGGTTGAAACATTCGTACAGGGTACTAAATTTCTGGTTTTAGGCCACTCAGGAACTGCTGATTTTTGGTTTTCATGCAAGGGTACTAAGGTTACAAGGTATTCAAATTCCACCCAATACTCCTCTAGAATTCCCTATTGAACTAATTCCTTAAGTGCAGCCATGGGTCATGAAATGTTCCCGAACCGAATCTATGTTGTAACCCTATCACAAATTCCTCCCAAGTAATAGGAGTAGAAGAAACCCAGTTTTGGACAAAAGAATGATACCAGTGTAAAGCTAAGCCCTCTAAATGCATTGTAGCCACTTTAACCCTCAATTGATTAGGTGTAAGATCCAACTCAAAGAAATGCTCTGCTTTAATTAACCATGATTTCAAATCTTCACCAAAAAAAGTAAAAAACCTAAGCGGTTTGCTAATGAATGTGATCGATGAGATGTTACCTCCATAGCGACAGGATCATGCGCAACAGCCTTGGCTTTATCTAGACGAGAACCACTCGGAGAGGTACCAGCGCTAAACGTATCACATAGGCTACCAAACTGCATTTGATTTGGAATATTGACATCACGCATCTTCTTTTGCAGGTCACCCAGTGTTGCTTCGTAACTGTCTAGTGTGGTTTGCTGTTGTTTAAACAGCTTAGTGAAAGTTTTGAGCAGCCTTTCTTCCTGATCCTTGAGCAACATTTTGACGGATTCCTCCATGTTTTCAGTTTAGCGAGTCTCAACCATCCACCCTTCAGTTGGCTTTGATACCAGTTGAAGTGAGGTTGCACAATTTGATAGAATAATCACTCAACAATTTGAATACAAATTGTATAAAACCTTCTCTCTAGATACAGAGAATGAATTTGTATTTATCAGATAAAAACTGTCCTCTGTTACCATTCCCATGTGTATTTTTATAGGGTAATGGTAGTTAGTTACAATTTATATTCTTCCTATCATATGTTGCTAGGTGGCTTACAACAAAAATCATGAAATAACAATTTGTAACAGAATCCTAACAAATTGTATCGTGAAATGTATATATCACTTTATTATTTGCTCCAGCAGCCCATGGACTGGCCCTTTCCTGATTTGTTCAGCCCAATTGCAATTTACTCAGCCCATGCCGAGTACTCCTTCTTCCGACAGATTTCCTTTTTTTCCCCGAAGTCATATGTTCCAACTGAACTCTCTCATTGACCTTCCCTACTTGCATGTTCCTCGTGGGTAACCCTAATCCTTGCGTTTCCTCCTTCATCTTCCTGACAACACTTAGCGATTTGAAAACTGTAAACATCAAGTTAATGATGTTTTGTCAGTAGCATTAATAATTATTTTTTAATGTGTCTATCGTTTTTTTTCCTTTTACTTTCATCCCTCATATAGTATTGTATTATTTTTTTATGGGTTTAATGCCCCCTTTTAATTTTTTTTATTCTCATAAGAGAAATACATGTATTTTATGGAAGATATTATGACAGGCAAAGAGATTGTGAATATTTATTTAAGTGGCCTTGGTACCAAGCTTTTCATTATTATTTACCTTTTGTATCCCTCTATGTAATCAATGTTGCTTTTTTTTTTTTTTTTTCAGTATATATAATTCATCTTTATTGGAAGGGAAAAAAATCACGATTTTAAAAACTATAATAGGAATGATAACTCCCTTTTTACTGAAGTCGGCAAACTGCTAGTATCTAACTTATAGAAAGTTTCCAAGCCACGGCCCTTCCCAGTGCTAAAAATAATGTGGTGATGGACATGAAGTAGAGCATCTTGTAGAAAAATAGCTCGTTTTGGAGAAAGAAGATAATTTTAATGAATGATAATTTTTTTTTTTCAAATAGTATAAAGTTGTTTAACACAGATTGTCTAATTTTTATCAATATCGTATCTGTATTAGATCTGAAGCTCTAACTTATCCGTATATATCTGTTTGATCCATTTATGAGTAAAATTGAAAGTTTTTAATTGATATATGTTTTTGATAAATATTGATTTGAAAATAATAAAAATATAATATCAAAATGATCAAAATATAATAAAGCATACAGACCTTTACAAATGGTACGATTAACTATACGTAGCCAATAATTTCAGGGCGAGAATAGATCATTTTATTTATCAATTAATTTAATAGTTCATCTATCCACTTCTCATACAATTTTTTCTTTTTTAAATTTTTTTCCCATGTGTGCTGCCACTTTTCATAAGCACTTATTTTATATAAAACACCATTGTGCTGGCATCCATAAATAGATAGAATAGGACTGCTATATGTTGCGTAAACAAGTTTAATTAGACCTTGAAACAATAGACCATGCTTCATTTTTTAACGCGCCGATGTTTATAAATTCCAAGCATTTCATTTGGGTATTGGATTTGAACTTATCACAAGTTATCACCCTTGATCATTGAATCATAAATTGACCTGACCGGTCCAAAGCGAATTGAGAATTTTGAATTGCCGAGACGAAAATTTTTTGCCTCTTTTAGCTATTTTACCACCGGTATTTCAAGTCTTTGCATCACATTTGATTTATCCACAATGGTTGGTTAAAACATTATAAGAAAATTGATATTCTTTGAATATAAAATTTTGTTATAAAAATAATTGTTACTGATTTTATTTATAGAAATACAACTTATCTTACCGGTTTTCTATCATAGAACTTTTGTCTCTAAAGACCGGTTTTTTAATAGTGAAATATATGAGAAAAATCATATCAATTTATAGGCATTAAAAAGAAAAGATATTAAATAATTAAATAAATAAATTATTTATAAGATTGTTTAATAAAAAATTTTTTCTCCATTCTATGGTTAACATTTATAAAAATGAATAGACATATAACTCTATAGCAGATTGAAGTGTTTGGTTTTGAATACGAGATAGTAGACATGCCCTTAGAGCAGGTCGGGTTCGATCCGTGACTTGACCCATCGAGTTCGAGTAAAAAAATAAGAGACTTGGAACCGTCCCGAGGAGGGGGACGGGGTGGGTCTACCCGTGGACTCATTGGGTCCGAGACGGGTTTGACTCGTCCCATTTACATTAATTTTTTTAATTTTTTTAAAATTTTGCATGGAGGAACCGTACGAACCTGTATAGGTTTGCTTTGCAGGTAAGATCCATCCCATCGAGTCAAATCCATTGCCATGCCAGGTTGAATCCTGATTTGGACCTGACCTGGAGGCATGTCTACAGGATAGGATATAAAAACAATATAGTATGAATATAATGAGAATAATATATTGTACAACCTCATTGTACCATGTTTGGTGTTTTTAATATAGAATAAGATTTATTATGTTTTTTTATTTGTCATATACAAGTATACAATAGAATAGCGAGTTTGATATTATTCTATCTATATTATTTTATTTTAATCCAATCACTATCTACCACTATTGCTAGCTTTATCGTTGACACTATTATCTTTATATGACTACCACCACTATGGCACTATTAATACAATTAATGATACTTGTGGTTTGATGCTAGTGCTTGAATTATAGTATTGAGATGGCGACGATGATGGTATATTATGGTATTAATATGATCATGGTGGTGGTGGCTTGATGCTAATACCGTATTAATATGGTGGTAATCGTGGTCAAAGTAGCAAATGCAAATGGTGGAAGTAGTAGGGTGATAATGAGATGGTGATGTTAATGTTACTTTAGGGGTCTCGATTAAGAAACATTATTTATTCTATTCTAAGGGTTTTTAACCACTAAATTGTAGTAACAAAAATCTTAATTTTTATCTAATTCCTATGGAAAGTTTTATCTAATTCTAGATTTAGGTCTATTTGAATTGTCTGATTTTTATCTGTATTTATATTTTCTTTGTATTTAATCTATTTGATATGAGTAAAAATATTTACTTTTTATTTGTATATATTTTTTAATAAATATTTATTTAAAAACAATAAAAATAAAATGTTAAAACCACCGGAAATCAGACGAAACAATAAGACCCTTATTTTGCATATCAAAGTTAGTGTCTCTAAATTCTGCAATCCAAACACTCATTATAAAACCTTCAAATAATTTCTCTATGCCCTACTTGTATTCTCCGTCCGTACACATAAAAGCAACGAATCCTGGTAACCGTGGGTACAATTGTTGGATCTTTCATTCACGAGCAAGCAACGTCAATCCCAAGACTCACTGTACACTTGGATACGTTCTCAAGGACCTCACCTCAAGGTCATCGATGGTGTTTTCACTTGCAGACTAATCAATGTCAATCCAAGCATTTCCTTAGCCTTCATTCTTATATATGTAAATATATATATATATATATATTAAAGTGAAAATGGGTAACATTTCCAATTGCTTTCTTGATAGAAGTAGATTAGTTTACCCTCTAGTCTTCCCTATCTTTCCTCATTCTTCCTCTAGACTATAAGACTACAAATTCATTTTCTTAGTAATTTCTCATTGCTTCGAGAAGGCATGATGAAGCAACTAGAAGACTAAGCTGCTAGGTATTGTAAAAAGAGGAAACGCAATGGAATATAAAAATTTTACAAAATGTATAACATGATACATATAATATGTAAAACGAAAAATAGAATATATAAAATAAAGAAACGTACATTTTCTTATAATGTTAATATCGTCTCTTGCTGCAAGTAAAGTTCAACTATTTGGCTACCGAACGTGATAAAAAATTATAAATCATAAATAACTATAAATTGGTCACTGCTTAATTAAATCTCTTCATTAAGATATTTTTATTGAGTCACTACATAAAATATCATTGTTTAATGATTTTAATTGGTTTTCAAAATAAATTAGACTCAATAAATCCTATGGCTATGTACCACCTTATCTCAACTAAGGAGCTTGTGAATATCATCTCTAATAATTTCCCATTCATATAAAGAAGAGGCCAATGATATTAACAGTGTGATATTCTTTATTTATTGGTCACGTCTAGTGTATTCACTTACCTTTGAGTATCGACTTGTATAATTTTGAATACTTTTCTTGGTCCAAGAGAATGATTTAAGTTATATAATGAGTTGGTTTAGATATTTACAGCCCCTATTGGTATTTATCTATTGAAGGAGAATTTCAAATGTATAATGTCATAGAATTCTAATTATAATATATCTTATTATTATTCTAGACATTCTCAATTATATATGAGACTTTATTGTTAAATATATATACAAGTATACTTACCTTTTATTAATAATATTCATAAATACATAAAATGTCTTAGTACAATTACAAGATTAAGTGTATTGTTGATACAAAATTTATATTACATATTCTTTTATTTTTTGGTACTCATCTTAGTATTTTTAACATAATCATTGTCTATATTACATTTTATAAGTATCTCCAAGTTTATCCTTTTCCTCTCGATTTTCATATTGTTTCCGACCTTTTTATAATTTTTCCTTGTGCTCGATTCAGCATTAATTTTGGTATCATAGCTCAGGCCTTCATTTGGTGTTTTTTATAGAGCCCAAGCTTACCGTCTCTCCTTGTACCAAAATCGCCTTTCTTCGCTCCTGACTTTTCCAAATGTCCCAAGTCATTATAATGTATTTGGCATTGTGATACTACTACATATATCCCTTATAGTTTGGGTATATTTTTAGAATATATTCTACTTATTAGTAAACTTTCATTTAACTGCTATGGGCACTCGATTTTTCAAAATAGTCTAATATACCATTCTATTAACTTTCTAATCATTAGCATTAAGAAATCCTAGACACTTATGATAATCATTTCTCTTGGTAAGATGTGTATGTATCATTCTATGTATAAAAAATATTAAAAATTTGTTCCTTTCTCTTTTAAAATCCAAATGATATATATGTGTGTGAATATTTAGCCATGATACATTTAAAAATAAGAAATTATATTTAGTTTGTAGGACTTTAAAATAGGGATCTATCATGTAAATCCACTATAATATGGTATGATAGATTTTCAGTTGCCATATTATTAAAAAGTATTTAAAATGCTCAATTTGAGCTACCTGAAGAAATTGAGTGATTATGGCAGGTAAAATGGAAGATGGGTAAATATATATATATATATATATATATATCTATATAACATTGGGAAAAAAAAAACAGCTTAAACGAGTCGTAATTCAAAAGTTCAAATCGTAGAGTAGAAAAAATATCGAAGAAGGAGAATGACTTTAGAAAAGATGAATATGAAGCAAAGACAAAGCTCAAATTTGATTTTTTGGTGTTGAAGAGTCTAGAAGATGACGAAGTAATCTCTCTCTCTAAAAACTGTTTAATCCAAGTAAAATCAAAGAGAAAAAAAACTTAGATTTGAGTTTCTAGTATTGAAAAGTCTAAGAAAGTAGCAAACTTTTTTTACGATCGATACTTTCTCTCTCAAGATTCAAAGAAGATGAGCTAGATCTCTCTAATACATTTTGAATTTGAAGCAAAATCAAAGAAGAAAAAGGTCATATTTGTATTTCTAGTGTTGAAGAACCTAAGAAAGTAGCAAAATGTCTTTTCTTTTTTTGATGGTGGTGTAGTTTTCGAGTTGAAGAGTTATAGTTTGTCCCTCTAGCAACTCCAAGATTCAACCAATCACCATCTTCAATTGCCTTCGACTACCACAAACCACTCTTTCTAACCACCACTTTGGTGGATTGTAAAGCTAAACATCCCTAGTTAGTAGCGATTTGTGTATCGCAATGGACACCTGAGCTTGTGATCTTTGCATGTTTGGGAAGACAACCAAAAACACTATGTTGGTAATTATATTTTCTTTTTTTTTTGACTATTTATTAAATAATTCTTTAAAAAGCAAATAATTGGAAAATATATTCACTCGATCAACTGAGGGTTGTCCATGTGTACTTTCCAATTAGGATTGTACAAACAACATATTAATGTTTATGAGACACGTACTGGCATACTATTAGGCAATTCATCCACATGTTTAGACAAAACAAATGGTGTTAAATTAGGTATGAAAAGTGTGTAAGAAAATTTTATTTAGATACCTGTTTGAAGTAGATTCTTAGCTAATATACTTTGAGTATTTTGGAATTGTGGTCCACTCTAGTATGAGCTAGATGGGCTTTCAAGGTTAACGATCCTTAGGCCTACAAAATGGAAACCACTTAGTGGGTGTCAAGGGTGTATAGTATGGCCATTTTGACGTTTAAGTCAATAATTGGATAAGGACATGTAATAATAGGCTAGAGTAAGAGTGGAGAGGGTAAACCTAACTCCATAGTTGCATAGTAGGCTTGTATAGTTAATTACGTTTTCCCAGTTAGGATAGTGGATTTACTCATGATAAGATACTTCCTCTTTTTTATTCATAAAAGTATCTTTACGAATTTTAGGCAAGTGTAATATGGTTGTTTAGGAATCATTCTAAAAACATGCTTTATTTAGGAAAGTTGCAATTTTAATTGTCCCCTTTATCGATAGTAACAAGATAAGGTAGGTTTCTTTAGGAGAATGAGATTGTCAAAAAGAGCCTATAGGAGCTTGAACACACCCTGTTGTTACGCATTTGTTTAGTGTAGTTTAGAGCGGGGGTTGGTTAACACAGGCAAAGAGGCTATAAGAACTTATATTTATACCTTATCTTATAAATAATAATACATAAATTCTAAGATAAACAACTTATCCTATATAATGCGGAACATGGACTCTATACGATCTACAAAGTATATGGCATCCATTGAACTTGGAACATTTTTTATAAATATTTTCACTATAATTAAGTAAATTTCAACATATCCATGTCTTCACAAATTTGTAGCCAGCATATTGATTCGTTAATTTATCATGTGATGCAAACAAAGTGGCAGAGCTATTTTTGAAGAATCTGGACTCCTCCAAGAAGCATCGGAAGACTAGGGCGAAGAAGCCGCCGGCGTAGCCTTGAAGATTGGACCTACGCCGACCAAATGGAGGTTTACGCCGCCGGCGTAGGAGGCGGCGTTGGTCTTCCTTGAAAACGTCCCGAGAGCAAGAACAATTATGCAGGCGCATTCAATAGAGAGAGGAAGCTTTTATTTTTTTTAATAGCTTTTATTTTTGTATTTAATTTCTATCTTTATTAGCTTTTATTTTTAGGTTTTAGATTTCCCATGTATAGTCAATGGTCTTTATTGACAGGTTTGACTATATTTATTATTTGTCTTTTTGGTTTCTCATGTAACAGTATAAATAGCTTTTAAGGCTTTGTAAAAGGGAGATACTTTTGATATTTTTTTTACGATATTTGATATTTTGAGAGAGATTTCTCTTGTAAAGATTGCATTTTGTTGCTTTCTTTGAATCTTGATTCATCCGTTGTGTTTGGATCAATTATCTCGCTTTCTGTGCTGCGTCAGAGTGTATCAGAGCAAGGTTAGAATCCTGTGAAGATGTCTTCAAGCGATGGTGCTGATAGCAATCGTGTTCGTGGCGGTGTCCATGATACGGAGTCCAAGGGGCTGAGGTTCCTAGGGCGACAAATGATGCTGTGGATCGAGAATCCGACGAGTTGAGGAGCGTCTTGAGGATTTGATCCAGCGTTTTGACGCTTTGGCAGAGGTTGTCAACGGGGGTAGAGAGATTGGTGTGGGCGACCAGGGGTAAGGGAGCCTACGGTGGTCCGATTAATCGACTTGCCACTATAAATCGGTGGCACAGATTTCCGATGAGGAATTTGAGGAAGAGAGGAATTACTGTTTAATGAGAGACGGCCGCAGAAAAGAGTGGTGATGATGGTGGTGGTAGATATAGAAGAAATTATTACGGGTATGATCAAGGCGATGGCGGGGACTTTCGTTTGAAGGTCGATATCCCTTGTTTAATGGCAACATGAACATAGAAGAATTCTTGGATTGGATAGCGGAAGTGGATCGATTTTTCGATTACATGGAGATACCGGAGGATAGGAGGGTGAGATTGGTTGCTTGCAGATTGAAAGGAGGAGCCTCTGCTTGGTGGGAGAGGTTGCAGCATAGGAGACAGAGGAAAAGGCAACCGTGAGAACGTGGTACCGGATGAAGCAACTCTTACAACGAGATTTTCTGCCTCCCGATTATGAGCAAATCCTATTCCAGCAATACCAGCGGTGTCGCCAAGGTCAGCGTTCGGTTCATGACTATACGGTTGAATTCATGAGATTAGCTGAACGGAATTATCTGAGGAAAGTGAAGGACAACAAGTGGCAAGGTATGTTGAGGGATTGAAGTTGCAGATTAGGGACAAAATTGGAGTGAATGTGATGAGGAGTTTAAACGATGCAAAGAATATGGCGCTAAGGGCTGAGATGATGATACAAGACAAAAGTAGTCGTTTTGAAGGAGGGAATAGAAAGTATGGGTTCGATAACGCCAGTATAGCAAGCCCATGACCGAGAAGCAAAAGAGTCCTGAGGAGAAGCAGAGTGGGAATAGCAATAAACGAGATGATAGGGCAATTGGTAAAAACCCATTGAGGCCAAGAACACTCCGAGAACAGAACAACCCTTATGCAAAACCTATCCTGGGAAAGTGCTTTCGTTGTAACCACCAGGCACAGGTCCAATGAATGCCCGAACCAGAAGAGTGTGAATATAGTGGAGCGGGATGAAGAAGAAGAGATTGCGAGCCCGATGGAGATGATGAGGGTTTTGAGGATGAGGAAGAGGATGTTGAACCATCCTATGTCATTAGGAAAATGATGTTGACACCGAAGCATGAGGACACACTCAACGACATCAGTTATTTCGCACTAGATGCACTATTGGTGGTAGGGTGTTCGATCTAATTGTGGATAGTGGGAGTTGTGAGAATATAATCAGTAGGACGGTTGTTGATCAGTTACAACTTCCAGTCAAAAAACATCCTAATCCTTATGTTATAGGATGGATAAAATCTGCCGAGAGGATAGATGTGAAAGAGAGGTGTCGAGTGCCATTTTCTATTGGCAAGTACCAGGATGATGTCTATTGCGATATTGTGGACATGGATGCTTGTCATGTGTTATTTGGACGTCCCTGGCAGTATGATCTGAATGCGCAACATGCGGGAAAAGAAAATTTATATAAGTTGGAGAAGGGTGGTATGAAATACACCTTGTTACCCCTTAAGGTAACAACGCTCCAAGAAGGCTAGAATTGAAAAGCGTTCCTTCCTGACCATTACTCAATCGAGAAAGGAGATGGAAGAGACTATTAAAGAATCCAGGGTTGTGCATGCATTGATTGGAAGAATGTTATGAAGGTGGAAGAGGATAGTAGAGAGGTGCCTGAATGTGTGAAGGAGGTGCTAGATGAGTTTAGAGGAGTATTACCTGATGATTTACCAGAAGGCTTACCGCCTCTGAGATATCCAGCCCAAATTGATTTGGTGCCTGGGCTAGCTTGCCAAATTTGCCACACTATAGGATGAGTCCGAAAGAAGCTGAATCTTTAGGAGAAGGTACAGGATTTGATACAAAAGGGGTTTGATACCAAGACTCCACAACATGCTGTGGACTTGATAAAACTACCAAAATCACCTGAGTACAGCACACCAGCGAAACATATGGCGGAAAATTGGCCATTAGTCACAGCTGAAATTAGAGAGAAGATTGAGAAGGCTAATGCCAATACAAGGCAAGTGCAGACAAGCATCGGAAGCAACAGTTATTTCAGTTGGGAGATCAGGTGATGGTGTTTTTGCGAAAGGAGCGATTCCCAGTGGGAAGTATAGTAAATTGCAGCCAAGGAAGTATGGTCCATATCAGATTGTAAAGAAGATAAACGACAATGCTTATGTTGTGGGGCTTCCTGACAGCATGGGATTTCCAAGACTTTCAATGTTGCTGATCTATTTCTTTTCCACCCTGATGATGTTCCTTTATATCCAGAAGAGAACTGGGGTCGAGTTCTTTGCAGGTGGGAGAGAATGATGCAAAAAAAGTGATAGAGCTATTTTTGAGAATCTAGACTCCTCCAAGAAGCATCGGAAGACTAGGGCGAAGAAGCCCCGGCGTAGCCTTGAAGATGGACTACGCCGACCAAATGGAGGTTTACGCGTAGGAGGGGCGTTGGTCTGCCTTGAAAACGTCCCGAGAGCAAGAACAATTATGCAGGCGCATTCAATAGAGAGAGGAAGCTTTTATTTTTTAATAGCTTTTATTTTTGTATTTAATTGCTATCTTTATTAGTTTTTATTTTTAGGTTTTAGGTTTCCCATGTATAGTCAATGGCTTTATTGACAGTTTGACTATATTATTATTTTGCCTTTTTTGGTTTCTCATGTAACGTATAAATAGCTTTTAAGGCTTTGTAAAAGGAGAGATACTTTTGATATTTTTTTTAGATATTGATATTTTGAGGAGATTTCTCTTGTAAAGATTGCATTTTGTTGCTTTCTTTGAATCTTGATTCATTCCGTGTGTTTGGATCAATTATCTCACTTTCCGTGCTGCGTCATCATGTGCACTTATTAAAAATCTATCACAAAATTTAGGTTTGTTCTATATAAAATTAATAACTACACCAATCCATTGAATATAATTTACAAATACAACATGATGGGATAAAAAAGAACAATAAAATAAAGTAAGACTTCAAATAATTTTTATCTAAACAACATGTCCGTCTTTGCATTTACAATTTAGCAAACGTTACACTTCAACATGAAGCTTACTTTATTATTTAATTAACTCTCCATACCTGAAGTTAATTAATTACATCAATTTAGTATGTAAATTTTTTATTTATATAATTAACTACTTAAATTTTGATAAATTTTACAATTAGATATTTGAAGTTTATATTAACTAGAGAATTGATACGTATATATTTTGATATTGGCTACCATATGTATCTTGTAAACTATACGCACTTATACCGACGTACAAACTCATGCGTTCGTGCATACAGTAATTGTGGAATTATATTTGATTTTTGGCATGCATGGTAACGTTTGAAAGAATTAACATTTGGACGTAAAAAAAGAATTCTCTCTTTCTAGCTCGACATGGTCATAAGTAATCAGATAGTATTGGAGGATGATAATAATCTTTGACGAGTCATGATGATGCAACTAGAAGATTAAGCTGTTAGGTTTTGTGAATAAGAGGAAATGCAATGGAATATAAAAATTTTGACAAAATTTACAACAAGATACATATAATATGTAAAACAAAAAATAGTATATATAAAAATATAGGAAACTTACATTTTCTTGTAATGTTAATATCATTTCTTGCTACAGGCAAAGCTCAACTATTTGACAACCAGATATGATAAAGAAGTTATAAATCATAAATAATTACAAATTGGTTACTACTTAATTAAATCCTTTCATTAAGATATTTTTGTTGAATCATTGCATAAAATATTAGTGTTTAATAATTTTACATGGTTTCCAAAATAAATTAGACTTAATAAATCCTATGGCTATATACCACCCTTATCTCAACTAAGGAGCTTGTGACTATCATCTCTAATAATATCCCGTTCATATACAGAAGAGGCCAATGATATTAACTGTGTGATATTCTTTATTTATAAGTCATGTCTAGTGTATTCGTTTACCTTGGAGTATCGACTTGTGTAACTTTGGATACTTTCCTCAGTCCAACTAGAATGATTTAACTTATATAACGAGTTGGTTTAGATATTTATAGCCCCTACAGGTATTTATCTAATGAGGGACAAATTCAAATGATAAAATGTCATGGAATTCTCATTTTAATATATCTTGTTATTATTCCAGACATTTCTCAATTATATATAAGACTTTATTGTGAAATATATATATATATAGGTAGAAGAGTATAGATATACAATAAAAACTTACCTTTTATTAATAATATTTATAAATACAAAAAATTTATTAGTACAATTACAAGATTAAGTATATTGTTGATATAAAATTTATATACCCATTTTTTTTATCCTCATCTTAGTATTTTTAATATAATCATTGTCTATATTACGTTAGTAATTATCTCCAAGTTTATCCTTTTCCTCTCGATTTTCATATTGTTTCCAACCTTTTTATAATTTTTCCATGTGCCCGATTTAGCGTTAATTTTGGTATCATAGATTACGCCTTCATTTGGTGTTTTTTTTATAGAGCCCAAGCTTACCTTCTCTCCTTGTACCAAAATCGCTTCTCTTCGCTCATGGCTTTTCCAAATGTCCCAAGTCATTATAATGTATAACTTATTTGGCATTATGATACTACTACATATATCCCTTATAGTTTGGGTATATTTTCATAATATATTCTACTTATTATTAAACTTTCATTTAACTGCTATGGGCACTCGATTTTTCAAATTAGTCTAATATACCATTCTAGTAACTTTCTAATCATTAACATTAAGAAATCCTAGACACTTATGATTTATCATTTCTCTTGGTAAGATGTGTACATATCATTCTATGTATTAAAATATAAAAAATATATTCCTTTCTGTTTTAAAATCCAAATGATATATATGTGTGTTTGCATGTGTGAAGATTTAGCCATGAAACATTTAGAAGTAAGAAATTACATTTAGTTTTTAGGACTTTAAAATAGGGATCTATCATGTAAATCCATTGTAATATGGCATGATGGATTTTCGGTTGTCATATTATTGAAAAGTTATTAAAATGCTAAATTTAAGCTACCCTAAAAAAATTGAGTGGTTATGGTAGGTAAAATGGAAGATGGGTGGTAATATATATGTATATATCTATATATACATATAACATTGGGAAAAAAAAAAAAAAAAACTAAAAAATGAGTGGTAATTCAAAAGTTCAAATCATAGAATGGAAAAAATATCGAAGAAGGAGAGTGAGTTTAGAAAAGTTGAATATGACTCAAAGAGAAAGCAGAAATTTGATTTTTTGGTGTTGAAAAATCTAAGGAAGTAGCAATTTTTTATTTTACAATTAGTACTTTCTCTATCTAGAAGATGATGAAGTAGTCTCTCTCTCTCAAAACCGTTTAATCCGAAGTAAAACCAAAGAGAAAAAAACTTAGATTTGAGTTTCGACTACCATAAACCGCTCAGTTTAACCACCACTATGGTGGGTTGTGTAAAGCTAAACACCCCTAGCTAGCTGCAATTTGTCTACTGCAATGGACAACTGGGCTTGTGATCTTTGCATGTTTAGGAAGACAACTAAAATCTCTACGTTGGCAATTATCTTTTCTTTTTTGAATATTTATTAAATAATTCTTTAAAAAGAAAATAATTGGAAAATATATTCATTTGATCAATTTAGGGTTGTCTATGTGTACTTTCCAATTAGGATTGTACAAACAATTTATTAATGTTTATAAGACAATTACCAGTATACTATTAGGCAATTCATCCACATGTTTAGGTGAAATGAATGGTGTTAAATTAGGTATGAAAAGTGTGCAAGAAAACTTTATTTAGATACCTGTTTGAAGTGGATTCTTGGCTAATACTTTGAACCTTTTAGAACTGTGGTCCACTCTAGTATGAGCTAGATGGGCTTTTAAGGTTAATGATCCTTAGGCTTGCAAAATGGAAACCGATTAGTTGGTGTCGAGGGTGTATATAGCATGGCCATTTTGATGCTTAAGTCAGTAAATGGGTAAGGATATGTAATGATAGGCTAGAGTAAGAGTGGAGAAGGTAAACTTGGCTTCGTAGTTGGCATAGTAGGACTTGTATAGTTAAGTACATTTTCCTAGTTAGGATAGTGGATTTACTCATGATAAGAAACTTCCTCTTTTTTATTCATAAAAGTACCCTTACGAGTTTTAGGCAAGTATAACATGGTTGTTTAGGAATCATTCTGAAACATGCTTTTATTTAGGAAAGTTGCGATTTTAATTATCCCCCTTGCCGATAATAACAAGGAAGCTAGATAAGATAGCTTCCTTTTGGAAGAATGAGATTGTCAAAATGAGCCTATAGGGGCTTGAATGTCTCTCTGGCCTACTAGTCTTGGGCTAGGTAAGTTGACCTGTATGGGGATGAAGTCTGATTAAGCTTAAGAGGCCGATAACAAAAAATAACTATCAACAGTACTAAATTAATTAATTAATTTTTAAAGTTTAAATTTCTAATTGCATATTTTATAAAAGTTTAGATACTATTTGCAATATTAATCTTTATTTGTCTTTTAGTCTATTTGACTCAAATAGGCAAAATTAACATACTTGAACAAAAACGTAAAATTTTGTTAAGTTTATGTATAGATTCAATTACAATTGTAAGAAATATAGAAAAAAAAAAACGAATAGTTTTATATACGAGTTAATTTGAAAGAACTTCATAAAATTATAAACTCGTAGGATCATCTAAGTAAAATAAAGATTTTGATAATGAGATGCCATGTATTAGTTAGCTTAAATTTAAAATGAAAAAAAATTAAAAGAAGGAATATTCATGGAGTATATCGTTCCTTTGATCTTCATGAATACATTATTTCGACTTTTTCCATTTTTGTAGAGAGAGATTGATATACTTTGTAGTTTATGTCTCCTCACACCTATTGTTACGCATTTGTTTAGTGTAGTTTAGGGCGAGGGTTGGTTAACAGAGGCAAAGAGGGTATAAGAGCTTATATTTATGCCCTATCTTATAAATAATAACGCATAAATTCTGAGATAAACAACTTATCCTATATAGTGCAGAACATGAACTCTATAGGATCTACAAAGTATATGGCATCTCATTGAACTTGGAACATTTTTTACAAATATTTTTACACTATAATTAAGTAAATTTCTTGACAACATATCCATGTCTTCACAGATTTGTAACTAGTACATTGATTCGTTAATTTAGCATGTGCACTTATCAAAAATCTATCATAAAATTTAGGTCTATCTATATAAAATTATTGCAATAATTTTACAAATACAACATCATGTGATAAAAAAAAAAACAATAAAATAAGTAAGACTTCAAATAAGTTTTATTTAAACATGTCCATTTTTGCAATATTGCAATTTAGTGAATGTTACACTTCACACAGGAAACTTACTTATTATTTTAATTAACACTCCATACCTGAAGTAAATTAATTACTGTAGATTTGGTATGTAAATTTTATATTTATATATAATTAACTACTTGAATTTTGATAAATTTTACAATTAGATATTTGAAGTTTATTCATTTCACGAGAAAAATTGTATGTATAAATTTTGATATTGGCCACCATTATGTATCTTGTAAACTATACGCACTTACACCGACGTATGACCTCATGCGTTGCGCACAAAATATGTGTGGAGTTATATTTGATTTTTGCATGCATCGTAACTTTGAAGAGAATTAACATTTGGACTTTTAAAAAAAGAATTCTCTTTTTCTGGCTCAATATGGTCATAAAGTAATCGAGGTAATATTAAAGGATGATAATAATCTTTGACGAGTCATGTGTCAACAAAAGGAAAATCGCCCAGATACCCATTAAGCTATTGATCAGGTATAATAATTTTATAAACTCTTCAAATATGATTTAACCTTTATTATTTAGAACTTTTAAAAATATCTCAAATAACATCAAAATCTCATTAAATCCCCTAAGGTTAATGCTATTTGTGATTCTTTTAGACCAGGTCTGAGGATAGCGACGCGATGGCTTAAAAAGGATATTTATTTATTTCTAAATGTAATGAGAAGATAAAATTAGAGTATGAAAGTTTTGGCAATTTATTCGTATCCAGCTAATAGTTTAAAAAATGTATGTATATACTAGGCATGTTTGTTTCATCTTATTCTAATTGTTTTAATATCTTATTTTTATCATTATTTTTAAATAAATATTTATCAAGAAACAAATATAAATGAAAAACAGATATTTTCATTTATAAATAAATCGAATACAGATAAGATATAGATGTAGATTAGACATAAATAAGATATAAATATAAACCAAACAATCCAAACAAATGGTTTGGAACAAGACAAAGACAAATTATTGAGTCATCGGAAGCTTCTTTGCAGCACGTAAGGCTATAGAAAGAAACTTCATATTAGACCAATTCCAATAATCTAGATTAGTCCTAATCCTCGTGTGGTGTTATTATTTTTCTTCTGTTACTAATTTGAATATACTTGATGTTTAGTTGAATATAAAAGCATGAAATAACCTCACTTTTCATGAGTGAGGCAGGGTTTAAACAGGCACAAATGGGTAGAACATAAAAAGCCTCTATAATAATATTTTATCCAACTTATGATACAAGCTTTCAAAATTTTAGAATCAATATTTATCTAATGATCCAACCAGCCAGCGGAAATCCAATGACTTTTCAAATCTAGAATTGCTAAAAAAATTTTAGCTAACCTAACCCTATAAGAAGATTGGCCGATAAATCTAAGGACAATAAAAATAAAGGGATGAATTCTTTAATTCAGATACAATGGTTTAAAACGACTTCTCATCCTCTATTCTCTTAATTCCATAGAGAGTTAGTGGAGGTTAATTTCACTAACTCTACTTGAAATTTCTTGATTTAATTGTTTTTAACATATAAAAAATTTTGGCTCTACAAAAATGTCTAAACTTTTTAAACTTTTCGTTTATAGTCATTCTAGCTTGATTTTGACCAAAATTCTAATGAATTGCTTACCTGCTCGTTTTCTCTCTCCTATTTTTTTATAAACCGATTTATGTGCCATATATACACGCCCATTTCTCTCTCTAACTCTTCTCTCTTTGTAATTAATACATTGTTTTAGTATTTTTACTTCTCACATCTACCGATTTGTCCCTCTCCTACTTTTCCTATTGGCTTTCTTTTTTTTTTTTTTCTCTCTTCTGTCTCTATGTAACTTTTCATATGAGAAGTAAATATATATATATATAATATAATTAGAAATAGAGAAAAGTAGAGAGAGAAATTGGCATACTTATGGCACGTAAATCAAGTTACTAATGAAAAATAGTGCTAACAAAGAGAGATAATGCGCAAGGTAGGAATGAGAACATAGATAGATAAGAAATTCATTGGAGTTTTGGCTAGAATCAAGCTAGAATGATCACGGATTAAAAATAAAATGTTTATATATTTTTGTGGGTTAAATTTTTTTTAATATAAAACTGTTAGATCAAGAAACTTTAAGTACTGTTAAATTATTAACCTAAGCTAGTGGTCATTCTCCTTAGAAAAAAGGGTTCAATACCTATTATATATTATTTAATATATAGATAGCCCTCTTATTATCTAATGTAAAAGATATTAATTAGTTAAACAATACCATAAGTTAAAAGTGACTATAGCAATCCAAACCGTTTATTTATTAATTAAAATCAATTTAATTGGATGGTTTGAGGTTAAGAAATAATTATACAATAGAGTGATTGATCATAGACTTTAAATCCATATTAATTATTATAAAGGTAAAATTAATGATTTATTGAATATGACATGTGAACCTACTATAACTACTTGCAAAATTTTTACATGCATAATATTGGAATAGTAGTTTTTAAATTAACGGTCACTTGTATTTTATACATTGTAGATGTACTAAACTTTTTTTTTTTTAATACATCTCATGCACATAAAACGATGAATACTTAATAAATGTTCTGTGAATTTTATGACCCCTTTCATAATTTATTCTAGTAATGTATCATTTGTTGCATTACCGAAAGGAGCACTTTAAGTTTATGTCATTCACCTCACAAGTCACAAGTTCCCTTACTTTTCAATTCCAAGGCCATTCTTCTCAAATAAGTTCTCTTGTTTTTTCAATTCTAATTTCAATATAGGAACGAAACTTGTCTTAATAATGTGTAGATATAAACACACTTCAGTTCCAAATTAAAAATCGAATCAAAACCATTACCAATAGTTCTAGAACTAGAATCGAATTGGTTAGCCAATCCTAGAAGCAGATAAGAAACTGTCGGTTTTTCGATTCCTAGGCAGTTCTACGACCTAAAACCGGGTGAAACTGGTGATTCTAACTGTTACATTAAAAAAAAATAAAATTAAAGAAAAAATTAATAAATAATAAATATATAATTATTAATGTTTATACTAATATTAAAATTTATTACTTATTTGCAATATTTAATACGTTATTATCAATAACATAAATAAATATAACTTAAAATAGTGTATAATTTAGTCTATATAAACTTCTTCTAATGGCAAAATTCATTTCTTAATAACACGAGACTATTTTTTGTATTGTAATATTCTTTTTATCCTTTATAGTATTTTGTAATCTTATTACTAATTACAATTGATATTTGATGTGTTTGTATATGAATAAATATGCATTCTAAACAAATTAAAATTTTTTTGGTTAAATAATTTAGTACATTTAGACCCAATAATTAATTATTTTGAGTTCAAAATTTATTTTATTAAAAACTAAAATTTATTTATTTTTATTTTATTTGAGAAAAAGATGGTTCCACGGCTTCAAAACCGGAAACAGAACCACCAGATTCATAGAACAGGACCAAAACCATAAGAGATGGTTTGGTTCTTTATTTTCAAGACCTAGAATCGACCATTTCGGTTCTTCATTTTCAAGACCAAATTGGCGGTTCTGGTTCAGTTCCAAACTGTGCCCATGTCTATGAATTTAAATCTAATTGTAAAAGTAAATTTGAAACCTAAATCCTAACCTATAATCCAAAACCTAAGATAAATCCACGTTCTTGTTAAAATAATTGAAATAGATTAATAAATTGAATAAACTCTTAGAAGATCATTACCTTAAATTGCTGAAAATTAACCCAAGTTCTTTCTTCTAGTCAACCCATAAACCGTAAACATGACAATTGAGATGTAGATTTAGTAGCATAACTTATTGGTAAGTTAAATAGTTTCTGAACCCTAAAATTAATAGAATAACCTTATAAAATATAAATCAAAACCTTAGACCCAATCATAGGTCATAGGTGAATGAAACGATAAAAATTGACAAAAAAAAAAAAAAAAAACAGACAACATTAGTTGATCCCTGCCATTTAATTACACCCGCAGCCTGGGCAGGTGTCGACCATTATTGCCTTTTTAACAACTATAACAAAATAGTTGATTGCTTTTCTTTTAGGTCAACCCTTCTTTTTTGTTTCTGCTGCAAATTCATTCTATACTCTTTTTAGTTAGTTCTTGACCTTAAGTTGAATTAAGCACACTCTAAATTCCTGTTCTTTGCTAAAGCCACTATAAATAGAATAAGATAGGAGTTACATAAAAATATCTAAATTATAATAAATGTATAAGATTTCAAAGAAACAAGTTGCAAGCTACCAGATATGGACAAACATGTGCAGGACAATGGCTACTCTACTTTGTTTTGTTTAATTTTTACTAAAGAGTTTTCTACTAAACTTAAAAATATGTAACTACAAGTTATTTGTGCTTATGTCGAAATCAATAACTGTATTAGAGAGACAAGTCATAGACTGAACTTCGTCACCTATTGAAATTGCTTGACTTTCATTAAAGAGTTTTCTATCAAAAACTTGAAAAAATATGTAATTAACTATCATTTGTGCTTATGTTGAAATCAATAACTATATTAGAGAGACAAGTCAAGATTGGACTTCGTCACTATTGAAATCAACTATTTAAGATGAAATTGCTTGTGATTAAATGCTAATGTTGTCTTTTTGTGGAAAAGAGGGTTGTTATATGACAACTGTGGTTAATATAAGTTGGGACATCTATAGGGAAGATGTCAATGAGTTGCACTAATGGTATAGAACACTGTTGCTTATGGATTCAGTAGACCGATGATTGATGGTAGGCGATACACATAGTATGAGAAAATTACATATCTTAAGATATGAACATAGGTATCAAATAGATCCATGTTTTGGTTTGGTGCTTAGGAAATTAGTTTTGTCTTGTGGTTACGAAATAGCATATACATTAATCTAGTATGGTGTATGCTATATGAAATTGTTGTTATGGTAATCATTTGATGAGTATAATGGCTTATTTTTGTTTTTGTGTGTTTGAAAATTAAATTTAAACTAACAATGACAAGCTATCTCAAATTACTTAACATTGAGTACCATCTTAAATTGAAAATGTTGGATGATGTTAGCAAGGTTGTCAAACTGGTGATTTTATGTAGAATCACCAAGGGGTCAATAGAATTGAAACGTAAACGCGAAACGTAGAAATATAAGTTTCTACAACTTTTGCAAAATAGTTTCGAAAAATTATAAATGCTTATAGAAGATATAGAAAACTTAGAACACATAATTGATGTAAAAAAATATAAATAAAGAAATTAATTTTTTTTTTTTTCATAATAACTCTTAATCCAAGATAGAACATATATCAAAAAGACTGAATACAATCAAAATTAATTTATTTTCTATTGTTTTGTTTGAAATAAGTGATAAATTGAAGGAGGATCAAAATTTTCAACTTATTAAATGCTTAATTATATAAATGAAATGAATAAGTTTTCTTGTGAATTTTACAATTATAACTTGACTTGAATGAATTTAATAAATGTACAAAAGGAATTTTCAGGAGAGCGAGGTACAAAGATATAGAGTGTGTGGAAATCAAATAAAAATAACAATAAGAGAGATACAATATCCTAATTCCTAATAGTTGATGAGATTGTAAACACATAGTTGTATTTTTTATATTTTAACTTGTTTGACTCAAATAGGTAGAATCGGTAAGTTCAATTAAAATCATAAGATTCTACCTAGATTACATATAAACTCTGTTAAAACCGTAAGATTCTATCAAAAAATGATTCTACTCATGGGTCAACTCGGAAGGGCCTTCTAAAATTAAACTCAGAGAATTATATGGTAAAATCACGATTGTGACAACTATGGATGTTAGTGTCATCTTTTTGAATAGTGTGGTAATATGGATTAAAAATATTCTTTTGGTGCTAAAATAGTTATTTACTAGAGAACTCATCCCGAATCCATGTAATCGCAAAAATGTTAAGTCAAGTAACATCTATCAAATATTAAATGATTAATTCAAGTCACATGTACTAGTAAATAAGAAAGTAGGGATATAAACAAAAACATGTAAACCCTTGAATTTCATACTAAGTTTATGCTTAAATTCTAGAATTAAAGGTCAACCAGAAACCCTAAAAGTTAACAAAGACGACAACAAACCTTAGTGTTTAGATATGATAATCCCGCACTCTTTACTTTAAAACAAGAATATGATTCGTAATAATATAGGGAGGCCTAAAAAGATTAGATTCATCAAAATTTAATTCGTTTCGAACCTAAACAGGATTAATTTTTTAAAAACATGTTTTGAGGCTCGGAATAGTAAAAATATTTCGATGACACCGTTAGATTAGTAATAATATAATGATTTAAAATATATCAATTTTAAAATTTTTCGATAATTAAAAATATCAGATATCGCATTTATACGTGTATTTTCTGTACTATCGGTAGATTATTAGTATTGTTTACTTGTTCTACTATTCATTACTATTCATCTATCTCTACTTTTTCTTACTACCTATTCTTACTACTTATACATCTATTTCTTACTTTTTTCTTTTCCAATTCAACTTCATATCTTTCATATCTCTCATATCTCACATTTTAATAACTTTTTATTATAAAACAACAAATTAAATAAATTTATCTCGCTCTCTCCTCTCAATGCTAGCGTCAACCACCCTCTCCCTTTCGCTTTATTTTTCTTTTTTAATTTATTTTATTACATCTAATTTTCCTCCAAAAAATTCTATAAATACTCTCTCTTCTTCATTTTCGTTCACACACTTCTCTTATATACAAAAACTCTACTAAAATCACTCCACAAGAATCCTCTCTGCAAATTTCTCTCTACCACTTTTTTTCTTCTTCTAATCACTAGGTAATTATCCTAAACCTTCTTCATGTTCATGTAACTTAGTATAAGCTTAATATATGTTTTCTAAAAACCCATAAAAGGTTAAGAAAGCAAATATGTTCATACTTTATTCTTGTTCATACATACATTCTTATATTTTTAGATGGTTAATAGAATATTTGTGATGTTCATGTAACTTAGTATGAATATAGTGTGTGTTTTTTAAAGACCCTTAGAGGTTAATAAAGCAATATTATATTTATGTTTTGTTCTTGTTCATACATTATGTTCTATTATTATGCTTTTACTATTATTATGCTCTTATTATTGATATTATTATGCTTTTTCTTTCTTTCTTTTTCTTTTTCTTTTTCTTTTTAGGACTAGTCTATTCTTAGTCCTAGGTTGCCTTGATGTAGCTAAGGCTTTCAATACTAGACCATATTATTGTGCTTATATTGCTTCTTATATCTATCTTTATCTTATTATGTGATATTATTCTCTTTCTCATGACTACATATTCATAAACATGCATGAACATGTTGATATTATCTCAACAAAAATAAAAAGGAGTTTTTTTAAATGAAGAAAAATAAGAACTCTCTTCAAAGATAAATTTTGTCACTTAAGAAATCATTTTTCCATAAGAAATTAAAGTTTTATCTTAACAAATCTTTTCCAAAATTTAGATAAGTCCATCACAAGTTTTTAGTAATAATAGTATATTAGATTTCATAAAAGGATAAACAAAGTAGATTTATCACACATGCTCTTTTCAAACCAATAAAATAAGGGGATGATGTTTACTACCTTGAGGATTATTTTGATTAAGGGAGCTACCATCACGACATAATCAAGTAAGTTAACTTTTTGTTACATCCGTAACTAACAGAACAAGGATAGCTACACCCGTAACTACTAAATCAAGGACAACTCATAGATTTAGAAAAAAGCCCAAGTGGCTTAATGATTTTGCATGTACATCACAACAATAATAGTTATATACAGTTGTCATAACAGAAATTGGTAAATCTCTTGTACATGTATAAAAACGAAACAGATGAATGGAATAGGGGATTTCCCCAAAATCTTACAGAGAAAAATCAGAGTAGGAGTTGGTGGCTTCCTCGAATAGCCACAGCACATATTTTACCTGCATAACTGATAAAGAACAAGTGTTAGTATCCATTCAATATTCCGATCAAAATCAGAGAGTCAAAAGAGAGTTAGGGTTTCTGTTCTTATCTGTTGATAGGAAGCTGCGCGAGAGAGAGAGAGAGAGAGAGAGAGAGAGAGAGAAGAGTGAGAGAGAGAGAGAATGTAGAACTAGGGTTTTCTTTAAGAGACTCATATAGTACGGCTTAAGTAGACCGGTGGTAATATTTGGTGCTCTTGTTCCTTAGTTTTTTATTGTGGATGATGGCGCCTGTTACTCGATCTGTTGATTTTGGGGAGGAAGTTGATCTTTTAAAACAAACTCTTCTTGCTATTCAAGCAAGTTTGAGTATAATGAATGACAAAATTGAAAAGTTAGAGCTGAATCAGAATCTTGCCACTTCCAATCATTCTGATATTCATGACCAAGATTCATCATTTTCGGGTCATCATTCTCAGTATGGGAATCTTTTGAAAGGTATCAAATTAGAAATTCCCAAATTTTTGGGAGAGGAGGTTTTGGGGTGGCTTTGCAAATTGGATCAATTTTTTGTATTTCATAATGTTCCTGATGAACAGTTCATCACTATCGCATCTTTTGCTTTGGAGGGTGAAGCATTGAATTGGTACAAATGGATGTATTTGAATAAACAGCTTAGTTTTTGGACTAAGTTCACTGAGGCCCTTCAAAAAAGGTTTGGACCATCAGGATATGAGGATGTCCAGGGTATGCTTGCCAAATTAACACAAACTTCCTCTGTATCACATTATCAATCTCAGTTTGAGGAGTTATCTAATCGAATTGTGGGTTTACCTGAGTCTTTTTTGCTCAGTTGCTTCATTTTTGGATTGGTACCTGCATTGAGACATGAAGTACAGATTGCCAGACCTAAAGAATTGATGGATGCCATATGGTTAGCCCGAATGCATGAGGATAAAATTAAGGAGCAATCACATAATTTTCAGACTTCTAAACCTTTTTTCTCAAACACTCCACCCATTTCTAAACCCTATTTCTCAAACACTTCAACCACTTCTAAACCTCTCTCAAACCCACACACTTCTCCTTCCCTACAATTTTCTAACCATCGATACCACCTACTACTAAATCAGATACCACTTTTAAACCTCTTCTTTACCTATTAAACGATTAACTCCGGAGGAAATGCAGGTACGTCGTGAGAAAGGGCTCTGTTTTAATTGTGATGAAAAATTTAGTCGAAATCACAAATGTAAAGCCAGATTTTTGTTGCTTATTTCTGATGATCATGTTGATGATAGTGGAATGCAAGATGAGTCTGATGTATGTGATATGGATGATATGCATTGTACTATTAGTTACCATGCTCTTAATAGAGAATTATTTCCTAGAACACTTCGGTTTCAAGGGCTTATTAATTCTCACAATGTTTCTATGTTAGTTGATTCGGGTAGCACTCACAACTTCATGCATAGTAGGGTTGCTAAACATTTGAGACTTCCTCTTTTTCTTGCTGTACAATTTAATGTCATGTTGGGTAATGGTCACAAACTGAAGTGTCAAGGTCAATGTGAATTGGTTCACATGAATATCCAAGGGTATCAGTTTTGTGATACTTTTTATATTTTGGATATCCAAGGAGCTGATATAGTTTTGGGTGTTCAATGGCTCAAAGGGTTAGGTCCAGTGACAATTGATTATTGTGGTTTGGTTATAACATTAACGGTTCTCAAATTACTTTGATTGGTGATCAATCTATTCCGACACAACTGATTTCTCATAATCAGTTAAGGAGGCTCTTTAAGGTTCAAGCAGTAGCTTCTTGCTATACTCTTATGGCTCAGATGGATTCTTTTTCAGGGAATACCACCTACAATAGTTCGATTGAAGAACTATTGGGCAGATTTTCCTCAAATTTTGAGCCACCATCATCATTGCCCCCACTATGGTCTATTCAACATCATATCCATTTGGTTAATGGAGTGGATGCTGTTAATGTCAAACCCTATCGTTACCCTCATTTCCAGAAGACAGAAATTGAAAGACAGGTGCATGAAATGCTTGATCAGGGTATTATTCAATGTAGCAATAGTCCCTTCTCATCTCTAGTCTTATTAGTTAAGAAGAAAGATGGTACTTGGAGGTTTTGCGTGGACTACAAAGCCTTGAACCAGGCTACCATTAAGGATGGATTTCCTATTCCTACGATTGATGAGCTCCTTGATGAATTGTGTGGAGCTGTGATTTTTTCGAAATTGGATTTACGATCTGGTTACCATCAGATTAGGATGGCTATAGAGGATGTTCCCAAAACTGCTTTTCGCACTCACGAAGGATACTATGAGTTCCTTGTGATGCCTTTTGGCCTTAATAATGCTCCGGCCACTTTTCAAGCAATGATGAATACCATTTTTAAACCTTTTTTATGCAAATTTGTAATTGTTTTTTGTTATGATATTCTTGTTTACAACAGCACTTTGGAAGATCATCTCGCACATTTAGAGCAAGTGTTAACTATTTTGCAAGCTAACACTCTCTATCTTAAGAAATCAAAATGTGCTTTTGGCCAAGCTACAATTGATTATCTTGGTCATATTGTTTTTGTCAAAGGAGTCCAACCTGATCCACATAAGGTTGCTGCAGTTCAATCTTGGCCAACTCCTACTACTTTCAAGCAGTTATGAGCTTTTTTGGGACTTTCTGGATACTATCGTCGATTTATTAAATCTTATGCTTCAATTGCAAGTCCTTTGACTGACTTGTTAAAGAAGGATGCTTTTCAGTGGACAGAGGTTGCTCAGAGTGCTTTTGATTTTCTGAAACAAGCTTTGGTAATAGCTCCTATATTAGTGTTACTAGATTTTCAGAAACCTTTTGTGTTGGAAACAGACGCTTCTGGGACAGGAATAGGAGTAGTTTTGTTACAAGATGAACGTCCAATTTCTTATTTTAGTAAGAAAGTGCCTTCACATTTGGTGAAAGCATCTACTTATGTTCGAGAACTTCTTGGGGTGGTGGAAGCTGTTAAAAAATGGAGACAATACTTGTTGGGATCCCATTTTACTATAAGGATGGATCATAGGAGTCTTAAGGAACTCCTCACTCAGGTTATTTCCACTCCTAAACAACATAAGTATTTGACAAAGCTTTTGGGATATGATTATTCCATACAATACAAATCTGGTCAAGAGAATGTGGTGGCTGATGCTTTGTCTCATCAGCATGATGGTTTGATAATGCAAATGGTCACTTCTATGCCTTTATTGCATATAGTTGACTCACTTAAGCACGAATACATTCAACTTCCAGCTTTTATCGAGTTGATACAAAAGTTGGAACAGGGACAACAGTTGAAATGGCCACTGAAATGGCATCAGGGTTTGCTTTATTGCAGAGGCCGACTCTTTTTGGTAGCTACTTCCAAATTGATTCCTCTTATATTACAGGAGTGTCATTCCACTCCTTTATTAGGCCACTTTGGTATTCTCAAAACGTATAAGAGGACTGCCACACAATTTTACTGGCCAGTTATGAAGAATGATGTGGAAATGTTTATTTGAGATTATACGGTTTGTCAACAAACCAAATATTCTACCCAAAAGCCAGCTGGGTTATTGCAACCTTTGCCAATACCCGAATAGATTTGGGAGGATATTTCAATGGATTTTATTACTTGTCTTCCCTAATCCAATGGTTTTTCTATTATTTTGGTTGTGGTGGACCGTTTATCAAAGTATTGTCACTTGGGAACTTTGGATTCTCATTTTTCAGCTACTAAGGTGGCTCAATTGTTTGTTCACATGGTAGTTAAACTACATGGCTTCCCAAGATCCATTGTTTCGGATAGGGATCCAGTATTCATGAGTAGTTTTTGGAAAGATTTGTTTCGTTTGAGTGGCTCTAAATTGGCTTATAGCATAGCTTATCATCCTCAATCTGATAGGCAGACTGAGGTTTTGAATCAGACTATACAACAATATTTACGATGTTTTGTTATGGATGTTCCAACCTACTAGTATAAATTTTTACCTTGGGCTGAGTTTGCTTACAATACATCTCAACATGAAGGAGCTCAATTAACTCCTTTTGAAGCTGTTTATGGCAGAAAACCCCCTACAATTCCAATGTATGTTCGAGGCACTTCAACTCTGGAGGCAATTGATATGGAATTAACTACTCGAGATAAGATTCTGTCTCTCTTAAAGATGAATCTTCAAGCAGCGTAGGACATAATGAAGAAATTTGCAGATAAGAATTGCACCAAAGTCACTTTTGATGTAGGGGCTTGGGTGTATGTCAAATTAAGACCCTACAAACAAACTTCAGTTTCTGGAAATGCTTTTCATAAACTTTCCCAGAGGTTTTATGGTCCATTCCGCATTACTGAATGGATTGGTACCATGGCTTATCGGTTGGAACTGCCACAGGGTTCTCGAATACATGATGTTTTTCATGTATCCTGTTTCAAATCAGCCAACGGACCTAGGGATACTCCGTTAACTCTACCATAAGTTTTTTCTGAAGAACATCCACTCATTCGACCTCTGTGTATTGTTGATTCCAGAACAATTTTGACAAAGGGTCTCAAGTGGCTCAAGTTTTGGTACAGTGGGAAGGGTTACCGTTGGAAGATGCTACATGGGAGGATCTGTCTCATTTTCAACGGATCTACCCCACTTTTGACCTTGAGGACAAGGTCGTTTTTCCAGAAGGGGAGAAAGTTGTTACATCCGTAACTAACAGAACAAGGACAGCTACACCGTAACTACTAAATCAAGGACAACTCATAGATTTAGACAAAAGCCCAAGTGGCTTAATGATTTTGCATGTACATCACAACAATAAGAGTTGTATATAGTTGTCATAACAGAAATTGGTAAATCTTTGTACATGTATAAAAACAAAATAGATGAATGGAATAGGGGATTTCCCCAAAATCTTATAGAGAAAAATCAAGTAGGAGTTGGTGGCTTCCTCGAATAGCCACAGCACATATTTTACCTGCATAACTGACAAAGAACAAGTGTTAGTATCCATTCAATATTCCGATCAAAATCAGAGATTCAAAAGAGAGTTAGGGTTTCTATTCTTATCTGTCGATAGGAAGCTGCACGAGAGAGAGAGAACGTAGAACTAGGGTTTTCTTTAAGAGACTTATATAGTACGGCTTAAGTAGACCGGTGGTAATACTTTCCCTTACTTTACAATACTCATGTTTGTGCTTGTAATTTAGTGACACTAGAACTAGGGAAAGATAAGATGGGAAAATGCATGTGTAATCCCTGAGACTTTTCCTATCTTGAATCTAATAATAAGAAAACTAAATTTAATAAATGATATTAGAAGATTTGATGTGTCGTAGATAGAAGTCAATTTTTTTTCACTTACATATTTTTTTTTTTGTGTCATATTATTTTATAATTTATATTGAGATAAATAAATTTCTCGTCTAGGAAAAAATACCAAAAACAAGATTTCATGACACGAGTCAATAATATAACTACGGTATTTTTATAAATTATAAAACTAAGCCTAAATTATAATAATAAGTTTATAGAGCTTGTTGGCTAATAAATTACTGTCAAACACCAAATTACAAAAATAAAGTATACGTGATATCACTACGTGATATAGCTCAAAGCTGATGAATATTTAAAAATCTATAAAACTCAATTAAAAATTCCGAAAACATAGTCTTGAAACTTAGAATTTTCTGAGTCATATGAGTATAATATCTTGACTACTCTTCTAGGCCCAAAAGTCTAAATCGCGTAAGAGAAAAACTTAAAAATATTTAATCGCGTCACTTTAAAATTTAAAACTTCAACTCCACAATTATCTAAGAAAATTATAGGACCTTTATAGATGATTTAAATTTAGTTTTCTCAAAATAACTCATCTAAATATACGCGTATGACCTTATATTCTATGCGATAACTTAAATATTAACCTTAAAATTATCAAGAACTCATTAATTTGTGTCATATAAAATATTTCCTTCAAGTAGGACCATTGTAAATTGACTTTGAAATTGTGAAAAGAGGAGATGACCACCTTTTGCATTTCAATTTGCAAAATCACTTTCAATGACTCATCTAGTTACTGTAACGCATTCATCATAGTGACATGTAATAAAGACCACATTGCAAGCTCCTCAACGGTCCCTTACAATACATGAATGAGGATGTTTCTTGTCTTGTAACTTGTTGAAGAATCTAGAAAGCTACCTAAGGGAAATGATATAATCAATAAATAGGTTTTACATCATCAAACTATTTGACTCTTCTTCTTCTTTCTTCTACCGTAAATTAGGAACAAGAATTGATAATAATAACTCAATTAGGCTTTACATCTTTTAACTAAATTAAAGAAACGATGAAAACTAATGAATTTATTTATTTATTTTTAATTATACTCCAACCATAGTATATAAATATATATATACATTCATATTACAACCAACAACAAGTTTTTTATTTTATTC
Source organism: Combretum micranthum (assembly GCA_024138025.1). Taxonomy (NCBI): domain Eukaryota; kingdom Viridiplantae; phylum Streptophyta; class Magnoliopsida; order Myrtales; family Combretaceae; genus Combretum; species Combretum micranthum. The sequence continues at coordinate 144,703 of JAMXBD010002551.1, forward strand.
AACTAAGCACTTATTTACATCAAAGTTAAAACAAAAGACAAATCTAAGAAATTCTTTTTTTTCTCTAAACCTTGCCATGAGTATTAAGAAATAAACAAAGAAAATTTATTCAATTATTCTTATTATCTATGAGTCCTTTTGATGAAGCAGGAATTAAGCTATGAGTCATGTATAAAGACTTAATAAATTTTAGTCTTAAGGTTTTATAAAAACCATGTAATATAACTTTTCACCCATAAATTAAAGATAAACACCATCCAATTAAATGAAGACCTTTCTAATTAGACTTAGACTAATTAGGACATAAAAATTTAAGAATATAATGCACATGAAGAGTCTCTTTGCCGTATAGAATGTTAAAAAAAAAAATTTCAACACTCATGTCACAATCAATTTGACAAAAGAGAACTTTAGATTTCTCATTCATTAAAGCAAGATAAAAATAAAAACCTAAGACCCTATAGGAACCATGAGTCACCATGACTACACCCTATCATATTCATTTCTTGACAAAGTTGTAAAAAGATTACATTTATAACAAATTAAGACAATAAGACAAAACTACTCCACTTGACTCACTTTGTCGTGCATAAAGCTTCTCACAATTCAACTTCCATAAATGTCCCAAATATTCTGAGAAGATAGAAACACTTTAACCTTGAACTCTTCCAAAACCGTGAGCCCTATATGCTATTTTAAGACAACATCAACATAAAAAACATTCACTTCCACACACACACAAAGCCAAACTAATACTTTTTTTAGGAAACTTTAGCAAACCTTTCAAAAGAGGAATTATCAAGGAAGGACCATATAAAAAAGGTAAGAATATATCTAAACAAATTTAGTTCATCAAAGAAAGATCAAACTCACTTTGACCTATTATACGCATTAGGAGAATCGACCAACAATATAGTGGAAAGCCATCAACTTCAAACCTTTGAAAAATTAAGGTAATCTCTACCTAACTCTATGACCATATCAAGTTGTAATAAATGTTTCATTAGAAACAAATCTTGATGTCTTAAATTATAGATCATACTAGTTTATTTAACTTTGGATTTTAAGGAAAATTTAACAAAGTACTTATAAGCAAGGTATTACTTAGTGTATTTAATGAAGGTTACTCATTTATTAGATGAAAGTATGAACAATTATCAATAACATGCCTATGCTCTAACATACTAATAATTTAGCCATGATTATATTAAAAACATATCACCAATTAAACATTACTAAACTTGGATATTATTAAAATTTAGAAACAAGTATTATGAATTTATTAAATTTTCATCTAAATCAACCTATGGACTTCTTAAATAAATTTCGGTCCATATGAAATATGAATCATGCCATGCATATATTACAATAAAACTTAAAAAAAAAATGACTCAAAGCAAAATATATGTAAGGCTTAACCAAAATAACTCTAAACTTTGAATATTATGAATGATAGAAAAATTAAAATTTACATATACGGATAAGGTTGATAAACCAAGTAAATTAAAATATTTAAGATCTCCTTATATGATAGGTATTGAAGAATATAAATATATAAATAAATTTTAAATAAAGTAATCTCATTAAATTATAGAAATAAACATAAAATAAAATCAAGAGAGGCAAAATTAAAACAAATACTAGATAAATGAAATTTACTATCTTAAGGCTATCAAACTAAAAACTTATAAAAATATAAATCAAAATCTTAATAATGAAAGTAGTAAATAAATAAAAGGAATGTCTTAATATAACTATTGACCTTCATAAAATAAATAAAACAGATACAATTTAATTTTATGCAGTTACAACTAACATCTAGAATTTATAGGAAGACTTTTCTTACAGCAAATGTAATAATACAAATTCTTATAATATTTGAAAAGTCTAAAACTTCTAAATAAGCAAATAGAATAAATTAGGAATTAAAAAGATTGGAATTAGAACACAAAATAATACAACTGGAGCCATTATATGAATAATAGTATAATAAATATCTGTTATTTTATTCCTTAGGAGAAACCGAGCAGTTACTAGATTTTCCCAAGGATTATTACGATTAGCAAGCGAAATTGAACAAATGGGTAACTTTAGTCTATCATACTAATTGTGTTTGTAATATAGCAACAATTGATATTATTTACAAATATTAAAAATGAAGTATGCATTCTGGGTTTGGGGTATGTGTGCTGAATGTTGTGTGTTTTACTATTAATAGTATGATAACGCAATTGACAACTATTTGTAAGATAAATATTGATTGAAAGTATGTTGAGCATTTTGTGCAATATTGTATGGTCACATACATAATTAATCTAATCATTTCAAGACCTCCAAATAAAAGAGTCATGCATTGCGCGAACTGCATAATTTGCATTTATAAAGTGATAGTATGCTACGTATTAATAATTCAGTTCTCTGGTATATACTTGATTTTTCTAGATGAAATATTCCTAGTTCAATACAAGATTACCTTTGTTTTGTTGGTTCCATGAGAACTAAGCAGACAACAAAGGACGTTGCTCATGGTATCAACATGAAAATATTAATACTTAATGGTGTTTCTAAGTTTCAAAGTTAAAAACAAACTGATTTGAAATGATTTGATATCATCATGGTACCTATATCCTTGATTTTTAGTCTCTCTTGGGCGTAGCTGGTCATTAAGGATAGGTTCCTTCAACCCCAATGAGAGAGCATAAATCTCCATCTTGATTTGATTCCAGGTTATCCAGTCCTATAATTGTTCATGATTGAGTGATGCATCGCATATGTTTGATGAATAACTTGGTTAATAATTGCTTGACATATGATATGATCTAGTTACTTCACTGAGCTGTGGTTTCACTCACCCTCCTATAGATTTTCCAGGATTCTGATTCGTCCATGGCTAGTATCCTCCCGAAGCTATGCAACAGTATGGATTTCCAAGCAAACAAGACAAGAAAAAAGGGGAAGAAGGCTTTAGTTATATTATAAGTTGATAGTATAGTTATACTCTTTTATTTTGAGGATATGGTTTGCAATATTAAAGATTATAGTGTTGTAATCTTTAATACTTAGTTTATGGTAATGTAATTTATATGCGTGCATTATTTCTTATCAAAGCAACCTAAAAGGTCCTGTTGTAATCACACTCCATGGTGTGACTTGGTTGAATTATTCACTAGTGTATCTTTCTGATGACTAATATCATATTTTGATAAATTCATAAAACATCAGATAGTTACACAGTGAATTAATACAACTAAGGTACCCCTTGGGGTGTGACAACATGTGATTTATATTGCTTGGTGAGTTGATATTAAGCATATCAAGTTTTGAAGTCTTTATAATAAATTGTATGTTTACTACCATGTTGGAATGTTTGAAACTTGTGTACTTTTTAATAAAATTGATTCATACACTTGATGAGTTGAATCTCATTGCAAGCGCTATTATACATTTGATGGGACAAGTGTATGATTGTGGTGGTTGGCATAACTGGTAGTATCTACATGTAGCGAGTAGTAGCCGGTAAGATCTACACATAATTAGTGGTGTTTAGTAACGGTAAGAATTATAATTTCTTTAGTTGGCCATAAATGGTCGATGTACCTAACCTCGAATGAAGGGCGTAAATTCATTCAACATATGGTTCCTAGAAAACCACATGTCTTGTATGCTCATATGTTTGTTGCATTTCACTTGTTTGAATAATTAAACTTCTTTGGAAATTTTATTGGAAGTATGTTAAACCGAGAATGTTCTCACTAAGCTCGTAATGCTTACACCCTATAGATTTTTTTATGTGCAGGAGCACTTACTTTTATACCCACGATCTCCATTTATCCGTGTAAGTCATCTTTTGGGAGCTTTTGAGGGAGATCCAATCACGGGCTTAAATCGGACTTTTTTAAAAATCTTTTAGTGAAATCATTTAAGTTTATTGTAAGGAATTAGTGTTATGTTTCGATCTTTAGATTGTGTTTAGCGGGGGAATGCCCCTAAGACTTTTGTAAATGAACTTATGGATTATGTTATGTGGTTTAATGTTTATCTAGATTATTGTATGCTTATTATTACTTGCTTAAATTACATTTCCTACCGGCGTCTCTTATTACCGTGTTGTATGCCTTACTTATAATATCAAAACTTTCGCATGACTAAGATAGTCATTGTTAAGTCTTAATATTATATGTGGGGGACTGCCACTACCTATTGGGGCGTGACAAAAACATTGGTTGCATGATTTGCGCAAGCATCACTTATGGTTTACATGAAGTTAAAAAACTGTTGCTACCGATGCACCACCTACACATCACCAAACCCCTACTTTGTAAGGGCTACCATGCACTACCACCACTTCCATGGCTAAGCAATAAACAATTTTACTCACTTTCAACCATACTTTAATTTATTAATTAGACTAAGTTTAATTGCAAAACTAGGATTGATAACTCAAGTTAGAGTTGTTGAATAATTAATTATTGTAAATAGGAGAGCTTAAACTTTATTTTACGCGTGGCATTACTTACTGATTACACTTTTTTTTTTTTTGTTTAATAGTGTTGTACTGCTTCCATAACTGATTTCAATAAATTCTACATTTCTCTCATCTATTTTATTCGCTAGAGTTTATTCATATCTTGTTTCTCTCATTCCATATTATCAAGAATTGTAGCAGAGTTTATCTTTGATCCATGAATTCAATCTTCAACATGGTATCAGAGCATTAATACATCTTCTAATCAGTAATCTCTTTTCAATTCTTCAGTCATCAGTTTGTGCAATTAGTAATCACTTATTTATGGCATTACTCTTTGGTTCATCTAGTTTTGATGTAAATTGCTCTTTGGTTCATCTAGTTTTGATGTGTTTTATTATGATCCTCTTTATCTTAGTGGATCAGAAAACCTAGTACATTGATTACTACAATTATGTTTAATGGCATGAATTTTTTAGGCTAGAGTAGATCTATAAAATTATCCTTAGGTGCTAAATCAAAGTCAAGGTTTGTGGATGGATCTTGTTTGAAACATAAGAATGATAAATCAAAGTTGGAAAAGTGGACTTGATGTGACTATATGATTAGATGTTGGATCTTAAACACTATGAAAAAGGATCTTGTTAAAGGTTTTATGTATGCTAGTTCAGTAAAAGAACTTTGGAAGGATATTATGTAGCAATATGGTCAAACTAATGGTCCCTTTCTATATCAAATCCAACATGAAATTACTAATTTGCAATAACGTAATTCATCTTTCATAGTGTATTACAATAAGATGAAGAAGCTTTGGGAAGAGTTGTCAAGTGTGATTGCATTGCCTATTTGTAATTGTGGTGGCATGGCTAATTGTTCGTGTGACTTAGCTGAACTATACATTGATTTGGAAAATAAAACATGTTTGATTCAATTCTCAATCAGACTTAATGAAACTTTTGAGCATGTTAGGAATCACATACTTTCACTTGATCCATTGCCTACCATTAGCAAAGCATATTATTTGTTACATCAAGTAAAAAAGCAAAAACAAATTTCTGGTTTAGGTGTGTTGAGTGATGATACTGCTGCTAATAATGCTAGATAACAACAGAGATATATTGGTAGAAAAGATCTTTGGAGCTTCATATTAGGAACAAAACCAACTTGTGCCATTGTAAATGTGTTAGACATGTTGTTGATAATTGTTTTGAACTACTTAGATATCCAGAGTGGTTTAAAAGAGGCAAGGATGAAAAAAATGTCAAATTTGCAGCTCAAGTGACATAAGACACTTTACTAGATGATGTGTCAAATGGGAATGCTGAACTAGTGGCAGATAATGAATTCTTTCTTGTGTGGTTATTAAAGCATTAAAGGGTAACGAATTTGTGGGTGAACTTCAAGCAATGCATCATTTTGTAGTTACCATTTCTATTCAAAGCTCTTTTGTAGGATCATCTTTTGGACATGATCATGTTATGAACGATTGGATAATTGACACGGGTGCTTCGGATCATATGACCCCATTTGCTTAGCTTCTTAGCAATAAAAAAACCCTTTAATAGCTAATCTATGCTAAACTTCCAGATGGTACATCCAAATCAGTGAAAGAAATTGGTACTTTTCATTTAAATGGGTATATTGTATTAGACAATGTGCTTCATGCACTAGATTTTTGTCATAACATTTTTTCAATTCCTAAAATCTTGACGAACACTAATCTTCTTATTATTTTTTTTCTGGTGAAACTTGCTTGTTTTAGGACTCGAACACTAAATCCATTGTTGCATCAGCTGGGTTTAAGAATGGACTTGATGTGAAGAAATCAACTTATCCATGTCATGATAAAGTCCTAATTATGTCTTCAACACTTTGTACTTTGTTGTTATCATATTCTGATGTAAATTCTTCAAATTGGAATTTTGTTGTTCCAAAGTCAGTATTGACTTTACAAATGTTACATAATAGCTTAGGTCATCCATCAGTTTCAAAACTTAAACATGTTGTTCCTAAAGATGTTTTTCGTGTTTATTCTTTTGTTTGTGATACTTGTCATGTTGCAAAGTCACATTGTTCACCTTTTTCTTCAAGTTTCACATCTATTACTCATAATTTTAAACTGGTTCATGTAGATTTATGAGGACCCTATAACGTAATTTCACATTCAAAGGCTCGATTCTTTGTTACAATAGTAGATGATAGAGGTAGATGCACATGGACACACTTGATACAATATAAGTCACAAGTTGCTCGTATTTTGGGAAAATTTTTGTTATACGTTAAGAATCATTTTCAAGTAGTACCCAAATATGTTCAAAGTGAGTGGTGGTGAGTCTATTTTTCATTAATGTCAAGATATTTTTTTCTAATCATAGAATAATTCATAAAAAAATTGTTCTTTACATACCACAACAAAATGTAGTTGTTGAATGGAAATATAGACATCTACTTAGCAGAGCAAGGGCAATAAGAATATATGTAAGTTTGCCCAATGTTTTTTGGGAATAATGTGTGCTTACTGCAACTACACTTATTAATCATATGCTAATGGAGAAACTTGGATGGAAAACACTATATGAAGTACTGTTTTGTAAACAACCACAATATTCAGATTTGAGGACAACAGGGCATTTATGTTTTGCTTTGGTATTGGGTGGTCATTTTGATAAGTTGAAAGCTAAGGGTAGAAAATGTGTTCTTTTAAGGTACCTATCAATCAAAAGGGCTATAAGCTTTTGGATTTGGAAACAAATCAAACTTTTGTAAGGATGTCATCTTTGTTGAGAATATTTTCCCTTTCAAAGTTAATATTTCTGATGCTTCACATGATTCTTCTAGGTTATTTCTTGATATTGAGTCAAATCCAATCTTTGTCTTCATCAATTCTTAATATACCTTCATCAATGTCTATTCCTGATATGATGTCTTCCATCTCTAATTTTCCTCTTGGTTCTGATCAACATTTTGTCCCTTCCATTTACAGATCATCGCGACAAAAAAAACCACCACGGTGGCTAAAAGATTTTTTTCACCACGTTCATTCTTCTTCTACAGCAAATGCAACAAGTTCTTGTACCACATCTCATCCACTTTTGAATTACCATAATCTCAATTCTTATTCCATTAGGATAAATTACATCGAAAAGTTACAACGTTTGAGAGTAAGTTTATTTCAGGTCACAATATTTTGAAAAAATCAAAAAAGGTCACAACGTTTCGTTCATAAGTTCATTTTTTGTCATAATGTTTAGAAAAGTAGGTCAATTGAGGTCACCATTTGCACATGTTAACAGTAGAAATATTTAATTAAAACTCAAGAAACCCTTCTTTTAAGACTCCATTGATAAGTATCAATAGGAAAAATATTTAATTAAATCTTACAAGACACTTTTTCAAATGTTATAATCTCTTTTCAACTTTTTGAAACGTTGTGGCTTAAAATGAACTTACCTCCAAAAGTTGTGACTTTTCGGTATAATTTACCTTATTCCATTAATTATTTAGCATCCTTAGTAAACGTATTAACTATTCAAGAACCACAATATTATGATGAAGCAAAAAATGATCCTAATTGGATAGAGGTGATGAATAAAGAATTGTTAGCCTTAGAATTTAATCACACTTGGGAGATGTGCCTTTACCCAAAGAAAATAAATTGATATGTTCTAAATGGGTTTATAAAATAAAATATAAGACTGATGGGTTTATTGAAAGATATAAAAGCAAGGTTAGTTGCTAAAGGTTATAATTAAGTAGATTGTGTTGATTATACCTAGATGTTCTCACCTGTTGCAAGATTATCCACTACCCAATTGTTGTTAGGTGTTGCAGTTGTTAAAAACTGGTTTGTTCATCAATTAGTCGTTAATAATGCCTTCTTACATGGCTATATTGATGAAAAAATTTACATGGATCCTCTTGATGGTTATTCATAGGTGCATTCCAGTTATGTATGTAAGTTGATTCACTCACTATATGGTTTAAAACAAACTTCTCGACAATGGAATCGAGAATTTACAAAATTTATTTGTACTCTAGGTTTTCAACAATCGAAGTATGATTATTCTTCATTTACAATGATTCATGATGGAAAAATAACAATCATTCTTATGTATGTCAATGATGTTTTAGTTTTTGGAAGCTCTCTTGATGCTATTGTGAAAGTTAAGCAGTCTCTTCATGAAGCATGCACGATAAAGGACATGGGTGATGTCTGTATTTTCTTAGGTATTGAAGTTTTTAGTGTTTTTTTTTATTTGAATCGATTTTTCTTGATATATTGCATGATACGAGATTGACAACATCAAAGCTAACTAAAGTTCCTTTTACTCTAGGTCTTCAATTAGATCAATCTTCGGGAAGTTTGTTGACAGATCCTAGTTCATATGGAAGATTAGCAAGCTGTCTTCTATATCTTACTATAACAAGATCAGATATTTCTTTTGTCGTACAAAAATTAAGCCAATTTGTTAGTCAACCTCGTAGCACTCATCTCTAGGCAACTTTTCATGTTTTACATTATCTTAAGGGCACATTTGATAGAGGTTTGTTTTATTCTTCTTATTCATGTGCAGATTAGGAAGCCAGTATAGTTGATAGAAATTCCTTAACCAACTATTGTATGTTTCTTGGTTCTTCACTTATTTCATGGAAAACCAAGAAACAAGCAATTGTTTCTACATCTTCCATGGAGGCTGAGTACCGGAGTATGGCTTTAGTGGTTAAGGAATTATTATGGCTTTCTCATTTGCTTCATAATTTGGCTATACCTTCTTCTCTACCTGCTACTTTGTATACTGATAGTCACTCCTCATAGCTCATTGTTGAGAATCCTTGTCTACAAGGAAGGACGAAGCATATAGATGTAGATGTACGCTTTACTAGAGATCATATTGCAAGTAGATTTCTTTCTAGTCATCATGTTTCTTTTGATCAACAAATTGAAGATTCCTTTACTAAAGCTGTTAGTGAGAAACAACTTTACATTCATTTGTCCAAGTTGGGTCGCTTAGAGTCTCTAACTTTAGGGGGGATGTTGAATAATTAATTGTTCCAAATAGGAGAGCTTAACCTTTATTTTACACATAGCATTACTCACTTGTTACAATTTTTTTTCTATTTGTATAAGTAGTGTTGTGCTTCCCGTATAACCAATTTCAATAAACTTTCATTTCTTTCTTCTATTTTGCTCGCTAGACTTTGTTTGTATCTTGTTTCCTTCATTCTGTATTATCAAGAATTGCAGCAGAGTTCAACTCTAATCCATGAATTCAATCTTTGACAAGAGTTCCCAATCTCACATATGGATTACGGATTTTACACATGAATTAGGTGCTACTAAGCAAGTAAAGACTAGCTCACTTCACTCAAAGGAAAATCTAGGATAAGGGAATTTATAGGATAGAGATGGAGGGCTACGATCTGATGAGATTATGTTTGGTATATTCAATAATCCATGCATTAAAATAAGGATAAAAGACCATATGTTTCTTTTGTCTCATAAAATATATCAATCATTGCCAACAATTAGATTCTATAAATGGATGGTTCTCATTTGTTATCTACCACTTGCACAATTAGTCATTCACTACCAATCATAGTGCTATATCAAATATATGTACTCTTGACATGAGTGGAGGCATGGGGTTGAAAGCATTATACTTAATTAATCAAAAGCTTTGACTTAACAAAATCAAGTCATCCTTAGCTAAGTTAATGCCATCTTATGGGAATCATGACTAAATGTACTCTATCCAGCTTCCTTTATTCGATGCTAATATTGATTGTAACTCTAAAAACAAGCCTACCAATTAATTTATACAAAGTACCATGATCTTATAATCAATTTTAACTTCAAATCAAATTAAGGAATCATCTAACTTAGATTTGCCAACATCTCCAATTCATGACTTATCCAATTTTTATCTCATATTATGTGTGATCCTCTAAATTCCCTTTATAGAGGTCATACCAACTAATGACACAAACCCTCAAAGCACCTCGCTATATTCCTCATGCCGAATGATGTTTGAAGAAAATCTGCATGATGTTAACCTGCCATGAACCTACGTGCATGATCGTATCTCACCATCTTGGTGTCTCGAGTCACTTATGTTGTGGTCTAGGATACAATCTTAGTCCTCAAGATTAACAACCTGAGTTACTAGTGCGAGCAAATCGTATCAAGTAATCTATTAATTTAGGCTCCTTTATATGTATCTTTTCTTCTTCTTCTTCTTCTTCTTTTAAATTTAATTTCATCAGTGAGCAAGCAAATTATTTTATCTCTTTTGTCTCTTAAAGTACTATTTTTATTTGTAGCTTCCACTAAAAAATAAAAAATGTCATATTAGATTAAAAGAAATTGCCATTGCAGGTTGAAGCATTGTCGATAACTATTGAATTATACCATGTTTTCAATCACTCGGCTTCATCAATTTGAGACCGAAGGTAGGTTATAGATGTAAGTGTTGGGTTATGGATCCAACCCATATGGGCTTGCAACGTATAACAAACGAAATCCTAAATATTATATATACATATATATTTAAAAGAAGACTTTAAAAATAAGGAGATTTGTGTAATTTAGGAGATTTGAAACAATGTATGTTGGCCAAATGAGAATTTAGGCTACCGGCCTTGAACCACATAAACACTGGCCTTCAACAACACATTGTACACCTACCATAAAGGCCACTGGTGTTGAGCCAACCAGTGTACATGCAGATCCTTCTTTTGTTTTTTACTTATACATTCTCTTTATGTTGTCTTTTAGGGAATCACTTCGGTTATTTTGAAAAATCTAGAGAGAGAGTAGCTTGGTCGAGTCACTGATTGAAATCCTCCATTTTGGTGAAGATTTGTAATCCATTAATATTACTAGTGAAGAAAAACAGTGTAATCCCATTATTGTTGATAGTGGAAGAATTTATGCGGTAGTCCTGTGGTTTTTCCCTAATTGGGGTTTTCCATGTTAAAATCCAGGTGTCTCTTTTGATTTTATTTTTGTTTATCATAATTTGTTATCACATAGGCAAGAGATAAAAATCACTTTGTTATTACAAGACATTGATTTTTTCCTAACAAGTGGTATCAAAACTAGGTTGAAAAAAAAGGGTTTTGTTTATTGTATTGTAGGCATGGTTGAATCATCAGGTATGTTGATAAAATTGAATTCATCGAATTATTTTATCTAGAAGTCAATGATGGAAGATTTGTTACATTGTAAAGATCTGTATATGCCGTTGGGCGGTGATAATGTGAAGCCAAAAGATAAATTTGATGTAGATCAGACAATTATGCATAGAAAAATATTGGATATATCCGAAAATGGGTTGATCATAGTGTGTATGATCATATTACCTAGGAAACTAGAGTTGATGTTCCACGGAAGAAATTGGAGTCTATGTATGATAGGCAAACTACCTTGAATAAAACCTCATCGATTAGGAGAGTAGTGAATTTGAAGTATAAGGATAGATCCAATATGGTTGAGCACTTGCATGATTTTCAAGGCCTTATGAATTAGTTATCTGCCATAAAGCTTGTGCTTGAGGATGAGATATAGGCACTTTTATTATTGAGTTCACTACCTAATAGCTGGGAGACACTTGTGGTGTTTGTTAGTAATTCTCCTCTAAAAGGAAAGCTTACCATTGCAATGGTGAAAGACGGCATGATGAATGAAGAAGCAAGAAGAAAAGATTTTAGCACGAATACTAAGACGCAAGCATTTGTTACTAATAAGTCAGAATGACATGATAGAAGCAGGAACAGAGGCTCATTTGATAAATATGATAAATCTAGGGGAAGATCTAAATCCAGAATGAAAAATATCAGATGTTATTATTGTGACAAGCCATGACATCTGAAGAGAGAGTGTAGAATTTGGAAGAGAGAGCAGGGCAAAGGTAAATGTGATGAAAAGAATGAACACACAACTGCCACATTAGCAGGTAGTGAGATTATTGTTACCTGGGATGAGGATTGTGTTAGCCTTGCATGTCATGATAGTGATTGGTTCATTGATTCTCATGCCTCCTTCCATGTGACATCACAGGATGAATTTTTCTCAACCTATACTCCTAGTGATTATGGCAATGTTAGGATGGAAACAATGAGACATCTAAAATTGTTGGCATTGAAAATGTTGTTTTAAAGACTAACACTGGATGTGTTTAAGCAATTCCACACTAGAGTTGAAAGAGAAATAGGAAGATAGTTGACATGTGACCGAGCAGCTAATGGTGGTGAATATAGAGGAACTTTTGAAGAATGTTGCAAAGAATATAGATTAAACTGGAGAAGATAGTTCCAAAGACCCTACAACAGAATGGCATAGCAGAGAGAATGAATCGCATTATCATAGAGCGAGTGAAGTGTATGCTATCACATGCTAAGTTACTAAAATGATTTTGGTGTGAAGCAATGAGGACAGCTATCAACCTAATTAATCTATCTCCCTCTTATGCTCTGGATGTAGATGTCCCAAAGAGAGTCTAGGCAGGTAAAGATATTTCTTATGAACACTTACGTATGTTTGGTTGCAAGGCATTTGTGTATATTCTTAAGGATGAAAAAGCAAAACTTGATACAAATTCAAAGCAATGAATATTTCTGGGTTATGTATATGATGAGTATGGGTACAAGTTATGGGATCTAATAGAGAAGAAGATTGTCAGGAGCAGAGATGTGGTCTTTCTTGAAGACCAAACCATTGAAGATATTGAGAAGCCAAAGAAGTCAAAATCCTTAAGCGAGATTCCTACAAATGTAGCTCCAGTTCCCTCACTTGAAGATTTTAATAACAACAAGGGACATGTGGAAGATTCAATTGAAGAGCCCTAAGAGTCTCATCAGCAAACTAAGCTGATGAGATCTTTAAGAGAGCAAAAACCATTAGTTAGATATAGTCTAGATGAGTATGTAATGTTAACAGATGGGGAGAGCCAGAATGTTATTAAGAAGCCATGTTACATGAGCAAAAAAAGGAATGGGTTAAAACTATGCAAGATGAGATGAAATCCTTATGTGAGAACAAGACACATGATTTAGTGGAACTACCAAAAGGCAAGTGACCATTGAAGAATAAACAAGTATATAGATTGAAGATTGAAGAGATTAGCTCACAACTAAGGTACAAGCCAAGATTGGTTATGATGAGGTTTAGTAAGAACAAAGGTGTTGATTTTGATGAGATTTTCTCACCAGTATTGCTATTTGTTTGAACTTGTAGATTGAGCAAATGGATTGAAGACAACATTCCTTCATGGTGACTTGGAGGAAGAAATTTACATAGAGCAGCCTAAGAGGTTTAAGGTCAACGGGAAGGAGCATTTTGTTTGCAAATTGAAGAAGAGCTTGCATTAGGGATGTTCATGGTTCAATTCAAGGGCTAAACCAAACCGAACTGAACCGCATTTGAAACAGTCGGTTCAAACCATTAACCAATTGAACCGCTTCAAATGTTGTTTCAGTTTTGTTATGTTTGGTTTGAACTGCTTTTAAAAGCATTTAGTTCTGATAAATAATATTAATAGTCATTTGAGTTTTCAAGAAAAGAAAAAGATGTTTAGACTGAGGAACGTTGTGCAAGAATTAAAGTTACTTGTCATTATATCAGGTTGTGTATTTAATAATTTCATATATATATATATATTATTCCGTTTTAAGATATTTTTCAATACGAATTTAAAGTAACATATATTTTTAATAAATATATAACTCTAACTAAAGAAAATCATTCTTTTACTTTAATTTCATATTTATTTATAATATTCTTTCTTTATAACATATTTAAATTTTCATTGTGCCAATTAAATAATTGTGTATGTTCTAAACTCAATTATATCTGTTTTATTTTAATTTGATTCATGTCTACTAATTTTAGAAAGAATTTAAAATTAATAAAATAGGAAAACATACTAGGAAAATTTTTAAATAAGTGAAAGATTGCTTGTTTAATATTATTAAATATATAATACATTTAATAGTGTGTTATGTAAAATATATAATATGAAAATATACATAACATTTGTATTTATAAATAACATTAATGTGGTTAAAAATATAATTTGTATTTCATAAATTAAAACAGAATGACAATTTCTCCTAATAAATCTGTAAATTAAAATCTTGTTCATTTTTCTTCTAAAGATGCATCTAAACACATGAATATTATTAGTATTCATAATTGTGATTCCATTTCAAGACTATTCTAATATACTATATACATATATAATATTAGAGTGATATGTCGTATGTGACTTTAATATCTAATGTTTAAGACTATAAATGAATAAGATGGCTTTTATTTTTTTTTTATTTCTTTTAATGTGAAGTAGTTCGGTTCGGGTTCAAACGGTTTGGTTGGTTCAACCCCTCGAACCAAACCGTAAACATTTAGACTCTTCCTTAACCAAACTGCAAACCAAATCGAAATATAAAAAAATGCATTTTACGGTTCGGTTTGGTTTAATTCAATAATCATCTTTAGCTTATATGGGTTGAAACAAGCTCCAAGGCAGTGGTATAAGAAGTTTGACTCCTTCATGATTGATTAGGGATATACCAGGACTGCATCAAATTATTGTGTCTTTATAAAGAGATTTATCACTAGTGAGTTCACTATTCTCCTATTATATGTTGATGATATGCTGATTATTGGCCATGATGCCAAAAAGATAAAAGATCTGAAAATTGCTCTAAGCAAGTCTTTCGCTATGAAAGGCTTAGGACAAGTATGACAAATTCTCGATATGAAAATTATTCGTGATAGGAAGAGCTAGAAATTGTGGTTATTACAAGAGAGATGCCTAGAAAAAGTATTAGAGAGATTCAACTTGAATAAGGAAAAATCTGTTTGTTCTCCACCAGTAAGTTACTTTAAACTCAATTCTCAACAGTGTCCTAAAAGTGAAGCAGACAAAGAAGACATGAAAAAGATTCCTTATACTTCTGCAGTTGGTAGTCTAATGTATGTTATGGTGTGCACTAGATTGGATATTGCTCATGTTATTGGTGTGGTTAGTCATTATTTCTCGAGTCTAGGTAAAGAGCATTTGACCGCTATTAAATGGATTCTTAGGTATCTCAGGGCACTTTTAGATTATGTTTACAGTTTATTAGTAGTAAACTTGTATTAGAAGGGTTTTCAAATACCGATATGGCTAGAGATCTTGATTCTAGGAAGTCCATTGCAGGTTATCTGATTACTTATGTAGGGGGAGCAATATCTTGGCAATCAAAATTGCAGAAGTATGGTGCACTATCTATCATTGAAGTAGAATATATTGTTGTGACTGAAGCCTATAAAGAAGTCTTGTGGATGAAGAAATTTTTAGAAGAATTGGTTCAAGAGCAAAAAGACTTGAGGCTGTTTTGTGATAGCCAGAGTGCTATTTAAGAGACTTGGAACAATGTATGCTGGCTAAATGAGAATTTAGGCCATGCCAGCCTTCAATAACACATTATGCATTGACCATAAAGGCTACCGACATTAAGCCAGCCAATGTACATGTGCATCCTCTTTTTATTTTTATTTCTTATACATTCTCCTTATGTTGTCTTTTATGATACCACTTTAGCTATTTTGAAAAACCTAGAGAGAGTTCTAGAGAGAGAATGGCTTTTTCCTGCTACTGATTAAAATCAACCATTGTGGTGAAGATTTGTGATCCACTAGTATTACTAGTGAAGAAAAATAGTATAATCTCATTATTGTTGATAGTGGAAGAATTTGTGCAATGGTCCACGTTAAATCTTAGTGTTTCTTTTGATTTTATTTCTATTTATCATTTTTTTTTATCGCATAGGCAAGAGGAAAAAATTACTTTGTTATTACAAGACATTGATTTTTTCCTAACAATAAGAAACTTGACCAAAAAATTCTTGGCATACGATGCATTTCAAATAAGGTTAATTACACCAAAAGATATTAAGTTCGAGGATAAGTTGATTTAAGATATCAACATTTTAAATAGTTAAAAAGAAGAATGAACATTATGCAAAATAAGTCCAATAAGATATCAAAATTTTATAAATTCATTTGAGGTATTAATTTTTGGATTTTTTAAAAATTTATTTCCCTTAATTCTTTTAATAGATACCTTGTTTGACTAACTCTATGAATATTAATTTCTTTTTTTAATTACTCGAATCATTAATATTTTAGATGAACTTATCCTCAAACGTTAATTTCTTTTGATGTAATCTGTCCATTTCACATAATATAGTTCTAAATATATTACCATCTAAACTTTAAATATTTTTTTATATAGTTACTATCTAAACTTTACATACTTTTTTATTTTACACTAAACTTTTTAATGCTGGGGGTTTTAACGTGTTGCTAAATATCATATCCAATTAACTTTTGCTCTTCAAATTTATTAATATCATTGGTCAAATGATATAAGTGTAAGGAAGATAATAAATTTGACAAGTCAAAATTTAATTGAGCATGACATATATTGGAAACTTCAAACTGCAAGTATAATTGAAAACATGGTTGTAAAAATCCCCAGTCAAATATATTTTTTTACAAGTTTATGATTTTATATGTTCTTTCTTAATTAAAATAGGTGAAAAACTATTAAGGTGTAGACTAGGTAGAATTATGAATTTATATGTACGATTCACACGTTTATAATTTTACTAATTTTATATGATTATGTATGGTTCTACCGATTTTATAGGTTCATGTGAATAGTAAAATCGTGATTTTAACAACCATGATTGGAAAAAACACTAAAAATTCACGTTTCTAATGACTATTAAAATGCAAAAAACTTAAATCTCTATAATTAGAGAGAGGAACAAAAGAACGAACTTATCATGCATTGCACTAAGTTATACAGATGTCATATTTTGTAGGGAAGTCAATAATTTCAATCTACTTGTCGAATATGTGAAGCTATTGAATCTTTCAAAGAATTGGCTGGATTGGTCGTACTCTTGGCGTACAATATGACATGTGAGTTACAAGATTAGAAGTGATTTCATTAAAACAATAGAAAAGGTATTGTCACAAACAGAATTTGGGCCGGAATCTCAGTTGCTCTTAATCCACAGAAAACTTTGAAGGGGTAATTGTTTATATCCTTTTCGGGAACTTTTATGCTCATTTCAACTTTTATGATAATTAAAATAAATATAATAATTAAGAT
Organism: Combretum micranthum; assembly: GCA_024138025.1. NCBI lineage: Eukaryota > Viridiplantae > Streptophyta > Magnoliopsida > Myrtales > Combretaceae > Combretum > Combretum micranthum. The sequence goes on from JAMXBD010002551.1 coordinate 162,334, forward strand.
ATAAATTATTTTAATGATGTAATCATGATTAGATATGAATTTAAACTGTTAAATAGTCAACAAGATTGGACTTGCTAAAATCAATTATAGGATCATAAAATTTTCTTTTCTTTTACCCTCTATTATTTTTTTCATTGCATCTCCCTATTCCTTAAACAAATTTGACATTAACGACTGTGTTCGGGTGTTTGCTAAACTAATTTGAACTACAGAGCATATTGGGATTTAAAAGCTTCCATATTTGTTGTAGAAATGTTTGAATTAGGATGCAACGAGTCTAGTTGATACGGTATGATAGTGAATTTGAGCATGAGCTCAACTTGAAAATTCAAAACTCAAGTTGGATCAAGTTTATGATTTTAAGTTTTAATTCGGTTTGAAGTAATACTATATAAGCTCGAACTTGATTTGATTAAACTTGACTTGAATTCGATTAATGTTCATACTCGAGTTAAGCTCAATAGAGGTTGATTAGCTCGTCAGCTAATCAAGTTAAATTTATAAAAACTCTAGCTCGATTTGATAAACTCCTCAAATAGCTCAATTTGACTATTCTTGACTCTTACTTGAATAAACATCAAGTTAAGTTCGAGTAGTTTGTGAACTGACTTAGTTTATTTACACTCTAATTTAAACAATTCCATCATCCAACTCGAAGAGACAATTAATAAGAGATTACTTATTGAGCCATAATTTTTTGATCACCTCCGAGGAAGCCAACTAAAGTTTGTTTGGATCTAATCATTATTTAAACTCATTGTTGTCTAGATACACTTTTAGTTTTCATAGCTTATTTAAGGAATTGGAGTTTTCCGTACCAAAAAGTTTACCAAACTTGTATAATGTCAAACAATCACGTCGACGTTGTTATCATGAAGTTGTCAAAGAAGCTAACATTCATGCACAATGCAACCAGATTGACAGTGATCCCTATGAGAAATCGAAAGTTGTTGTAGTGGGAAATCACAAAAAGATTTAGTTGGTAAGATAAAAATTGGTGCAAGCTCATGCATACTTCTGAAAATGATAATCCTGTCGACATAATTGAAGAGGAAAGTTCTTTCCTTAAGCCCACGAGGCCACAAATCAACCCTAATGTATTTATTTATTAAGAAATTCAAAGCAAATAGATGGGTCAATATTTTATATCAATACTGTATTATTTTTCAAGGGGAGGTTCTTTTTCTTCTTAATTGGGTCGATATTTCAACGGCATATACAGATTAAATCAAGCGGTAAATTAGCCTAAAAAAAATAATCATAGTGCATAACGATTAGAAGACAGACTTAATACTACACCAAAAGGAACTTTAATTGAATGGCATACCATGGCATCAAACAAGCAATGTCATTTTTCATTATAGCTTTCTTAATCTTGAGGAGAACAAAAAAGCTAAGGAAGAAATAAGTGTATCAGCTTTGGTGACTGAAATATAAAACGCTAGAACTTTCAAAGGCACATGTTTCCTTCCACACGCTTTGGGGACTCGATAGATGGGAACGGTTTGGTTTTCTCGTAACCACGTGAGAAGTATGAGAAAAAAATATTCACCAATCACAGACGGAAATCTATTGAAAAAATCAAAATTATGGATGTGGGATTCAGTCGTTTGATGCTATCATGTTTATTTCCTCATTGACCAAAATCTCTCTCTAGGCCTTGCGTCCTTTTCATTAAAGGGGCATAATTTTTCTTTTTGCATGAGTGTACTCCAGAGCAGAGGGGGTCTAAATCAAACCTATCCTCGACCTAGCCTGCGAGCCGGCTCAAAGAAACAATTCGGTATGCTTAGGTCGGGAACCAACAACAACCTATTGGTTTGCCCAGTTGGGATTGGGTCAGCGACTTTAAGTCTTTGACCCATAAAACCGTTGGATCTAATTGATTCTTTCAAAGTAATTACATTCAAAAGTTCCTTTACAATGTCTTTAAGTTATTATATCAGCATTTCAAATAATTTTTTCCTTGATGAACCTCACTATTTTATTTGTAAAATTCTTCACATGGGTTTTTTTTACTTTTTTTTTTAATACTTCTATGGGTTTCATTTATATTTATACAATACCTTTTTTTTACGTAATAATAAAATAACATTTCAAAGAAACTTGCTTTTTAGAGTTCTTTGTAAAAAACCTCAAAAAGTTGAAGGTAACCTTCTACATTCGTAAGCATCTCAAAAAGTAAGATCATTCGCCTCATGTCAAGAATATCGGATGTGAATGCTTTTACAACTTCTTGAAAAATGAATAATGAGAGAGAGAGCATCCATAACAAAATTGGAAAAAAAATTATCTATCATTCACGATATTAGACATCTTACTCAACACAAAAAAAAATAATAATAAATTACTTCAAAGTATATCTAATTTGGTATGTGTCACGACCTATCATCTCAAGCTCCACTGCAGTGGAGGGGGTAACCTTAGGCTCTCAGGCCACTGTGGGCAGGGATCGTGATGTCAGGTACACTGGCTATCCCAGCGCACCCTCAGGCATAACCAGGACACCAGAGGCACTATATCACGACTTGGAAATCTACCCACTGAGGTATTATCCGCTTTAGCCACACGCCGCATGGTTTTGTCATTTTGGTGCCAACACTTCCCAGGAGGTCACCCATCTTGGGATTGCTCTACCCAGAGTATGCTTAACTTTGAAGTTCTGATAAACTCTAAGCCATTGCATCGAAAATGCGCCTCTGTGATTAGAGTTTCACCATCTATATTTGAGGGTATTACATACTCCGCCACTTATAGAACTGACGTCATCGTTAGTTTCGTTACATAGGTCCAGAACCACTGCTCTGATACCATTTGTCACGACCTGCCACCTCAGGCTCCACCGCAGTGGAGGGGGAGCCCCTAGTGTCACGGTCCGAGAGTTGAGGACTTTTATGGGGGTGTTTAGCTTGGGCATGTTGAGTTATGGGTGGCATCATCAGAAGGTTTGTTCGTGGTGTGGGTTATCTCTGAAGGCGGGTCTAGCCTCCCGTGAACAAACTGGTCGGGAGTTGATACCATTCTCCTGATGAGGCCAAGGCAGGCCGAAACCAGTTCGTTAGTTGAACCTCCCATATGTAGGTGGGATCGTGGCAAAGCCAAGATGGTGCTCCTTAGGAGAATGTGGGTTCGGAACTGACTTAGGAAGTTAAGGAAGAATAGGCAGGCTCACCATCCAGATTAACAATAAACGATGCTTTGATGGATGGTTGAGTGCCGCACGGGAACTCTTTAAGGAGTGACACTCCCATCCCGTGTCAAATGGTATCAAGTCAGAAGTTCCCAGCTCCACCGGACCACTTAGATGCTACCCAGAGTTCTTGGAGAGTGGGTAATTCTTGTTGTGGATACGGTTCGTGTGGGCGAAGCTCAAGAGGAGCGACCACCAGAGAGAGGACATTGTTGCCAGAGGGTAGCTGTGTCGCGAGACGTGGAGACAAGGATTTTCCCTAATCTTGTTATCAATTCAGCTCGTGTGGGTAAAGCTCAAGAGGAGCGACCACCAAAGTGAGGACATCGTTGCTAGAGGGCAGCTTTGTCATGAGTTGGGGTTGAAGCAAGATCTTATGCTCAAACCTTACTGTTGGGCAACTCAACAAGAGGCAATCTCGGAGGATGGATGAATGGGTGAGGGCGAGAGGAAGCCTATGGAAACTCGAAGTCCTGGCGAGATGATCTTGGGTGTGTTGACAACTGGTGTGGAGAAGGGGTGAGAGCTTGAGAGTGGGTAGTGGCTGTAGCAAATTTGCCTCATGACGAGGACGTCATAAATTTAAGTGGGGAGAATGTCACGGTCCGAGAGTTGACGACTTTTATGGGGGTATTTAGCTTGGGCATGTTGAGTTATGGGTGGCATCAGCAGAAGGTTTGTTCGTGGTGTGGGTTATCTCTGAAGGCGGGTCTAGCCTCCCGTGAACAAACTGGTCGGGAGTTGATGCCGCTCTCCTGATGAGGCCAAGGCAGGCCGAAACCAGTTCGTATAGTTGAACCTCCCATATGTAGGAGGATCGTGGCAAAGCCGAGATGGTGCTCCTTAAGAGAATGTGGGGCTCGGAACTGACCTGGGAAGTTAAGGAAGAATAGGCTGGCTCACCATCCAGATTAATAACAAACGATGCTTTGATGGATGGTTGAGTGCCGCACGGGAACTCTTTAAGGAGTGAAACTCCCGTCCCTTGTCAAAATTTGACACATCATACAACTTTATAGGGATGGTAAGATGGAACCGAGAGGTATTTTTAGCAACCTTAATATATAAGTTTCCATTCGTTCAAACAATTAGACTGACAAGTGGAGTGAAAATTCATACATGGTATCACCTGTCACTGGATAAATGATAACTGGATTCTTATTAAATGTCTCATTGCTTTAAGAAAAATGGATGACGCATACACTACACAAAACATATATTGTACAATAAGCCAGGTTCTTTCAAATATTTCTTAAAAAAGAAAATATTTTTAATCGACTCTAATAATGCATCTATAAATATTGCAAGTGTGCATGACTTTCAAAATCTTTGTTAGACGACATTGGGTGATACTTTTTTCCATACTAGGTATGTATGTCACATTCTTAACTTATATGTAAAAAGTGGAATGGACTCACTAAAGTTAAGATGTTCACCTATTAAACTGAGCGTTGATTACATAACTGATCATCCATCAGTAAATATAACGCGAAGAAATTTCTATCTCAAGCAAAGAGTAAGGCCTAGGAAATTTTGAAAAGATATGGTGCATAAATGGAATTCAACTTACCAACTTCTTATGAGTATTATCGATTATAAAGAATTGTTATGCCAATTTGCTCTTGCACACATGCCAAACATGCCCTTACATCTTAACGATTAGGTTACATGTTTTAATTTGCTTTTTGTGTTGAAAGTTTTTTATCATTGTACAAAGACATTTTCTCGAGTGTATTCCCCGACTATTCAATTGATTTTGCTAGAAGCACTTAATATTGTAAGCACTTTAGCGAGTTTTTAATACGATAGACCGTTGCAGTTAAGTATGCAGGACATAACACACAAGTGGCTTTCGTACTATCATCATATCCCAATAATATATACTATTGCATGGGTATTAGACCCACGTTGAAAATTCGAAGGGCTTGGTGGACTCCTTGAGGAATATTACAAGCATATTTATACCTTGTCGAATGATGCATATACGTATTTTGTTAATTATATATCTATTGTATGCGAGACAAAATATGTTTTAATTAAATTGTACAAAAAGTTCAGTGATAGATATGGATGATAGTGATTGGTTAGTGAATCAGAACCTTCATTCGAAGCACTGATCGTGAATGATGTTGTACTGGGTGATTTGTTCGTACTCACACAATCACATGTACGGGAAAATATATAAAGGCAGAAGCAGCAGTACAAAATGTACCAAAATTAATAGATACCTTTTGTACACTGGGTTACTGCAGTTGGTCGATCACGTGCGATAGACGTGGTGATCAACCTGAGAGAAGTCCTGAAATGATAACACGTGTAGGATGTCGTAGAGAGAGGCGTGGGAGGAGAAAAAGGCAAACCCGGTTTCTTGAGTGTGCTAGTGTGATAGAAGATCAAATCAAGCATACTCGATCGTTCTTGGTAGAATAGATGCTTTGATCTTTCTTAGAGATGTTTCAGCAAAGTATCTGCATTGCTCTCAATCTTAGCAATCTGTAGAATGCCCCCAAATGAGAGGAGAAGCATCTTGTTTAAAGATGTTGGAGGCGAATAGTTGCCGTTGGATAAATCTAGATGGATGGTTAAGATGAAGTATTGCTTGCAATCATTGGATCTTTTTTATGAATTTGGCGACTAGAATCCATCTCTTTTTTATGTATGTAGGCATGGGCTTTAAATATGGGTCTAGAATAAAATAAGGGCTTTTATAATAAAATGGAGCCCATTTTCTTATTAAAATAGTCCATCTTTAATATAAAATAGAAATAGGCTCATTTTATTCTAATAAGCCTTATTTTAGCCAAATAAAGCCCAAATTAACTCATGAAAATATTTTTGGAGTCTACTTTTTACGTACGAGAAATCCGAATAAAGTCGAGAGCAGAATAAACTAGTCCGACGATCCTTATTCCAAGCCCACCAAGCCAAATCTCCCTACGATATCCATTATTGGACTCGATCTTCTAATCCTGTTACTAGCCTAGAAGACCGGGGCCCATGGCATTAAATTGGGCCAAAAGCCCAATCATCCAAATGACCCTCTACATTTTACCCCTTGACCAAAAGCTCTTTTAGCAAAGTCATAAAGGGGGTTTTAGGCATTTCATTAGGCAGATGTTCTCTTCAAAGTTGTTGTAGAACATTAATAAGAAGTTACACTTGACATGAAGTTGTGTACTGTACTGATATAGCCAATACTTCTTATATTTGTCAATGAACCAAACTTGTTATATTCATAGATGAAGTAAAGTGGGTTGAAGTAGTCTTCTTCAAACTTCTTGTAGAATATCTAATGAAGCAATTTTGTTGTCACATAAGCACTTAGGTTATTGAATAGACCAATATATCCTAGGATTTCCTTTTATAGATTGAAGTAACATGAAATAGCCTTCTTTTTTCAAACCGCTGTTGAGAGATTCATTTCCTTGCATTTATTTCATATTGCAACTTGTGATGATCATCTTGTCTTCTTTTTCTTCTTTTTTTATAATGCTTAATATTTGAATGAAAGCATTAAGATAAGCTCTAAAGCATAGTGGTAAATGGGCCAGATGCTGTAGCGTAAGTGATGCGAAGCTTCCGGGGCGAAGCTGTTGCATAAGTAATCGCCATAGCTTTTGTAATTGATATTTTCTTTTATTCCTTTTGTAACTGCCATAGCTTTTGTAACTACCATTTTATTTTATTCCTTTTGTAACCGCCATAACTTTCGTAACTGCCATTTTTTTTTACTCCTTTTGTAACCGCCACAGCTTTTGTAACTACCATTTTCTTTTATTGCTTTTGTAACTGCCATTGCTTTTGTAACTACCATAGCTTTTGTACATTTTTTTTTATTCTTTTTGCAATTGCCATAGCTTTTGAAACTGACATTTTTTTTATTCATTTTATAACCGCTATACCTTTTGTAACTGCCATTTTCTTTTATTCCTTTTGTAACCATCATAGCTTTTGTAATTGCCATTTTCTTTTATTCCTTTTCAACTGCTATAGCTTTTATAACTGACATTTTCTTTTATTCCTTTTGTAACCACCATATGTTTTGTAACTGCGATTTTCTTTTATTCCTTTTGTAACCACCATAGCTTTTATAATTGCCATTTTCTTTTATTCCTTTTCGTTTTCCCTATAAAAAACCAACAACATTTAGTTTTTGGTATAGCTTCAGGAGGAGTAATCACTAGAAGACTGCATTATTCAAAACAATGTTAGACTCCACCTTATAGGTCATAGGTAGAGCACTGGCATCCGCAGGCTTTGCAAGTCATCAAGGACACTATTTCACCTCTCTTTAATTAAAGGGATGCAACACAATCATCCTTCTCTAGCATTTTCAACAAGACGAACTAAGCATTCTCCGACAGCTTACATGTAGAGATGCGATCCTTGGAAATAAGAAAATTCCGAACTGGAAATTGAGTAGGCTTAAGACATGCATAGAGCTAATGATTCCAATTTCCAGTACTTTGGCCAATTATATAGTAATTCACTCGCTCTCAAATTAGGGCAATCTCTATTGGCTTATCTTGACACCTTCATCTTTCATCATTAGGAGGTCATTCCATCGAAGATAGAGGAGGTATACCATGTGGAGTTTTATTAATAGTTCTCCCTCTATCGATGATAATTTTTACTTCTTTTTTGTTATGATTTGATTTCTTTTTATATTTTCTTTTTAACTTGTTTTTATCTTTTTACAGGTTGACAAGACTTCGCTTTGTTATTTGTGGGCATCATAATGGGCTCAAATATTGCCCTAGCTCTCTCGTTCTCTACTAGATTTAGCACGGGCCCATGACTAAACTTGTGTTGCTCTGACACCTGACCTCTTGCATGGGCCTATGAGTGGACTTGTGTTATTCTAGCACTCGGCCTCTTCTAAATTTGATATAGGTCGCTTCTACTTTCCCGATCTCTTCTAAACTTGATATGGGCCCATGAATAATCTTGTGTCACTCTGGCACGACATTTTAGCATAACCCACGAGTGGACTTGAGTTATTCTTGTGCCTGATCTCTTCTAGATTTGATATGGGTCCACACGCTTACACTACTGCTCCATATTCAATTGCACCTCCTCAAGTCAGTCATCAAAGACTAGTCTTCATGGGTATTCTACATAGTCAAAAATCTCAACTTAGTTAGAAGCATTATCATTTTGTTGTCGAAGACTAATTCTATCAGTGAAGTAAATCGATTCGTCAATAAAGATTCGTTCTCCATCATGCTGGTAGCACTCCACAAGCAAACTATCGATGTTTTGTCAACTAAATGTCAACATTTCATTATGGGAGTTGGAATAACCTTAATGTCATCTCCGCTTTCCTATTGTAATACTTAGTCAAACAAAGCTCTGTTTTTGTAAAGCCAAGAAAGCACACTAGGGAGAGGTTGAAAGCATGCAAACATGCTCCACTCACCCATCAAGCATACTCTAAAAGTTGTCATCAATACTCGATGACATGGTCGCTTTTACGGTATTGGGAACTCATGTCTACCATCATTAATTGAATGTCGTACTTGCATGTGTGTATTGACTCCTTATCATAATGTGTTGTTCTCTTCGCATTAGAGGTGCATTGCTTATGAGTACCAAGATAGGTATATCACTTCAGCATGTTTCACTCTCAAGTGCTTATGTCAAGTGATTGTTCTCCAAGATAGGTATATACTTCCTATGGTAGTCACATTCAAGAAAACCTCAAAAAGCTCATGTATCAACTTCTTCTCCCCTAATTGATGGCACGTCATTATATGACGGGGCAGTAACTCATATCATGCTATTACTGATAGTTTGTGCATTCATAGAGTTGCTTCAACTCTTGAGATCACATGATATAGGATTACAGATGTCATGCCTTTCATGGGTTCGCTTCGAGATGGTAGGTCGACTACACTTTAATCACATGATTATAATAAGTTGCAGAGAAGGGCATTGCACCTACTGCATACTTAAAAGGAGATGCTTCTACTGAATGATTATGACGACCATGAAGTGATACTTTTGATCAATCATGGATGAGGTCGATTCGACCTCGTTTATGCAAATTGGTGTTATGGTGGTTAAGCCTATTGTGGAGTTGCTTCAACTCGTCACAGTTGAGATCACTTCGATATTGTAAATGATGTAGCAGAAATGGAGATTGCATTCATCGCATGCATACAAGCAGATACTTCTACCAAGCAACAGTGACTTCTACCAAGAGATAACAACTATCATGAAGTGATTGCTTCAATCAATCATGGATGAGGTCGCTTCGACTTTAATTCTGCGAAACAACATTATGGCTGCTAAGCTTGCTATAGAGTCTCTTCGACTCATCATAGCTGTGATCACTCCGATTTTGTAAATGATGTTGTAGAAATGGGTATTGCACCTGTCACATGCTCAGGAGCAGATGCTTCTGCCAAGCGATATCGACCACCATAGAGTAATCGCTTTGATCAACCATGAATGAGATCGCTTTGACCTCAATTCTACGAAATGGTGTTATAGCTGCCAAGCGTACTATGGGGTCGCTTTAACTCATCACAGTTGAGATCGCTTGGATCCCAAGTGAAGAACACTAGACAAATATATTTATATACCATATGCTTATCAGAAGTAGTTTGAACATAAGTACAAGCGAGTATAGAAGAAGATGGACAAGAAGGGAAAAGAAAAAAAAACGTGATTATCATTATTGTTTACTTTATTTCTCTTCCCTATTACAAAATGTGGATGAGTAATAGGCAACTTCTGCCTTTAGTACACAATTGTTATTACTAAAAAAAAACTTTTCATTATTTGTGCCTTCATCATCTATCATTTGCACATCATTATCTTCAAGTTCCAGTTCGCTATTGCAAACTTTTTCATTAAAAATCCTCTTCAGCATCCAACAATCTTTTGTTAGGTATCCCACTATCCTATGGAACCTACAAAACTTTGCATCTCCTTTCTCATATGTAGTGGGTTCCCGCTCAACCCTTGGTAATTTGAGGAAACCATCCTTCAACCATAGGTCAAGGACAATATGAACTTTATTCATGGCACACGAGAAAGGTGGAACTCCCTGAGCACCATCTCTTATGGGTTTCTTGCTACCTTGGAAGCTTTTCTCTTGAGCAATGCTCACTGATAGTTGTCGCTTCTTTTTTGGATCACCACTTTGTTTAATAACCGAATTGTTTGTCCTTCACGCATTCTCAATAAACATAAAAAATGATTAAGTGACAAATTCTCTAAGTGCACAACATACTCTGTGAACATACCATGGATGCAGATTTTGACAAGTTCACTTTCGTCACACGTATCTTGGATATCCAAGGAGTGGTCCCTAAGACACTTAATGTACTCCATAAGATTTTCCTTTGGGCATTGTCGGATACGCCCCATGTCGGTTAATGTCACTCGCTCTTGCGTTTCAAAGAATTTCTCAAGAAACATCTTACACATAGTCCCTCATGAATCAATTGAGCCAGGAGTAAGATTAACATACTAGGTGTATGTCTTTTCCATCAAGGACTTAGAAAATTTCTTAAGCTTTAGGTCATCATCAAGTCCATAGACTTCAAGAGTCTCAATGAACTTAAGAAGTTGCTCCTTAGCACTATCTTGTTTCCCATTGAATTTGATAAATTTTAGACTAGTATAGTCCTTCGAATAAGGTTTCTTTGCAATCCTTTGTACGTATGGAAGCATCAAATTGATGACACTAGTAGCAGATGCAGTTCGCATATGTCTCATGTACTTTTCAAGGTCTTCCTTCATCACATATGAAGTGGAAGCAGATGATGTATTAACTCCCACTTAAGGAGTTAGAGTAATGCTACGAGACGCAGTTATGTTAGTCATAAGTGGTTAGACATTGTATCTAGAGGAAGAGAAACCTCCGAGATGGACCCTTGCCCTTTCTCCTATAGTAGGCGTGGGATCTCTTAGAGTTGGAGGTAGTAAAGGCTGAAGTGGCTCTTGCCGATGTCCTCCCTCATTTTTCGGTAGCAGGAATTGTGATCTGCTCAGGTTGAGCTTCATGTAGGGTCTCATGGCAAGTACTCTCTGGAACAATAGTAGCCAATTCAGTACCAGCCACTTGCATGCTGATGTAGGGAAAGTTGTCCTGGGAAGTGAACTTCCCGATACAGTAGCTGCTTCTACCATACCAGGTAAGAATTGTTTAAAAGCATTCAAAAATTGATTGATAGTCTAAGTATTTTCCTGTATAGTAAGTATCATGAGCGTACTATCAACTGCAGGAGCTTGTACAGCCATAGTAGTGGCATTTTCATCTACAGCGTGAATATCTTCGACTATATCAAGATGATTCTCCTAATCTTAGGGGTTTGCTTCCTGTCCAATTCTCTTGCGTGGAGGTGTCATTCTTATCAAGAGCTTACTCTTGTCGTTAGTGAAGTCGCCAAATAATGTATGGTGGGGTTATTGTAGCTGGTCAATCATGTGCGATAGGTGTAGCGATCAACCCGAGAGAAATCCTAAACTAATGACACATGTAGGATATCGTAGAGAGAGGCGTGGGAGGAGGAATAGGCAAACCTGGTTTCTTGAGTGCACGAATGTGACAAAAGATCAAATCAAGTAGACTCGATCGTTTTGACTAGTTCTTGGTAGAATAGATGCTTCGATTTTTCTCGGAGATGTTTCAACAGAGTATCTATGTTGCTCTCAAATGAGAGGAGAAGCATCTTATTTATAGATGTTGGAGGCTAGCAGTAGCTGTTGGATGAATCCGGATGGATGGTTGAGATGAAGCATTGCTTACAACCATTGGTTCTCTTTTATGAATCTGACGACCATAATCCATCCCTTCTTTTATGTATGTGGGTATGGGCTTTGGATATGGGCCTAGAATAAAATGAGGACTTTTATAATAAAAACGGAGCCCATTTTCTTATTAAAATAGCCAATCTTTAATGTAAAATAGAAATAGGCTCATTTTATTCTAACAAGCTCTATTTTGGCTAAATAAACCCCAAATTAACCTATGAAGATATTTTTGGAGTCTACTTTTCGTGCACGAAAAATCCGAATAAGGTAGAGAGTGGAATAAAACGGTCCGATGATCCCTATTTCAAGCTTACCAAGCTAAATCTCTCTACAACATCTCTTATTAGAGTCGATCTTCTAAGCCCTATCACTAGCCTAGAAGATCAGCCTGTGGCATTAAATTGGGTCAAAAGCTCAATTACTGAAATGACTCTCTACACCTTCTCACATATTTGAGTTCGATGATAACATCAGTGTGAGGGATTTTGACATTTTGGAATGGTGGCAACGTCTCAAAAAAACATTCCTGATTCTATTCCATATGGCAAGATAGATGCTCGCGGCTCTAGCATCTACCATTCCAGTAGAGTAGGTTGTTGGAGATCGATGTGGTGACTAGTGATGAAAATAAATACTTCAGTGACTATAACTCATCGAGAGGAAGCACTGTGATAGGCACTCTCGACATAACCCAAGGTGAGTAGTTCTTACAATTTTGTTCGAATGCAAATATAGTACGTATACTAAAACAAACTATTTTCAGAAATTAGAAAATAAAAAATGGTGTTTTTCGAAATACATAGGTAAATATAGAATTTTTCAAAATTATGTGGACCAAAAACATTACTAATCACTTAAAGTCAACATCGCATTTTAACAATTAGTATTAACGAAGATACTAAATATTTTATAAAAAATTAAAAAATATATATGAACTACGATGGTCTGATTCTGAAATTCGAATACGTAGGCACCTCTAAGGCAACCAAAAAATGTCAAATGAATTGTATTTTGCAATTTTTTTAATCTAATTACATGTGTATACATAAGGTAAGATATAATATCCCCCTCACACCTACAAGGTGCTGACTATATTATTATGTAATATAAAGGGTGTATTTGATTTTTTTAGAATTTTTTCTAATTTTGTATATTAAATGTTGAAATATTTTATTCTCAAAAGTAAGTATTACAATTAATGCAATGTGTGGGGAGTGTGGTTTTGTGTTTTTTTTTTTTTTCCTTTTTTTCTTGACAAGGGTCTGACCCAGGATTTTTTTTTTTGGGGGGGGGGGGAGGGGCTTGCCCAGCCAGTTTAGGATCCTTTATTTGTGGACTCGACATTTCGGGTTGTGGGTCAGACCTAAACCACTCCAAGGGCATGTCTACCTACAATACTTCTGTGATATTGATTAACATAAATAAAAAGTTCTTTAAGGTACTAAATTGATCAATTTTGAAATTGATAAATTTAAATTTTTAAATAGCTCATTGCATATTTTGCTAAAGTTTGAGTATCATTTGTGACATTTACCCAAGTTTTAATCTTTAATCTTCTATATAGCCTTTATATTTTTATAATTCCTCATTATTAATACTATAACTCAAGTTGAATATAATTGTAAATAAAAAAAGCATATTATTGACAACCTTTTAAGAAAAATATAAATTATTATAATGTCACGTTTAATACATTGAAATTATTTGAAATAAAATATATAAAAATTGAATGAAATAGAATGAGAGGCAAATAATCATCAATTCATTATAAGATCAAACTATTCTTACAGATATCGTCAATTCATTACCTATTGCCATATAAATTGATTTGAAGCATAAAAAAGAAAAATAGGGTTAGAAGTGGTAAGAAAATGGTAAAGTTGTAAGGTGAGGGGTGAAAATAATTGACGGATGAAATGAAAAATAGCTGCGATTATATAACCATAACAAGTACGACGATGATAACATACTACTTAAGTGTAATATTAGAAATTAAGGACATCCAATAATGACATCATAGACAAATGTAAGGGATGACAATTTAAGGAAGTCCAATAAGGATACTATAAACAAATATAATAGATAAAAAGATAAATTATAAAAACGTGAAAGGCTGATTATAAATTTACATATCCTGAATTTCTAGGAAATTCATTATCAGATTTGGGATTTTTGTGTATATCTGTTTCGGCAAATGTGACTAAAATTAGATAACGAACTTATTCAAAAATAATTACGATACACGTTGATACGAAAGATATATAGACTTCATGCATTAGAAGGTAAATCTTATCGGCCAATTCAATATTTACCAAGAGGTACTAGGATATAATTTTTAAAATCCAAACTATGCTTGTAATTTTTGTTTTTTGCAAAATATCGTTGTATAATCGCTTATATAAACCTAAAGAAGATAATAACGATGAGTCTAACAGACAAGCAAATCATCAACTACTTAATATACCTTTCTTTTCTTTTATTTTTTGTCAATTTAGCATCTTTTTCTAAGATAATCTTAGTTTTAAGTTAATAACTGACATAGGCTATGGAAAAAATTAATTATCAAAATAACCATATAAACTTAAATATTGTGCATGAATAAAATTCGTATTTCATAAATAAAAATTCATTTCAATTTTCTAACTAAATAGCATCTTCTTAAAGGCTATTTTGATAATTAATTTACATCATATCCTATTTTAGTAATTATATATATATATATATATTTTTCATAGACTTAAACTTTTTTTTTTCCCCCAAAAAGAGTCGCTCTCATACATCATCCTAAATCTTTGGGATAACCAAAAAGCTAAGTACGCAATAAGTAAAATTGCTAATCAAAATGTCCAAAAACGGCACGTGCTATGACCTAAAATAGGATCAATTTGGTTTCTTTTCTCCCTCGAGAGTAGTTTGAGTCTAGGGTTAGGGTTTTCCTTACCCACCATATCCACTTTGACTGATTCACTATCTCTATATCGCAAGACCTTGTCCGCTTTTAGCTCTCGTCGAAGGAGCAGTATTTCTTAGGAAAGAGAATATTTTGTCCTATGGTGTTGTTCCTGTCTTTATGCTTAAAAATGACTAAATCCTATGGATAATCTGGAATGTTGGTTTTATACTTAATAAAACCAGCAGATCAAATAAGCGTGAATCTTCGGAAAAAATAGTACTTCTGATTCAACCGTTGGGGATAAACAATATTCTTAGAAAAATAGTTTATGTGTTTTATCTCATGAATATATAGAAATATTTGATTGCGTGAAAGTTTTGCATTTGTGGGGGGAAAAAAAGGTAACATAGCTAGCATACAGACAAGAGAAGACTTTTAAGTGAAATAATGTAAGTAAAATATTGAGGAACACGATGTGGGCTTGAAATTTTAAAATGAATATGTAGCATAAATAGAAATAAAGCCATTGTTTCAAGGATATATATCCCTAGCAACACCATGTATATAAGATCATCACGGTTGCACAATCCTATTTATCATACTCTTAATAGAGGTTATTGCTTGCTTCGCATATATGAGAATGAAAGGGAAAGAGAAAATTAGAGGAAACAAAAAAAAAAAAAAAAGAAAAAAGGTAATAAATGTTTGTCCTGTAAGCATTGAATTTAATGATTTTAATAAGTGAAGGGTTGAAATTATATTTGATCTGCATAATAAAAGAACATGTGATATGAAAGAAAGGAGTTATCCTTACTATTATTCTTTTATATTATAAGGGTATATGTTCTCAGATTTTTATTGGATTTTATACATGCAATAATTTGTCACGTGAGTGGCACATATTTACAATGTGATTATACTTTTTACATAATTAGAAATGAGTGTTGCAAGTGTGAATGAGATGCTTAGTAGGATGAAATGATCTAGATCAAGAGTAGGAACAAGTGAATTCAATAGACCCAGGTATCGGTTTTACTAATGAAGGAAAGATGCTTTAATTTTGATGCATTTGATCTCAGTTGCGGCTTAAACATAATAAGATTTTATCTTATAATGTAGTATTTGAGATCTGAATTACAAAGTTTAGTAATTAATAGCAGATTAAAGGAAGGATGATGATGCTCTCTGAACCTTTGGGAAAAATACCACTGCCTTCATTATTGGACGATGAAGAAAGACAAACAAAAAAGGTTAAAAACAAGATCTTTATTTCGGAACGAAACATTGACGATTTCTCTTTCAAGGAGATATTATTGAATAAGACAAGTGATGCAATGGAAGAGGATGACTCTTTGGATTTCGATGTAGATGTGGAAGATATAACCTTTGAAACAAATAAGGATATGCCTTCTGTGCTTTTTTCGAGTCGCGTCAAGGAGAAACTTGAAAAATTAATGGAGAGAACTGTCATTGTGCGTCTCTTAGGCAAATATATTGGGTACAATGCCTTATATAAACAGGATAATGAGTCTCTAGAAACCCAAATGTAACATCAAGGTTGTGGATATGGAGAAAGGATATTATATGGTGAGACTGGGATCGACAGAGGATTATATGATAGCGTTATTAGAAGGACCGTGGACTATTTTCGGCCATTATCTTACGGTACAACGTTGGTCCCCTGGATTTATGACAAAAGATGAGAATATTTCTGTAGTAGCGGCATGGATTAGATTACTAGGACTGTCTATTTACTATTATAAAAAAGGAGTTCTAAGGGTGATTGCATCCATGATTGGTAAATTCATTAAAATTGATTACAATAAATCGGATGCTAGGAGAGGGAAGTATGCTCGCTTGGCAGTAGAACTAAATCTAAATAAACCTCTGGTATCTAAGATCTGTGTTGATGACAAAATTCAAATGGTGGAATATGAAGACTTGCCCATCATTTGCTATAGATGTGGTTGTTATGGACATATTAGCGACACATGCCATCTTTCTGAATCTAAAGGAAGCGATCATAGTCATCTTAAAACTGGGATTTAGAATCCGACATTGAATTCCGATGACCAGAAAGACAAAACCGATGCTACTGATAATTTGGGTTTAGGACCCTGGATTCACGCTACCAAGAAAGGAAGGAGGAAGCAATTACGTGAAAATGAAAATGGAAATGATCAAAATTCAAAGAAGCCATTTAAGGAAAACTTTAATACTACATATAATATCCTTGCAGACATGGAGTAAAACATATTGGAAATTGGTCAATCCAAGGCATTAAATTTAGCAGATACCAGATAGGAGATTTCAAAAAGCAATAGCACTAATAATATGGTTTTGGGAAATGGAACCTCAAACAGGACAATGATCAGAACTAACCAGGCATTTAAATTGAATGGAGATGAACAAGAACAGAAGGCAAAAAACCTAAGCTCCTTAACCACCAAAGAAAATTTAAACCCCAATGAAGCACTTTCTACTTTAAAGAATAAGAACCTTGAAGTAAATTAATCTTTGATCACTCCTACACATAAGAATAAGCACAAGGAGCCTATTATGAAGGAAGCATCTAGAGAGGACTCACACACTGTGGTCATCATTGATTACTCATCCAAAAGTCAGAACTTTGGATACGAGACTCCATGCTACCACCCATCCTTCCTCCTTTTCTAACCTGCAAAGATCAAATCAAGGTGGTTGACCAACTGATAAGTTGAAATTAGTAGGTATACAGGGTAAACTGCAGATTAAGACAACAGAAATAAAAGAGCCTCCTATTTCTAATCCAAGTCAGAAGAAGGAACTTTTGAGATTTTATCATTACTTACTGATGATAATGGAAATCCTCAAGCTTGGATCCACTCTTGGATGAAGCAGCTGCTGCTGATGCTTAAGTATTTACAATTATATACTCTATTTTAATCATGTCAATGAACTTACTTGTGTGAAACTGTCAAGGTGCAGCAAATAAGAATTTCATTCGTATAACAAAGTCTTTATGCTCTCTTAATTCAGTGAAGATTATGGCTCTGTTGGAAACTAGAATCAGTGGTGACTGAGCCACTAAAGCCATTCGAAAATTGGGTTTTGAGAACTCACACAAAATTGAAGCTGTGTGATTTTCAGGGGGTATATGGCTTTTATGGAGGAAATGTGTTTGCATCCAGATTCTACTGAATGACTGGCAATTTATTCATGCAGAAGTAAACTTTGATGATGCAGGTTAGTTTCTTTTAACAATAGTATATGGCAGCCCTTCCCCATCAATAAAAAAACATTTATGGGGAAAGCTTCATGAAATAGTGGAAGAAGTTAACTTACCCTGGCTCGTAATTGGTGATTCAATGCTTTTATCCACTCTCATGAAAAGTTGAGCAATGTCACTGGAGGATCTGTTCCCTGTAAAAACTTCAAGAATTGGATAGAGGAAACTGGAATGATCGACTTAGGGTATACTGGTTACGTTTTACCTGGTCAAGAGGCCTTTGTCATGCTAGACTAGATAGATGTCTGATGAATAGGAAGTGGACTGATCATTTTGCTGGTACTTCAATCAACCACCTTCCTAAAATTAGATCAGATCATAATCCTCTTCTAGTTAAGCTACACACTCAAGTGAACTAAGATAACTACGCCAAAAGATTTCGATTCCTAAATGCCTGGGTTACACATCATTCATGGGAATCCTTCTTAAATAAATGTTGGAATTCAAATGGAAAGCTTCAAGATAATATCTCAGAATTTGCCTATAGTGCCAATTTATGAAATCGCAATGAATTTGGCAACATCTTTCACAGAAAAAGGAAACTCTTAGCTAGAATCAACGGAATCCAAAAGGCCCTAGAGACAAGATCAATGCCGAGATTGAGAAGCTTGGAGGCTAATCTATGTGAAGAACTTGAAATGGTTTTAACCCAAGAAGACCTGCTTTGGCAACAAAGGACGAACTTCAATTGGCTTAACTTTGGAGACCGAAACTCATCTTTCTTCCATGCGAGAGCTAATTATAGGGCAAAGAAGAATAAAGTAGAAAAACTTAGATTGAGCAATGGGTAATGGTGTTCGGATAATACGGTTCTTCGATTAGAAGCAATGGCTTTCTTCCAAAGAATTTTCTCTGAGGATACTTCAAATGGTCAACCTTATCCTATCCAAGGTCTCTTTCCCCAAATTCCCAGTTCTAAACAATAAATGCTACATAAACCAGTAACTGACATGGAAATTAGAAAGGCGGTTTTTGATATGAATCCCAACAAAGCTCTAGGAATAGATGGATTTAATGCATTTTTCTATCAAAGGAATTGGAACATTGTAGGTGAATCCTTGTGCAAAATGGTGAAGGAGACCTTCGAGAGTGGAACAATTGATGCCGGTATTAATAGAGCTCTCATTTGCTTAATTCCCAAGACTGACAAACCAAAATATTTCAATAATTTACGCCCAATCAGTTTATACAATGTGTGCTATAAGGTGATTATGAAAATCATTTCTAATAGAATGAAGACAATTATGCCCTACTTGGTTGATGATTCCCAAACGAGCTTTGTTCATAGTCGCAACATTATTCACAATATTGTTGTGGCTCAAAAAATAATTCACTCAATGAGAATCAGTAAAACCAAGAAATGATAGATGGTAATCAAGATTGATTTAGAGAAAGCATATGACAAGATTAACTGGAAATTCATCAATGATACTCTTCATAATGCTGGTATACCCCTCTTTCTCTCTAATGTCATCATGAGCTCTTTTGACACTTGCTCTCTGTAAATTAATTGGGATGGATTACAAGTGCTTCTTTCACTCCAAAAAGGGGAGTTCGACAAGGAGATCCTATCTCTCCATATATCTTCGATCTTTGTATGGAGAGATTATCTCAAACAACACGTAAAGCAGTTGATACTGGTATATGGAAACCCTTTCGGATTGGAAATGAGACACATGTGTCACATCTCTTCTTTACGGACAACTTAATGTTATTTTCGGAAGTAGACATTCCTCAAACTACTTTGATCTCTCAAATCCTTGATGAGTTTTGCTCCTACTCTGGACAATCTGTTAGCAAGGAGAAAACTCATATTTTCTTCTCGCCAAACATAAAAGAAGAAACAGCTTCCAGTCTCAACAATATGATGGGTTTCAAGAAAACATCCGATTTGGGGAATTACTTGGGGGTTCCTATCCTTCACAAAAGTGTATCCAAAGAAACATATGGAAAAGTGTTGGAGAAATTTTAGCAACGAGCTAACAGTTGAAGTCCTCATCGATTTTCTTTTGCTGGTCGGGTAACTTTGTGTCAATCTTCCTTATCTTCCATCCCCATTTACACTATGCAAACAACTGTTATTCCAAAAGAAGTGTGCAACCAACTGGACAAAATAAGAAGACAATTCATATTGGGATCACCAATGTAACACATAAAGCAAAATTTAGTTGAATGGAGTAAGATTTGCCAGCTAAAGGAAAATGGTGGTTTAGGAATAAAGGAGATGAAATCCTTGAATGATTCCTTCCTGATGAAAACAGCCTGGGGTCTAATGACAAAGCCAGATTCATTATAGATGAAAGTCATGCAATAAATACCAACTTTGCACAAACTCCATTCCAGTAGAAAATTACTCGCGCAAAGCTTCTTGTTTATGGAGAAATCTTAGGAAAATATGGGTGCATGTGAAACAATGTGCTTTCTGGACAATAGGTAATGGTAAGACGATCCTCTTTTGGATAGATAAATGGCTCTCACCGAATATACCTCCCCTTTATAATCTCTATCAGAACCTTCCTTAATATTTCCATAAAAAACGAGTCGCCGACTATATTATAGAATCAAGAAGTTGGGATTGGCAGCTCTTACAAAGCCTACTTGACAATTCCACTCTCCTCTTGATAGCGACAATAAGACCACCAGATCCTACACCTGGTGATGATCGAGTAATTTGGGGACCTTTTCCTTCAGGTGAATTTTCATTGAAGTCAACATATGAACTTAAATGTGGAGCTACTTGGAATGTAAAAGAAGACAAATGGAAGTTAGTGTGGCATTGGAGAGGTCCGGAACACATACGATTCTTTATTTGGCTAATATTGCATAAAGCATTATTAACAAATGTTGAGTGCAAAAGAAGACACTTATCTGACTTTGAAATATATCAATTATGTGGGCAAACAGAGGAAGACCTAGACCATGTTCTAAGAGGATGTGAGAAAGCCTTTGATTTCTAGTGTAGATTGATTCCTATCCCAAACTGGTAGAAGTTCTTTAACCTCAGTTTTGATGAGTGGATTTAGATGAACTTGAAAGACGAATCTACTTGTCATGGTTCTACCTGGTCAACAATCTTCGGAATTAGTTGTTGGATGCTATGGAATAGACGAAACAAGCAAGTTTTTGCAGATGAATATATAGATGACCAATCTTTAGTAATCCAAACTATTGCTCGAGCCAAAGATGCTTCTTCAGCCTATGAGGAAATGATTAGACTCTCTAATAATCATTTTCACCGATCTAAATGTTTAATTTGTTGGGAGGTACCCCCAGTGGAGTACATAAAGATCAATACAGATGGTGCTGCAAAATCTATCCCACAATTAGCTGCTACAGGTGGTTTGATAAGAGATCATTTTGGTTTTTGGATTAAAGGTTTTATGGTAAATCTAGGATCATACTCTTCGATTCTTGCTGAATTGTGGGGAGCCCATTATGGATTAACCTTAGCTTGGGATCTGGGATACATAAAGGTAATCCTAGAGATGGATAATACAACAGTGGTTGAATGGATAGCCAACAAGAACTTTGAAGACCAGCGTTACTGGAACTTATTGAGACCTATTGAAGATCTATGTAACAAAGATTGGATCATCAAGATACAACCCTCTTATAGAGAAGGAAACAGAAATGCAGATCTCCTAGTCAACCTTGCTCTAAACCAACATATTGGTTTTCATGTGGTTGATAGACCTCCAACTTCTGTTTTTGACATTTGTATGCAAGATATGAGAGGGATATCTTTCCCTCGTAACTGTATGATGTAATGGGCATTTTTCCGTCTTCATGATAATAATAAAAAAAAGCAGGTTAAAGGAAAAAAAATGCACTTTCAAAATTAATTCAAAATTGTGATTCTAGAAAAGGAAAAAAAATCAAGAATACACCAAATAGAATCGTGCCTTAAAAACTCGATTCCAAAATGAACTGACATGGTATTTTTAAAACACGATGTCAATAGAATATTCTAAAATTATATGTTGATGGCATGATTTCAATAGAATTAAAATACACTACATACAACAATTGCTTAGTTACCATGAAGTGGCTAGACGATGTTGTGTAACGTTTGAGATCAAAGTTTGATTTTTGGCATGCACACATATCATGTATTTTTCTTTCGATGAAAGGGTGTTGCACATTAATTCGCACGTACTTTCTTTTCCATGAAAAGGTTGTACGTTTTTTCACTTTCAAAAATGCAAAAAGACATATACAAATTGTTGAAGTTGGATTTTTCCTAAGCTGGCCACGTAGGTATCATTTGAAAATTGGGTCTGTTTGGATTGTCTGTTTTTCATCTGTATCTGTATCTTTTTTAAAATGATATGTGTAAATATATCCGATTTACATCTAAATTTTATCTATATTTGTTTTATTTGATCTTTTGATGAGAGCTGTCAACTTTTTTTATCTATATTTATTTCTTCATAAATAATTTGTTAACAAAAAGTTTAAAAAAGTGTTTGTATCTATTGGAAGCCAAAACAAACAGACCATTGTA